>JARWLC010000012.1:73581223-74041223 GCA_033318265.1 Phyllotis vaccarum
TGAGTGACAGAGAAAGACCCTGTCTACAAAACAAACACAAAATTAAAAATAATTTCTGCTCAAGCTCTTCTCACTGCCTCAGATTTCCCACTGCAGCCTGATGGTAGGATTCTATTGCTGAGGACAAGACACTTTGGTTGTGGCACATTGGGAAATAAAGCTGGAGTGGACCTGGATGTTTCTTCCCTATTGACTGTCATGATACCCAAAGGTGATACTCAGGCCTATGGGGGAGAAAAGTCACCAGTAGTGAACCCTGTGTGCCCACCAACCCACCATGCAAGATGTGCCCCTGAGTACAACAGCGACATGGCTATTTGTTATGGGGTAACCAGCTATTTTCTGATTGGATTTGAGTCCTGCTTCACAGAAGGGAATTTGTGCCTGGTACCCCAAATCAGGTCAAGCTCCCATGGCTGAGGAGACCATAGACCTTCAAGTGGAAACACACTATTGTTAGACATGTTGTCAAACTGCCCCCTAATATTTATGTTCAAACCCATAGTAGATTAGTGCTGCCCTCAACCTTGATCAGAGAAACCAAAGTGACCAGTGGTCATTACAAGCTCATAACTGGTCAAAGTGTGGAGGAGGAAGTGACTATTGAGTATGCAGCCCCAGATGAGACATCTATTTCAAACCCCAGGGCTCAAGGAACTTTCCAGAAAAGGAGGCAGAAAGAATGTAAGAGTCAAAGGATGGGGAGGAGTGTCCCCAAATACTATTTTTTTTTTGGACATGAAATAGTTACTGTACTTATAGATTCACAACAGCTATGGTGACTTGCACAAGCTCTGGTTAAAATCAAGCCAGTCGATAATTCCAGAATGGGTGGGGGAGCATTTTATGAGGCTCCAGACCTGGGTCAGGGAGAAATTTGTGATTTATCCCTGATAGAGAAGTTATTGGCATGTGATGGCTCCTGAGGGAGAGGGAAGCATTTTTCTTTGGGGGTTGACCATGCTTGTGCATACATCACTAACTGGACTTGGTGTGTGATGATGAAGTTGAGGAGGAGGAGGAGGAGCAGGAGGAGGAGGAGGAGAAAGAGATGCTTGGGGAGTCCAGGTAAGTGGAAGGGGTAGTTGGTATAGATATTATCAAAGAATGAATGCAAAATATCCTTTTAAAGATAAACATGCAGTTTCTGCTTGGACTAGTACTCTGGTGTTGTCACTGAGAATGTAATTGTCGGATCTTAGGAAAATGCTTGGCAGTACACAAAAGCTAAAGAAACCTCACAACATAACATAATTTCACTCTTGGATACATACCCAACAGATATAGCTAATTATGTCCATCAAAAGAAGAGGTTTTTGATGGACACAGAGCACTAATGCTTGTCTTTCTTTGAAATTATCCCAGAGAGTAGAACAGAGAAAATAATCTGTAGTCTATAATGGAATACTACTCAAGCATGAAAAATACTAACCGTAGCTGTGCATGGCATTGATGTCATTGTGCTGAATGAAGAGCCGGCCACAAAGGAGAAAGCAATGCCTGGTGTCACTCACAGCAAATTTTAAAGCATGTAAAGGCAGATGAAAGAAAAATAGTATTAGAAGATGATGGGGGAGGGGGCTCTGAGTGGATCTCTGAGATGCCAGAATGTTGCAGATCTTAATTTAAGTGGCAGTTACCCACCAAGTTGCACTTTAGATGTGTGGCTTCCACTGTATTTATTATACAACGTTTTTGAGCATGTGTGTGTCTGTATGCATGTTTGCATGTATAGGGCACATATGCACATGCAGAAGACCAACGCTGGTGTCAGGTTCCTCCTCCATCACTCTCTACTTACTGGATCTTCCCATTGAGCCCAGAGTTTTCTGGCCAGCTTGCTCCAGTTAGCCTGCCCATACATGTGCTGGGGTTACTGGTGGCCACCACTCTTGCCCAACTACTTTGTGGACTCTGAAGACTAATCCCCAGTTCTGTTGCTTTCATGCAGAAAGTTCTTTATCCATTGAGTCCCCTCCCCAAACTATATGCCTCAAGTTTTAAAAATGGAAAAGTAAACCTTAGAACTGAATGTGGCGTCACACGCCTGATCAATCCCATCTCTCAGAAGACATGGGCAGGCAGATCTTTGTGGTCTACATATCAAGTTCTACACATCTAGAGCTACATAGTAAGACCTCATCTCAACAAAAACAACACAAAAAAATCAAAACAAACAAAAAATCTTTGGAAATACAGCAATAAAGTTATTTGTGCTTATTTTTGATCTGCCCCGTCTAAGACAGCACCACAAGCCACATGTGGCTGTTTTTAGCTTTTAGCTAGTTAAAATTAAATATAATCAAAACGCCAGCCCTTTAGCCACACCAGACACATTTCAAATGCTCAACAGCTACATGAAGTCAGTGGCTACTGTTGTTTAAACAGAAGGGATAGAGAAAATCTATGAAATACACAGAAATGTATTGATAATAAGTTATGATTTCCCCAGCCAATGAAGACCATAGTTAACACCTTACATTTCCTCCAGACTCCTTCTAAGGCATCTCATTGTATTGCATGAGAAGTGAATGAATGTACTTTTGTTATAAGATAGTAAATTGCACCACCCCCCTTGGGGAGCTCCCATGTGGGTGCACCCGATAGCATCCACACCACCACCAGATGTCTAGGGCCTCTCTCTTCTTCATCTCTAGCTACAGTAGTCCCAAGATATTGTAAGACAAACTAGATGAAGACCAAATGCAGCACTGATGGGTGGGTGCCACTTTTACCAAGCATCCCCGGAGCAAGGTACTAGCTGTAAATCCAGCAGAGCTGTTTTTGTTTGTTTTACAGGCTTTTTTTCTTTCTTCTTTTTCTTATTTTTTCCATTTTGAGACAAGATCTCACTGGGTAGCCTAAACTAGCCTTGAATATCTCTACTGCTCCTGCTTTGAGATACGTCTCCTGCTTTGTGAATGCTGAGATCTCAGACATGCACAACCATGCCTTGCCGAGTTGGCCTGTGGCCCAGGGCCAGACTGAAAGAAACCCAGAAAGGAAGGTGGCATGTAAGAGGTATACTGGGTGGGCTGAGAGGGTTTTGGCCACCTTCCTCAATGCCACCGCAGAATGCTAGAGGCTGCTGACTCTGTCACACCCGTGGGACAGTTCTCTCTGTGGCTGTCACAGCAGAGACATAGATAAGGGCTGTCTGGTCAGTTCACCCTTCTCTGCTTTTGAGTTTGGATCTTAATTCATGAATTTTTAAGGTTTTCCCCATCTTAATATTTGTGTGTCTAGCGATTAGTGCCCTCTTAAGTACTTACTCCTACAGAACCCCGAGTTTTGATAGCTACTGTTAAGCATTGTTATTTACTCTTAAATATTTCATTCCTACAAGATTTGTTCTTGAGTTCATGAATAATTTAGATACATGCTTTTACATTTTTAAATGTATAGCTTCTCTGTCATCTTAAAAATCACATCTTTAATTTTAATTTCAGTGCATTGTTGTCACAGAATAGAGGTTGTACATTGTTCATTATTTGGTGATTGTTAGAACCTATTCCGAGGAATAATACATAGCCAGTTTCTCTAAGTGTTCATTCAAATTTGAAAATAGCTAAGCCGCTAAAATGTTTGGTGTGCCAGCATGACACCTGAAATTTGTTCCCAGAGACCACATTCAGAAGCCAGGCAGTGTTCCTTTGTGATCCTAAAGCTGGGAAGGCAGAGACGGGCCTTTCCTTGGGCCTCACTGGACAGCTTAGTTTTCATGGAGACCTCCAAAGCCGCGAGAGACCCTGTATCAAATCAAACATGACGAAACAGAAGAAAAACTGCTGAGAAGCAGCATCCCAGGTGGCCCTCTGGCCTCCACACACACACACACACACACACACACACACACACACACACACACACACACACACACACACACATATGCAGATCTTTACACACAAAAGAACATTTGCTTTGAACATTTGAATTTATGATTTTCATACATTCACTAGATTTGTTATGCTATTGATTATATGTTCTCTAGTTTTTAGTGTGGTGTGCTTGCTCTACCCATGTCTGCTAGAAGTGTTTTAAATTTTTCTTCATTTTCCCTTAGGATTTTGCACTGTATGTTCCCAAGGTCTTATCATAAGGTGCTTTGTTCCTTAGCCAGAATAATATACAAAAAAAAGAAAGAAAGAAAATTAAAAAAAAAAAACATTGCCATAAAGTGAAAAATTTGCTCAGCCTGCACCCAGATCGACAGAAATAAAATGACCAGCCCTGGGCCACTGCTGCATCCTCTTTGATATACTTCCTGCCGTGCACCCCCCCCCCCCCAAACCTCTGCCCCAAGGCCCTTTGCCTGAACCTGAATTACACAATGGCATTACACGACTCCTCGTCCAGCTGCCCTTGCTCAGTACTCAAGTCCGTGGGATTCATACGGCTCTCCTGTTTCTATTGTCATTTCCGCATCTTATTGTTGACGGACATTTGAACTGTTTCCTGTTTGGGGCTATTAGAAATAACACTGCAATTAATGTCTCTTTGTATCTTTGGGGAAATGTACGCGTTTCCGTAGGAGCGGAACTTTGAAGCTATATGATGTGTCTATGCTCAGCTTTAGTAGAAACTCCTAGAGTTTTTCTGAATATATCGGTTTAACAAGCATCAGCCTTGAGCATTCTTACTGCGGTTCTGGTCTGCTTTGAGCTTTAGGAGTTCTGTTGGGTTGGTATTAGAACTGTATCATGATTTTAATTGGCATTAGCTGATGGTTAATAAATTGTGTTTACTGTCCATCCTGTTAGGCACATCCCCACTGTAACTTTAAGGCCAGTCAGAACTGTTTAGCGAGGTTTTATCTCAAAAAAACTCAAAAATTTAAAAAGTGGTTTTTTTTTTCTTTTTTTTATTGGGCTGTATCTGTCTTTCTTTTCCTTTATTATTTTTTTAATACGGTTATTTAGCAGGTACACGTGCTTTGGAGCATATATCCATGTCAGAGGACAATCTGTGGGGGCCTTTCCCACTCTATCATATGGATTCTAGAGATGACACTCGCGTCATCAGGCTTGGCCGCAAACAGGGTCTTTACCTGGTCAGCCATCCATCTAGTCTCCTCTCTTTTTCTTTTTAGGCAGAGTCCCATGAATCATAGGCTGGCCTCAAGCTCCTTATGTAGCTAAGAATGGCCTTGCAGTTCTGATCTATCTGCCTCCACCTCCCAAGACTGCAGGCATGGACCACCACACCCTATATCCTGCTGAGGATAAAACCTGGTTTTTCTGCACAGGGCTTTGTGCACTGTGAAAGCACTATGCCAACCCTGGTTATCTTTTTCTCACTGAGGAGTCAGTTACATACTCTGGTTACGAATCCTTTATATTTAAAATGCTTTTTTCCTCTGATTTCTTTTTAAAAATTTTTAAATGGTGTCTTTTTATGGAGTTGGCGTTCATAGAAATGTATTCCAATTTGTCAATTTTTCCTCCCATGGTTAGTAATTTTTCAGCCTGTGTTTAGGAAACTTTTGCCTAAGGTCCTCAAAATATTCTCTTATTATATCCTAAAAGCATTATTGGACATTCCTGTTTGCAGCCCATCTGGAAATCGTTTGGTGTGTGTGGTGAATGGAGCCAATTTTTCCCCATGAGAATCTTAAGATGGCCCAACCTTTTATTTTTTTTTTAATCACAAAGATTATCTTTTCCCACTCTACAATCGTTAGCCCTTTGTCATTAGGAAGACAGTGTCTGCATGAATTCCTCCTGCTCCCTTGTGTCTCCAGCCCTGCTTCTGCCCCACATCCATTCTCTGATCCTCTCTCTCCTGCATCCCTCTGATTACACTGAATCCTGAAACAATTTCCTACTTTAAAATCAACTGACAAGGCTTTTTGCAACCTCAATTTTACCCTCTGTCATGTAACTTAACACTTTCACGATTTGGGGGAATTAAGATCTACCTTTTTGCTTGCTTGCCTTTTGTGTGGAGAAAGAACCTCCTGGACTACTTTGAAGCTAAGGATAGCTTTGAATTTCTCCCTTGCCTCTACTTCCCAAGTGCTGAGGTCACAGGCATGTGCCACTCACTGTGCTTGTTGGTATATGTTTGTCTGTTTGTTTGAGCTAGGATCTCACTGTGTAGCCTAGGCTGGCCTAGAACTCACCGTGTAGCTCAGGCTTGCTTCAGACTTGTGATCTTCCTGAATTCTGAGACTACAGATGTGAGTCACTACACTTGGCAAAGACATGTGACTCTTTGGAGGGTCATTGTTACAGCTGTCACCTTGGGTGTGATCCAGATTCTCTGTATCATCACCAGCATCAGCATTTGGGGCCGTCACAATGTTTGGTAGGAGTGTGCCAGTAACTCACTATGGTTTTAACTTTCATTTCCTTAGTATCTCAAGTTGTTGGAGATATTTTGGTGCTGTGGTCTGTACTTATCATTCCCAGTACTCAGGTGGCTTAACAGGGGAATCTTGAGTTCAAGGCCAGCCTACGCTATGAAACGAGACTTCGTCCTTTTATGGAAAATAAGTAACAACAACAAACCTGTGGTGTGTATGTGATGTGTGTTTGTTTCTCTGTGTAAGTGTGTGTGTGCACATGCATGCGTGTGGAGGTCAGAAGACAACTCTCAGAAACTGGTTTTTTCTTTCCTGTGAGTCTAGCTCAGGTTTGCCATGGAAGCGTTATACCCAGTGAGCCAACTTGCTAGCCGGAAAGGCTGGTCCTAAAATAAAGTGTGCTCATGCCTGTGGTCATTTTTAATGTGCTCAGCATTGAACTTGGATAGCTTTTTACAAAGCAAACCATGCAACAGTTAGACATTCTGTTTGCAAATATCTCCCCCATTCTGCAGCTTGTCTTGTGATCCTTTTGCTTGATTTTTCACAGAATAAGCCCTTTTTATTTATATGAGATCAAACTGACCAAGTTTTCTTCATTTTGCTGTTATGTCTGAGAGTCTTTGCCTAGCTCTATACCTTAAAGATTTTTTCTTTTTTTTTTTCTTATTAAAGATTTAAAGCTATAGATTTTCTCTGCATCCCCAATCCATTTCCAGTTGATTTTTGTGTAAGGCTTGCAGCATGGTGGAAAGCACTGTTTGTTAAAGAGCTGTCTCCCCTCCACTGAGCTGCTTTGTGTCTTTCTTAGAAATCAGTTCTGCAGGTGTGCGTGGGCCAGCTTCCGGTTCTCCAGTCTATGCCACTGAGCTCTGTATGTAACCCTCCATACTGAATTGATTGCTGTAGAAAGTAAACCCAAATGTCAGGTGCGGTGATGCCTCCCACTTTATTTTGCCTACCACGAGGCTATTTTAGCTACTCTGAAGGCAATGTCTGTCTCCATACATTGTAGAATAAGCAGGCTGTTTACAGAAGGCCTTGCTGAGATTTGCATAGAACTACAGTAACCCACAGAATCTTTACTAGCACAGACTGTTCAAAATGCCCAGTTTGTGCTTGTCAGTTAATTCTATTCCTTACCTAGTTTATCAATGTCTAGCTTTTGTCTTTGTCAACTTTGCTATTTTATTTCGGTTTATTATTCTCTGTGTGTGTGTCTTTTTTTTTTAGCTCCCTGAGAATTCAATTAATCATAAAAAAATTTTATTGCTTAGGAGCAGATTTGTCAAAGACTAATGATTAGACCTTTCTGTTATCTATTTTTTATTTTAAAAGATTCTGTTTTATTATTTTTTTAATTACATATAGGTGTATGTATCTGCATGTGGGTATGTGCAAACTCAGGTCCTTTGGAAGAGCAGCAAGTACTTTTAACTTTCTACGTATTACTGTAGTGATTTGTTCAGGGTTTATTATGTAATGTTTTAAGAAAGCCTGTATTTTAGTATGTGGTGACTGATGAGGTTCTGGAGATATGGTGGAGACGAATGTAACATATCTATCAGAGAGCTTAAAACTTTACTTGAGGTACATTGCTCACCACTAAAAACTTCATTTGAAATAGTTTGATGTTAATGATTTGAACTCTGGTTCTAAACAACGTACAATATCTGGAAAATTATCTCATGTATACTTCACTACAAAAAGTTGATAATTTTAGCTTGAATTTCCTCTTGAGACCAAGATTATTTTTAGGTTGTATTTTATGTTTGTGTGTTTATGTATAATTATACACATGTGTTTGGGTGCCCTTGGAAGTCAGAGGTGTGGGGATTCCCTGAAACCCAAGTTACATGGGGTTGTGAGCCTTCTGACTTGTATGCTGGGAACTGTATACAGTCTTTTTAAAGATTTATTTACTATGTAAAGCTATTTATATATATATCTGCACATTGTGTGCTCTCAGAAGCCAGAAGAGGGCTTTGGATCCCCTGTAACTGTAGTTAAAGATGGTTGTTAGCCAGAAAATGAATTCTGGGATTGAACCAGGTCATCTGTAAGAGCAATAAGTTCTCTTAACCACTAGACCTTCTCTCCAGTCCTTAGTCCAAGGGCTTTTAAGAATATTTTTAATTTTTTGGATGGATGATTTTGTGAACTATTGCTATTAACTAATTTCCTTTTTAAAAGTAACTTAATTAGCTAATTTGTGTGTGTCTTTTGGATGGGGGGCAGTTTTCTTCTCCTATTGTGCAGGTCCCTGGACTTGAACTCAGATCATCAGGTTTGGCAGCAAACACTTTACTCCTTCACCCATCTTGTTGGTCCTCTTTTGGCTCTCTCCCTCCCTCCCTCCCCCCTCCCTCCCCTCCCTCCCTCCTTCCCTCTCTCTCTTCCTCCCTCCTTCCCTTCCTCCCTTCCTCTCCCTCCCCCCTCCCTCCCTCCTTCCCTCTCTCTCTTCCTCCCTCCCTCCCTCCCCCTCCCCCTCCCTCCCTCCCCCTCCCCCTCCCTCCCTCTCTCTCTTCCTTCCTCCTTCCCCTTTTTCCCTCCCCCCTTTATTTCTTTTGAAAGAGAGAGGGTTTCTCTGTGTAGCTTTGGCTGTCTTGGAACTCGCTCTGTAAACCAGGCTGGCCTCAAACTCACAGAGATCCTCCTGCCTCTGCCTCCTGTGTGCTGGGGTTAAAGGCATGTGCCACCGCTGTGTGGCTTTGTCTACACTTTTGTTTTGGTTTGGTTTTCTTGGTTTTTCAAGACAGGATTTCTCGGTGTAATAGCCCTGGCTGTCTTGGAACTTGCTTTGTAGACCAGGCTGGTATTGAACTCACAGAGATCCACCTGCCTCTGCCTCCTGAGTGCTGGGATTAAAGGCATACCCCCCCCCAACTGGTTATTTTTTTAAAGAAATTTTTAATTTTATTATGTGTGGTTTGTGTGTTTGTAGGGGTACAGCGTGGAATTTTTGTTTTGAATTTAAATGATTGCTTCTATAAACCAGTTGGTCTGTCTGTTTTAATTTCATGCGTGTCTAAAGAGAATATATACTTTCTAACTATTGGGCAAAACACTTTAAATGACCTTTAAGATCAAGCTACTTAATCATTACTGAATCATTTATATATTTGCTAATGCTCTATCTGATCTGTGAACTTCTTGGAGATTTATTTAAGATCTCTCACTTAGTCCAAATCCTAGCTGCTCAGGAGGCTGAGGCAGGAGGATCATAAATTCAAAGCCACCTGGGCTACAGAGCAAGTTCAAAGGCAACTTGAACAAAATAAAGAGTTTTGTGTTGTTGTTTAATATTGAAGCCGAGAGACAGCTCAGTTGGTGAAGTGCTTGCTATACAAACACCAGGCCTGAGTTTGAGCTACACAACCCATGGGGAAAAAGTGGAGTGTTGGGGCTGGACAGATTGCTCAGTGGTTAGAGCACTAACAGCTCTTCCAGAGGACTCAGGTTCAATTCCTATCACCCACACGGCAGCTCACACCTGTCTGTGATTCCAGTTCCAGAGGATCTGACACCCATGGCAGACCACCAACGCACATAAAATTAAAAAAGGAAATGAAGTGTGGTGATGTGTGCTCTTAATCCTAGTGCTGAGGACGAGGGCTATAGCCTAGTGATCCAGCTCAAGTCAATGAGAGACCCTGTCTCAAGGAAATTAGAAAGAAAAGAAGGGGCTAGGCAGAGGCAGCGCAGAGGTTAAGAGCACTTGCTCTAACAGGGAACCAAGCTTCAGATCCCAGCATGCATAAGGCCACTCACAGAAGTCTGTAACTCCAGTTCTAGGGGACCCAACACTCTCTTCTGGTCTCTGTGGGCACGTGGAGTGTGCGAGCCTGTGTGAGCAGGCACACAAACACACACGGACACACCCCTCTAGTGCATGAAAAAACATTAATCCAAATAAAATAAACACATTTTACAGGAAAAGCTTTAAAAAGGAAAGGTGGATCGTGTCTGAGAAGTGGTTCTGAAGGTGTCTTCTGAGCTCTAGACAAAATACCCAAGAGCGTGCACACATGCATACAGATCTCTTACTGCAGTTACAGATGTGGTTTTTCTCACATTTCTGCGTTTCAAAACTGTATTGTGTGACTACCTAGGCTTGTGACATTCCAGAGGCCCACAGTGTCTGCTCATGTGTCACCACCTTTTGCTGTGTGTGATTTTACCATAAAGCTATTTTTTTTTCTCATGGTAAGATTGCAATTTTCATTTTCTTTGTTTTATAATGTATGCCTAATATATCCCCTTCTATTATTAAAATTTATTTTTAATCAAATATTTCTCTAAGGAAAAATCCAGCTCTTGTGCCTCACCTCCGATTCCAGTTCCCCAGGGCAACCATTCTCAACTTTTTCCACCTCTGCTACCATATTAAAAAAGACACGCTTTGCTGAATTTTTTTTTTAAGTTTTCAATTTGACATATTGACTTCCTGTGGAGGTTGAAGAATTAATTCTCTCTCTCTCTGTCACACACACACACACACACACACACACACACACACACACACACACATGCACGCACACACACACACACACACACACGAGTGCGTTTACTCCAGCACAAACATGCAAGCACACACACCAGTCCTCCCCCCCCAATGCCTCCCTCCCTCCTTCTAATATAGTGAAATTGCAATTATGACTTAAATCAATGTTCAAAGTTGCCAGTTATGATAATTATGCAAACACTATTCACAGCTGGTCGTGTATCAACCTACATTCTTGTTTCTTTTCTTGTACAACCTTCTATTCTTCTTGAAGTTGATAATTACTTTGTTTTTCTTGTTTGCTTTTTTCTTTATTTCTATTACTGTATCCAGTTTACTGCAGAAGTAAACATTTCAGGGGTGCTTGGTGTCTAATAAGCTCCTGTCTTCACAGTTACCAGGCAAGTATGGTACCTGATGAGCCATCCTCCCCCATTCTGTCTTTTAATGAAGCAGGTAAGGATTCTCATTTGTAAGACTTAAATGTATGCAATTATTAAACAATCAAGAGTAGAAAATTAGGCATCACAAAAATGTTTTTAATATGAGTAAAGAAATAGAGACATTGCAAGTTTTGAACATGTACAATGAATAGAAATTGTGAATTTTAGGAAATTAACATTAAACTGCATGACACACCTTTGCAATAATTTATATTTTTTCTAACTCTTAGTTATATTTCCAATGGCCTTGGTATTAGCCAAGATTCAATTAGAAGCAGATCCCACCAGGTGGCCATATTTCTATCTGTCTATCTGTCTGTCTATTTATCCATCCGTTTCTAGGCCCTGACCTTTTCAAATCATGGAAGCTGCTTTTCAAAGTGTGCATTTCAAAGCTCTCATGCTGGAGCTTGGTGTGTGCAGAGCAGCCCAGGTGTGAAAGGAGGTGCCTTTGTAAACTAAAGAGAGGATTAGCTGCAACCCACAGGACCGAGAGACCTCTCTCTGGCTTTGATAAGGCAAGCCTCTTGCTGGAGAAGCTGGTGCCCATTTCTCATAGCTCAATGCACACCTGGTCTGAGACACTGAAGAAGAATTCTAGGGGAAAGTGGATCATTTTCAGAGCTGCTGCATGGAGGAAGTGATCAGGGCAGGAAAGCACCCAGGCATCTGCCATCTCTCCTCCAAAACGTCCCCATGACGTTCCAACTAAAAATTATTCTTGAAGAGGAACTCTGAGGAATGGCTCAGCTCAGCCTAGTAAGATGGCAAATTCCAAGGTTGTTTCTTAACAGTGCCTCTGTCATGTCCTGTTTTATTGTTTGTTTTGCTTTACTAAAAATTGAACCTGGAATCTCAACCATACTAGATAACTCTCCATCACTGAGCTACATACATTTCCAGATCCCACCCTATTGCTCTTTCCACAAAGTAAAATAAAAGACTAATTCAGGAGTTCCTTTAGCATGTTTGATCAAAATCTGTTATTATTAGTTGAAATTCATAAGATGCATAACATTATATGTGCAAATTGAAGGGTGTATATGTGTGTGTCTGTGCCTATGTGTGTGTTTGTATGTGTGTATGTGTATGTATGTATGTGTGTGTGTTTGTGTGTGTGTGTGTGTGTATGATGTTTATGTATGTATATGTGTGTGTGAGAGAGTATTTCTTGCTTTTTGCTTGTTTTTGAGATAGGGTCTCACTCTCAGAGCTCTGCCTCCCAAGTTCTGGGATTGCAGGTGTGCCGGCAAAAGCTGCATTTTTACTCCAGCTATGGTGTTGTGTCCCATAAACCTGGAGATTTGGACCAACACTATCTCGTGTGATTCCCACTTAAAAAGCACCCTCAGTTTTAATTAATTGTTGCTGGGTGGGCATGGATTCTAGATTTGAAAGTGTGATCCCCTGGTGTCTTAAGGTGTTCATTTATTTAGCCATCCAGAATATGCTTTTAATAAGAGCAGTGCTTGATTTGACTAAGCCTCAGTGAGAACTGAGCACTTCCCAACACACTGGCACGCCATATGAGGAGACACATTCTCATTCTGGATTTTGTCTCTACACCTCGAACTATAGACATTGATGCCCATTGACTTGAGCCATCAGGCAGGAGAGTAGTCTCAAACATTATTTTTTAAAACTTAAAAAATTTTTATGTATGTATTTTAAGAGAACAAGGCACTATTAGCAGCAACCAGGCAGGAACTAAGGACACCTGGGACTCTGTCAGCTGCCAGCAACATCATAGCCGCCTAGCAAGGCCAGCAGAATTGCCTGGATGGCCAAACATAGAATTTCAAAAAGTAACATACAAACCACATCTGTCTAAACACCAGGCTTTTCCAATATCTGTCACATAGCAATAAATAAGGAAATACTTGTGGAACATATCTAACTGGATTTTGGAAGTCCAGGTGGAATGCCTTTCTATCCATAGATAACAATGGAGTTATAATTTACTATGCTTAAAGATGTGTGGGGGTGGATTTGGAACACTTTGAATTTTCTGTCTACCACACCCCTCCCACCTTTAAAAAAATTTGGTTGCTTTATCCCTTTTCCTACCGGGACATGATCTGTGTTGCTACACATCCTGTTTCTGTTCTTTTGGGCCTTTCTTATCCAAGAAACAAAGGGAGATGTTGGTTGGAACTGGTTTTTTCATTTTTCTCTGGCTATTGGACGTGCTTCAGATATAATTAGGTTCATCCTGCCCCATCATAAGGGAGTTATGCTGAATGGCCTAGAAAACTATGAAATACAGAATAAAGCAATCAGAATCTCTGCAGGAAGGGAGCCCTGTGGGTCTGTCAGTGCATGTGAGTGTGTGTGTGTGTGTGTGTGTGTGTGTGTGTGTGTGTGTGTGTGTGAGAGAGAGAGAGAGAGAGAGAGAGAGAGAGAGAGAGAGAGAGAGAGAGAGAGAGAGAGAGGAGTCTTCCTAGAATGAGGCGGAGGAGGAATGTAAGCTATCAGCAGTCACTTGTCTAGTCAGCTACCCATCCACACTTGTGCAAAGCTTTAGTTCCCAAGGTGACCGGCTGTTCAGAACTGCGAGTTTCTCACCCACTTTGTCTTGCTCTGACTGTGTTCAGATTCTTCCCTCAGGCTTCAGGCCCCACGTTAGTCAAGCCAAAGTAAGCACACAGAACACAGTGGAATGTGACCCCTTATCAGCCTCTCTGGGGAAATTGTGGCCACAGCTGGGCAGTCCTTGCTTCTTCAGCTTCCCTCCAAAGAGCTGGCTTCTTTTTGTTCACCTTTCCTTCACCCTAAAAAACAAAATCCTTTTCTTATTTGATTTTGGGATGTTCTCAGATTTCTAAGATGGGAGTGCCCACCATATTGCAACAGCCTCTCTTTCTAATGATGTCTTCCTATTCAAGCACAGATTTGTTTTTAAGTTGACAAATGGTGTTGCAGTCACTGTTTTCTGGGAATGAAAATGTGGGTAACTTCAGAAAGCGGCGGCAGCTGAGCCTTATGGTCAGCGCCATAAGGTTCCCTATTCTTTCTTGGAACTTAACCATAGCCGATATTTAACATATATTGAAGGAAAGAAGAAAGAACCATCTGGATTTAATAGAAGGAAACTGGGAGAGTTGGTGCCTGGTCCACCCTTGCCCCAGTTTGCAAGTGTCACACCTGAAGATTCTGGAAATAGATCCTGCTACAGTGGGAATAAATGTAGTCATTAGGTGCCCACTAGACCGGCAAATGGAAGTGACTTCTGAGAGAGACACACTGTTAGAACTCTCTCTCTCCCTCTCTCTCTAATACTAGGGTCTGAGTGAGTATAAAGGCCTCACATATGCTAGGCAATGAGCTTGTTAAATTTTACTTCACAACAATCTCACTGTCACCCAGTCTGGTGGCCTCAAATGCACTCTGAAGCCCAGGCAGGTCTTGGACCTTTCTACCTCCTACTCACCTTTTGAGTAGCTAGGATTACAGGCCCAGTTAAAACAGAACTCTAAGACTTTGCTGCTACAGCAGTCAGTGCCTGGTTGACAGTAACTGTGTCCATATGGCTAACTGTGACAGCATCATATGGAGTTAAAATAACTTCAGAAATATATATATATATGTATATATTTGCCAATGACTCAAGATCCCTGAATGCTCTTGCCTTTCCTTCTCCATAGCTACCACCTCATCCAGGTTCTTTCTTGTCGTGTGTGTGTGTGTGTGTGTGTGTGTGTGTGTGTGTGTGTGTGTGTGTGTGTGTGTGAGAGAGAGAGAGAGAGAGAGAGAGAGAGAGAGAGAGAGAGAGAGAGAGAGAGAGAGAGAGATTGAGGGTCTCAGCACTTGGCTGATCCTAGTGACAGGCAGGAAGTAGAGCTAAGCCTTATAGCATTCTTGAAAAAGCTAAGTCAACGGAAATCTCCACTTCTGCCTGCATTTCTTCTCTACTCCCAGACCCAGCGACCAGGCTGTTCACAGCCTTGGCAGCTTAGCTGTGCCTTTGCTATCATCACTCCTGACCAGCTCTGCACTATTTCGGGATTCATCTCTGCCCTGCAACAAGTCAGGCAACTCTGCTAGCTTCCCAATATTCCTAATTCTGCATTAGAATCATGGAAAAGTGGCATTGCTCAACAGAACCAACATCCAAAACCAGACTGGGCAAAGCAAATCAGACACTTGAATGTTGCTAGTCACATGGATCACATGCCCCAGTCCTGATCTTTCCCACTTAATTAGCTTAGTCTTTTTGGAAAGCTTTTACAGGCATGTATGCATCTTAAAGTATCGCTATAGCCATATTTTCTCAATATCAATGAGCCCTTCTCCCCTTTTGGTTAAGAAATATTTAAGTCCATTTTTATCTGATTACCCCCTCTCTGTCACACAACATGCTAGGACCAATGTAATTCTCCAGCAATAGGAGGCACCTCCCTTTCAGCAAGATGATCTCTGGAATTTGGGTTATAGGCTAAAGAGTTCTAATATATTACTAGCCTTACTGTGGATAACGTATGGCTTGGCGGCCCATCTTTCCCAGGAAAAATTTTCAAATGCACACTCTGCCTGTTTGCTCCCAGGCTGGCACATAGCACAGCACCATTGCAAACCTGGGAACTAAGCAAAACATAAGCCTTCCCATGGATAGCTGATAACAGGAGTCATCAGATCTGTGTGCCCAGCTGCTTCCCTCTGCCACGAGGTAGGCTGCATTCTAGAAGTTGTATCTGCTTGCCTCCCATACCCTCATCCACCCCCAACATGGGGGTTTAGGCCAGTGGAAACTTGAGATCACCCATAGCCTCCAGGACCCCTTTCTCTCAGTCATGTGTAAATCCAGGGCCCCTGGCATGATGATTACATCACCTCCTACTTCCCCTAGACTGATGAATAGCCGAGCAACAGTCTAGAGCAGTCACCCTGAGAACCAGCTCCAGCTTAGGGAGGCAACACACTCCTGCTTTGCCCAAGAGATGCTCGTCTGCCATTCTTGTGGTGGGAGAATGCAACCTAAGCTGTGTGCTACAGTCCTGCCCCTGACATGGAAGTGAATCTCGGTCACGTGGGTTGAGACAGTTACGTCTACATCAAACAAGCAAGCTAGAATAAATCAAGGTTTTCGGTGGCCTTCCTACCTGAGTAAGTCACACCAAGAGCCTCTTTTACCATGTTGCTTCTTTGATGCTCTAGGAAATGAAGTAAAAGTAAAAAGATTCACAGGTTGTAACTAAAGCACTCTGTGAGGGAACAAAAGGGGACATTTGGGTAATTTTTGGGCTCATTTCCCCTGGCTTTGTGAGTTACTTCAGTAAACATGTATCCTCTAGCATAGTAAGCAATGGGTTGAATTATGAAGACATGTTTGCCATAGCTTCAAGGTGTTTTATTTGAAAAATAGTTTCAAGTTAATTCTGGTTAGTGTTTGTCCATCTGTCACAAACTGAAATTACTGAGAAGAAACAACCTCAGTTGAAGAATTACCTCCATCGGATTGGTCCGTGAGCCTGTCTGTGGGGTGTTCTCTTAATTGCGATGGGTGATGGCATCCCTAGGGAGGTGGCCTGGGTTATATAAGAAAGAAAGCTGAGCCAGAACAAGGCAGTAAGCAGCCTTCCTCCCTGTCTTGCTTTAGTTCCTGCCTCCAGGTTCCTGCCCTGACTTTCCTCCAATGACTACAAAGTGTTCAATGAAATAAATCATTTCTTCCCCCAGGTTGCTTTTGGTGAGTGTTTTATCATAGCAGGGTCCTCAACAAAGCAAGAACTTCTGCCGTGGCATGCACCTGTAATTCCAGAACTTGTGAGGTGGAGACAGAAACATCAGGAGTTCAAGGCCATTCTCTGCTACTTGGCAAGTTTGAGACCAGCTTGAGCTCATATGGCCCTAGGGGTTTTTGGGGGGGGGGGGGAGGTATCTTTTTTACAAAAAGAAAGGTTGGCAATTTGCCCTAATACATGCTAGAATTTGCTCATCTATCTGTATTTTTGTCTAGGGGTATAAATATAAACTGAAAAACTCCACTCAGTCTATAGAATTTGACCCAAGAAAAGTTTAAAACTCACCTGCTAACTGCTGCTACTCCTTTTGCATAACACTAAGAAGATGTGTGATTTTAGTACCTGTGAGACAACACTTTTATAATGTGGTCTGTGCTCACTTTTCAGCTTCCCACAAGCATGCAGAAGCACTTGGTGAGATTATTTTTATTTATGTAACAAGAATGAGATAGCTTTCTGAGACATATGCATATAAGATGTCTTGTAAAAAAGGATGCTGAAACACTGGCTTCCTGAGAGTCAGCTTTTCAACGTGTAGGATGAGGGAAATGTCTTTCCAGTGTGGAACACACGGGTGAGACAGCAGGAAAAGGTCGATGCCAAATGGGAGAGACATGCCATTTCTTCAAGACCGGTTCAAGACCTGAGAGGCCAAGGGATGAACCTGACAAAGACTCATCTGCTGGGGGGGAGGGGGGATACTCTTGGAAATAAGACTTCTTTGAAACAAAACAACAAAATCATCAGAGAAGGTCAGCGAAGTTAAATAAGACTTTTCAACTTCTTTAGAAAATGTCATTTAAAAAAAAAAAATCAGGATACAATGTTAGACACCATTGCAGCATTTTTTTCCCTAAGTTTCTTTTTTTTTTTTTTAAAAAACATAGCCACCAAGGTTCCCCCTCCCGCCTCCTCTTCCCAGTCTCCCACCCCACACTTAATGGTATGTTTGTGAGTCCTGCCATGTTACCCTGTTCCTCCCTCCCTGCTCTGGGATTCTTTCCCCTTTCTTGCCCTTTTACTCTCCCCCCCCCCCATCTTCCCTCACTATGCAATATTTCTCTCTTTTAAAAAATAATTTATTTATTCTTATTTCCTGTTCATAGGTGTTTTGCCTGCATGTATGTCTGTGCGAGGGTGTCAGATCTGGGAGTTATAGACAGTTGTGAGCTGCCATGTGGTGCTGGGACTTGAACCTGGGGCCTTTGGAAGAGCAGTCACAGTGCTCTTAACTGTTGAACCATCTCTCCAGCCCCCATATTACCCTCTCTTGCATGAGTTTCCTGAATGTTTTTAATAACTTATTCATTTTTATTTTGTGTGCATTGGTGTTTTGCCTGCATATTTATCTGTGTGAGGGTGTTGGATCCCCTCGAACTGGGTTTATAGACAGTTGTAAGCTGTTGGCTGGGTGCTGGGAATTGAACCTGGGTCCTCTAGAGGAACAACCAGTGCTCTTAACCTCTAAGCCATCTCTCCAAACCCTCCAGATTTTTTTCTCAGACTTCACCTATACTCATGCACATTTAAATATATACATTACAGGCTGAGATCAGAACACTCAGGTTTTGTCTTTTTGAGTTGGGGTCAGCTCTGTGGTGGTCGGAATCAGCTACGCCTTATGAATCAATGGCATTTAAATACTTGATCCCCAGTTGGTGGCTGTTTAGAGAGGATTAGGAGGTGTGGCCTTGTTGGAGGAGGTGTCACTGGCAGCAGGCTTTGGGATTTCAAAGGACTCACACCATTTGAGTGAGCTTTCTCTGCATCCTGGTTGGAGATGTGAGCTGTTTCTGTCTCCTCCATGCCTTCACTCCACCGCCATGGATTCTAATCCTCTGGAACCATAAATTCAGTTAAGTACTTTCTTTTGTAAGTTACCTTGGCCATGGTGTTTTTACAGCAATAGAAAAGTAACTAAGATACCTCATTTAAAGTTACATTTTCCATATCCATCTATTTTTCTTCAAGTTTCATAACTTTATTTTTCTTTACAACAGAATAAAATTTGATTGTGTGTATTTACTACATTTTTATTGTCCACTCATCTGCTAGGGGAGGGGAACAGGCTGTTTCCATTTTCTTGTTGCCATGAACATAGGAACAATAGACATGAATGTTCAAGTGTCTCTGTGGTAGGATATGAAGTTCTTTGGCATCCCAGAAGCGGTATACTTGAGTCATGTGGTAGTTCTATTTTTAATTTTTTGAGGAACCTCTGTATTGATTTCCTGGATGGTTGCACTGATATGAACCCCCACCAACAGTGAATAAGGGTTCCTGTTTCCCCACATCCTCCTCTTTTTTTTTTTTTTTTTTGGTCAGGAGGAAACCTGCAACTTATTTATAATCCATTTCAGTTTCACATTTTGAAATGGCTCTGTGTTTTTCATCCATCTTCCTGAATTAGAAGGCTTAGCTTAGAAGACACCAACTATCCTTTGAGGCACTTTGGGATGATGGACAGTTTAGACCTAGATAGATCCATGGCTTCACTGATGCATTTATGGATGTGAGAAAAAAAAATCCCAATTGACAAGCAGCTGCCCTACAAACGAGGAGATCTAAAACCAGCCTTTAGTGACAAAGAAAATGGGAATCATTTACTGAGAGACCAAAATGGATAGCCACAGGTCTAAGAGCCCAGTAGGCAAAATCCCAGAATTCCATGTTCAGATGCCTTTGCTAAGAGGATATTTATTTTGATGGCATCACACATGACACTAGGGATCAGAGTCCCATGGGCTTATAAAGAGCAAAGCTACACACGATAGTGAATTTTACATTTACCTTTAATGTGTTCACTACTACATAAAAAAATCGGTGTCCTGGGTGCCATGGGAACCAAAGAAGTACTTTTAGACAAGGGAACTAGAAGTCTGAAAGTCTCCTAGAAGAAACGTGGGTTTTGTCCATCAAATGTATGTTTTGTTTATTAAATGCAAGACCCATTGCACTTACATTTTCCTTTTTAGAAGTTTCACATTTATGTATTTTAATTTTATAAGAATTAGTCTGAGCTAGGTAGCAGTGGCACATGCCTTTAATCCCAGTACTTAGGAGGCAGAGACAGATGGATCTCTGGGAAGATGGCTCACACAGGAGACTGGGGTTTGGTTTCCAGCATTACATGATGGTTCATAAGAATCTGTAACTTCAAGGGGATCCAGTGCTCTCTTCTGATCTCTGAAGGCACCATACATGCATGTGGTACTCATGCATATATTCGGGTAGAACCCTCATATACAAAAATAAAAAATAGGTAAGTCTTTTTTTAAAAAAAAATGTGTTTCTCAAATATATTATTCAACTCTCTGTATTAACTACATCGACAATCACTATCTGGCCCTATTGTTCTGTTTAGGTAGTAGTATGTATGTTATATTAATATGTAATAATACATGTATCACATATTATATTTTTGCTATGTATAGCAAATAATTATATATTATATAGCAAGTAATATGCAATTCCAAATCAACATCTATTTTTACATTTTTATGATTAATTAAAATATAAGAAAGATCATGGCATGGATTGTTCTGGGTTTTCTTTCTTTGAAGAGAGTTCTTTAAATTTTTTTTAAAATTACATTTTAAAAATTTGTGTGCATGTGCACATATGTGGGTTGAATGAGAACTTTTGGGAGTTGGCTCTCCTGTCACATGGAGGGCTCCAGAGATCAAAGGCAGATCATCAGGCCCACCAGCAGATGCCTTTAGCCATCAAGTCATCTTGCCGGTGGCCCTGTTGTTGAAAGGGGATTTTACTTTGCAGCTCCCAAGTGGTGGCTTGCAGACATGTGCTCTCCCCCACCCCCCAACAAGGCTCTTTTTTGACGTTGGTGACCCTGCCTTATGTACCACACTTCTGAGACATCTCAGGCTGATGTACAGGTTGGCAGCTTCACCTTCTCTTGTATATTTTATTCATTTTCTAGCTAATAGACATTTGTGGTTTCTAGTGTTTGGTGACTAATAATCTGCTATGTTAAGCATGTGCATACAGGTTTTTGTGTGTGCAAACATGTGTTTTTATTATATTCGTTTATTTTTTGAATCGTGAAAGTAGACTTAGTGGGTTGCATGGTTAGTTTATGTTTTATTTTGTCAAATCCTCCCATACAGTTTTCTGAGGTAGCTATAGACCATTTCACGTTCCCACCAGCAATGTATAAGCTGCTCTTAATCCTGCTCACTTCAGAGTTTAGATTCTCTTCAGCTTCTGAGAGCGTTACATGGTCATGTTGACAGGCACTCACAAATGTTCGTCTCCCCTGGAACAAAGACATGGCGAAAACAAGAAAAGAAAAATTCTTCCCATGAAACTGAAGAATAGAAACAGGTGTGAGAAAAATCCAAAAAATGTGCGTGACATCGGGCAGAGAGCTGGCTGCCCTGAAAGTTCCCTTGGGTTTTAATATAAGAAAGAAAGGAGTTCTGGGGGCCTTGGGGGTACTCTTTCTGGGACAGTCCTTCTCAGGAGGTAACGACCAAGCTCCATGAAGGCAGCCAGCACTGGCCTCTGCTTTCCCCCAAGAACTTCTGACCTGTTAAGAGCAGCCCACAGGGGCTTGTGGGATAGATGAAATGAATGGGGTCGGTACATTCAAAGAAAAGGCTATGTAAGCTGTGTTCCCTTGTCACCCTTTAGTGGAAATGGCCACGTTCTCTCTCTCAGTCTGGGGAAAGTCCTCTTTGCTTGCCCTGAGCTACCTGGTCATTTTGTTACCATTTCTCACACTGTCCTTCCATACACCATCTTTCCCTGTCTGTCTCCCACCCTTCTCTGGCCCTTCCTGCCTCCTCTGAGCTCCCCTCACCACTCATTCTCCCTTTCTATCCATCATCTGCACTGGACGACAGATTCCTAAGTTCCAGCTCTTACACTGCATCCAAACACCTGTCTCTTCTCTCAAACACACACAGGAGAAATCACCAGATTATCTGGTCTTCCTGCCTTCCAGCTCAGCTTCTGGCCTTTCTGTCAGAGCTCAGGATTTGAATCAAGTTTTTTAAGTCCTTTGATCCTATCCCACAGAGACCGATCCTATCTCCTCCTACAGCTACTGTTCAACACAGAAGGACAAGAGCTGGAGGAGAGAGACCAGCTTTGATTCCTGGTCCCTACTTATTTTGGTTTTTTTTTTTTTAATGATGTTTTTATTTTATTTTTTTGAGAATTTCATGCAGTGTATTTTATTCATATTCATGCCCCTCCCCACCTTCTCCCTAGATGTGAGGCCTGCCTTGGAGTGTGATTGATATACCAGGTGTCTTAGTTGCTGTTCTATTGCTGTAATGAGACACCATGACCAAGGCAATTCATAACAGAAAGCATTTTACTGGGGGCTTGCTTACATGGTCATCACGGCAGGGAGCGTAGTGCCAGTCACTCGAGCATGGTGCTGGAGCAGTAACCAAGAGCTCACGGGTGATCCACAAATTGCAGGCAGAGAGAGACTGAGACTGGGTCCAGTGTGGGCTTTTGAAACCTCAAAGCCCACCATCAATGACACCTCCTCCAACAAGGCCACACCTCCTAATCCTTCTAAAATAGTTCCAATAATCGGGAACCACCACACTTTCAAAAATATAAGCCTACAGGGCGGGGAGTTTCTCATTTAAACTTTCACATCAGGTGATCCTCCATTGAAGAACAGAGACTTATCCTCTTCCAGAGGTGGTCAATGCTGGGAGCTCTTCAGCTGGCGGTGAGGTCTGCTGGGAGTTTGTCTGGCTTGAGTTTTCAGGTCTTACTATGCGGTCACAGTTTCAGTGAGTTCACATGTGCATCTCTCTTGTGTCTAGGAATGCAGTTTTGAAGTTATGCACCATCTCTGCCTCCTACCTTTCCACCTTCTGTTCCACGTTGACCCCTGAGTTTCCAGGAGAAGAAGGGATGTGCTGAAAACATTGATGTCTTTTATGCTCTGCACACGGCACAGCTGTAGATTTGTGTGTTAATTATCATCTACTGCAAGAAGTGTCTCTGATGAGGACTGATATGCACTGATTTATGGGTATAGAATAAGTCGTTAGACGTTTTATTGTTACGTCCGTTACAGAATAAAAGTAATAGGCTTTCCCCTCCTGTCCAGTAATGCTTCTTTTCTTTTGAAACACAATGAAAGTTTTGGGGTTCTAGTAGGAGCTTCTGAGAGGTTGTTCTGTTTTACTACACACACACACACACACACACACACACACACACACACACACACACACACACTGTTGCCAGCCAAAGCTGACTACCCAACACCACACACACTCTTTGGATCTTTTCCTCACGTTATTTAGAGACAGGCTCGTGGCTTCACTGACAGTGTCAGGTATGGAAACCATAAGGACTTTTGAAAAAAGGTATTTTGTCCCCCGCTTCCTTACTAAGAGAAAGTTAAGGAATTCTTTAACCTGAACCTCTTTGTTCTTTTTTCTAGAGTGGGTGATAAAGGTGCTTTTGTATATACAAAGAACCTGGCACCAATTAGATGTGGAAAAAAAAATAGGTAAGATTTCTGGTAATTCCCACCCTGAGTGAGAAAGGACAAAAGGGCTGGGACACAGCTCAGTCAAGTAAAGCTACAGAGCCACATTTAAAAAAGAAAAAAAAAACCTAAAGTAAATAAAAACCTAGGTATGGTGGCATGTACTTAGAATCCCAGTGCTGGGGAGGCAGCTAACCAACTAAGCTCCAGGCCAGTGAGAAACTGTCTCAAAAATAATAATAATAAAAAAAGTAGATAGCACATGAGGAACTGTAGCTGAGATTGTCCTCTGGCGTCCACATGCATGCACCTGTGCTCCTGCACACACACAAAGATGCATATACACACAAAGGTTAAAAATAGGGATGCAGTTAATACATTGTTTTCTAATCCTTTTCTGCCAAAATCAAAACAAACAGGTAAACCTGAAAGGGTTCCCAAGGCTGTTCAAGGAATTGCCACCGGGATAGCCTAATGCATCCCACACTCTAAAGAGACAGTGGGTAAGCATTGTAGTTTATAATCTTAGTCCTAGAGAGGTGGAGGCGGACAGATCAGCAGTTCAGGGTCATATTCAGATGAATATGCAGTCTGAAGCTACTACATAAAAACTGTCGGGTGTGGGTGGACAGGTGATAGACACACACACACACACATGAGAGAGAGAGAGAGAGACAGACAGACAGACAGACAGACAGACAGACAGAGACAGAGAGATAGGGGGAAGGGAAGGAGAGGAAAGGAAGGAAGGAGGGAGGTAGAGAGGAAGGGAGGGATGGATGGGGAGGGAGGGAAAACTTGTGGTTCTATAATACAGAAGGCTTTTTTAAAAATGCCTTTTGGGGTTTTGAAGCACTTCTAGTTGCCTGAGAAGCAAAAACAAACATGTACAATGTCAATACATGAAGCGGACCGGGCGATTTTTGCATTAGGTGAAATCAGCAGAAGGAGCTGTGCACAGAACCAGAGTTATTTTTAGCATTTGGTGAAGGCCCGCTCATTATTCTCCTGACAATAAGGATAAGGAAAGCAATTAGAACTTCAGATAGCTCAGAAGCTCTTCCAAAGAAGTCGCAGCAGAATATAAGGCAAGTGAGACTCACATACCTCCAAGCAATTGATGGAACTGAAAAATGACTGAATACCTCTGACCTTGATGGCAACCCAATGCTGGGTTAGGAGGGAAAGAAATGGAATCCTTGGATGGTCCTTGGCTCAGCGGTGGAAATACACTGTACTCACAGGGACACGAGAATGTAATATTAAGTTATTGATTTAAAAACCAAACCATCAGAGTCTGTGAACAAAATCCAATCATTGTACTTGTGACTTCTGAATTGTATAAATATTAATTACCATCCTTTACAATGCAAAGGTAAGATTATGGGCAACTAATTATAGCAGGATAAAAGGGGAGAAAGAGTACACCACAGCTCTGTGGGATAATCCTGTATTACCTAATGCTCAAATGTGACCAACAGGACAATCAAGAATTATTTATCTGTGTGTATGTTGATGCATATGTATGGGTGTGCATTTGCCATGACTTCGGGATGAAGGTTATAGGATACCCTGCTGGAGTCAGTTCTCTTGCTCTACAGAAGTTATGGTGCTTGAACTTAGGTCATCAGGCTTAGCAGGAAACATCTTTATCTACTAGTCACTTCACCTGTCCCAAGAATATTTTTAAATTGAAAAAAATTTTCATTTTATTTTATATATATGGGTGTTTTGCCTGCATATATGCCTGTGCATCACAGACATGCCTGGTATCCTCAGAGGTCAGAAGAGGGTGTCTGATCCTTTTAAAGTGGAGTTATAGAAAGTTGAGAGCCACCATGTGGGTGCTGGGAATTGAACCTGGGTCATCTGAAAGACCAGCCAGCGCTCTTAACTGCTGATCCATCTCTCCAGTCTCTTTCATCAAAATCTTTTAACTCGCAAAATGAGAAGAAGGGTTAGAAAGGATGAAAGATTATATAAGTGAAATGAAATCTTACTTTTCACAAGAACAGGTCCAAAACTAGGTGTCTTAAAAGATACAAATGTATTGTATCACAGGCCTGAACGGGCTAGGCAGTCAAGAAGGCCTCGGGACTGGTTCATTTTATGGGCTGTGGAGGGTGGGATATGGTCCCTGCCTCCCCTAGGGTCTGCAGGTTGATGGCCGTTTTAGGGGTTTCTTCATCTAGAGATGCATCCCTCTACAACTGCCTTCCTCTTTGTTTGCCATCCCCCTGCCCCTGTGTCTTCACAGTCTTCTTTCTCAAGCCAGTCATCCCCTTTTGCAAGTGCTAAGTTTGAAGTTGGTCCTCTAGGCTGTTGTGGATGTGTATTTTTCAAAGAGCGAAAATAAAAACTACTAGCAACTTGCAGGGTTTGTAACATATATTTATTCAGAGAATGCAGGTCCCTCTGTTGCCTTACCAGAGCCCTGAAAGTGTTCTGTACCAGACTCACCCCCCCCTCCCCACCCCTGTGGACAGCAGGAAGGAGAAGAATCAAGCCTGGGGGTGCAGTTGCAAGTGTCTCTGATTCCCAACATTAGCATTAGCATGCCCGACTTCCCTAAAAATTAGGAACATTATTTGAGCTACCATATGTTACCGTTCTGTTCTTTTTACTCTTTGGGGGCCACTACCCAGCTCCCAAATAAATTTCATGGAATTTTATTCTTTCTTATCAATACAGGTCTTAGCTTGGCTTATTTCTAGCCAGATTTTCTTAAATTATTCCATCTACCTTTTGCTTCTTTTATCTTTCTCTATACTCATTTCTTCCTACTCCATGGCTTGCTGCATAGCTGGGTGGCTGACCCCTGGAGTTCCCCTCCCCTTCTTATGGTTTTTTTTTATTCCCAGATTTCTCCTATTTATTCTGTCAGCCCCACTTTCTCCTGCCTTGCTATTAGCCATAGCAAAGTAACACAGCTTCACAGCGTTAAACAAATGCAACATAAAGAATGTAACACATCTTTGCATCTTTAAACAAACGTTCCACAGCACAAACAAATGTAACACATCTTAATATTACACAACAACCATATTCTTCCTTCTCTGAGCTTCTAATGCTCAGTGGCTGTACAGCTGTTGTCCTGCCTCGGATGCCACCTTTAAGTCTGCAGCCAGTGCCACCTCCCCAGGCCGACTAGATGAGCTCTTTCCTTCTTCATCTCAAGTTCCCTTGGGCAGAAGTCAGCACAGCTTTGCTGCCCCCCCAACCCCCACCTCTTCCCCTCAGCAGCTCAAGCCCATTGCCTCCTTTTGTCTCCAGCCTGGTACCCTATGCCCTCTACTCTGTAGAAAAAATGTTACTCTGTACCTCCTTGCAGCTCCCTGGGTGGAGAGAAAGCAAGTTCTGTCTTAGGGAGTGTCTGGTTGTTGATGTGGGAAACAATGTTGCATAGAAATCACTGCAGCCTGACCTTGGTGGTGAGCATGGTTGGCCTTCCTCACCACTGTTCCCAGCCTTTCCTCTCACAGGTTTCCATGTTTCCACATCTCCTGACTCTTATTCTCACCCCACTCCGCCCTCTCTCTTCTCTTCTCCCTCTCTCTGCATTGTCCTCAGGTCCATTACTTCCTCCAAACCCAGTGGACGGTGTGTTCCTGCTCCTCAGTTCCAGGCTTGCCTTTGCCCACAAAGGTAAACTGTTGCTCTCGCCCACATCTAACCCTGGCAGGTGATGCATACCCCTAACAGGCCTGTGTAAAGACCAGAAGATAACTTGCAGAAGTCAATTCTCTTCTTCCACCGTGTAGTCCTGTAACTCAGATTCAGGTTGTCAAATTTAAGGGCAGGCGTCTTTCTCTACTTTCTCTCTCTGCTGGCTCTGCCCCTTCCCACTCCACCCCCTTATTTATTTTCTCTTTGGGATCTTTTTTCTGCCTTCCAGGAAAAGCTGATGTGGCCTGGCTTGGTTCAAAGGCCCCTACAGGCCTCTCTCTCGGGTGGAAGCTTGCGACTGAGCACTCACAGTTGGTGTGAGGCTGGCAGCCTTTGCTGGAGGTGTCAGGCCAGGAGGGAAGGGGAGTAGGAGAGAGAGAGAATTCTGCAGGAGGAAGGAAAAAACTGGGGCATGAGAGCCAAGTGTCACTGTCCACTGAGACTGTTTAGATGTAGCATTGACAATCTTACATCCTAGAAAGGCCACCAGGCAAACCAGGGCTGACCACTCTGCAAGCTGTCAGAGAACCCTGAGCACTGGGCCCAGAGGGGGGTTGTTTTTCCCTCTCCTTTCCTCTGGGTCCCTCCTTTAGGGGCTAAGGAAGACCAAGATGGCACAGGAGGCTTAAGGATTGGAGAAAGGTTCACTAATCTTGGGCCCCTGGGTGACAGTCAGGTCTCACATGATCTCTTAGGGTCCACTCTGACCTGAGCAAGGATGTTCCCAGTGATGGGCAGGGAGCTAGCAACAGGCTGGGAGGAGAATGAAGCCTCTCGCATTGTATCCTCTGGAGTGGTCTTTGCGGGAAGAGATTAATCTGGGATCCTCAACAGGACAGAAAACAGTTATTTGAAGAGACTGTGTCTTAGAACAACTATGAACTGCCCCCCGGTGTCCTGGGTAGTCTATCTACATTGTCCTATTGTGAAAATACACAAAAGGTCATTTGGGCTCTATTCTGACCAGTAGTCCTTTGGTGGCAGAGGAGAGACTGCTCTGCCCTGATGGCGTTAGTTGGACCTGGGTTAATGCAGAGTTACCAGTGACTACACGTATTGTCTCTTCTGCTTGGGTGGGCCACCCCCACCCGCTTTTTCTGCCCTCGGCCTCCAGGACTGTTCTGAAATGGAATTCTGGGGAGCAGTGTTTAGCTATCATCAAGAGTTTTGCGGGTGTGGCATGAGAAGACCAGGATTACTGTTCTTGGGACAGTTAGTGACTGTCCCTCATCCCTGAAAAGTGTGCTTTCCTTGCACTCTATACAACCTTTCCTGGAATGCCTTCATTGTAAGGAACTTTCCTTGAGCACGCCCCTCCTCCCATCATCTGGCCTAGAGCCCCCATTTGGACCACAGGGAAGAGAACAAACCCTAAAATACTTTCCTTTGTGATAGCTGATGACCCACTGACTCATTCATTCACCCAAGGGTTTCTGGGTACCAGGCTCAGTAACAGTCTACAAGACAAGGGCATCTACCCATGGAAGAACTTAAAAGCCTATCAGAGCAGGAATGGAGGAAGGAAGGCTGGGAGGCCAGTGAGGACAATCAGTGAGGAGACCAACCCAGACTTGGGGACCTGAGAAGGCTGCAAGACATGATTTTTCCCCCCCTTCCTCCTCCTCATCCTCTTCCTTCTGCTGTTTGATATAGCCTCTTTAGTCAGCCCTGGTGCTCCTGGAACTCACAGAGGTCCAGCTGCCTCTGCCTCCTGAGTGCCAGGATTAAAGACATGTACCACTTAATTCCTGTTATCTATGCCAGAAGGAAACAGCCCCAGCAGGAGGGTTAAGGGTAGGGAGGGTGGTTGATCTGTTCTGGGTAGGCTTTAGAGAAAGTCGGGTAAGGAGGGGATTGTGAGCTCCTTGGGGGACCTCACAAGTGGGGCTGATACTATGGGCTTTGCACAGTGAGAGTGTGTACAACTGTGTTTTGAGAAACCTGGTGAAGCCCTAGTCACTGGGAAGTTGCCCCTGACAGATGCTGAGGTCACAGATTTTCCTGCTTTGTTGAATCTGAATGTGTAGGTCTTCACCCTCTGCTTATTCCACTCAATTTAGGACTTGCCCAAAACCTTTCCACACAGGTTTGAGAGAAGGCTTCCTGGGGGCAGGGCAGAGAAGGGCGCATCTAAAGGCAGCTACAATAACATTCTAGCTTCAGGCTTGGTGTTAACAGACAGCACTCTGGGGTCTTTGACAGCTTCATGACTGGACAGGGTGTGAGGAGCTGAGGTGGGGGTTCCTCGTATACTTTCAGTCAGCAACACTACCCATTGCCCCTTGGCCTTGCTGAGAGGGTAAACTGTCACTAGCAGACTCTATTAGATTAAGAGACAGAAAAATAAAGTATTGGTGGGGGCTACTAGGGGGAGATGGATCCGTAGTATGTTGTGGAGGATAAAGGGTTCCACACTAGGAAGTTGTTTTCTGGCTCCCTTGTCTTTTGGTTCCACGCCAGCGCCTTTGGCTTGGGCCTCTTCCTCACCCCGTTCCTATCCACAGCCTTCCTGTTTGGAGAGAAAGGTCTTAAACCCATCCCACAAGTCATAACTGCCCCCTTTCACACAGTGTGGGATGGTAGATCCCAAAAGCGGCAAAGCTGACCACACTGTCTGGCATGTAGGGCAGATCTTGATCACTGTGGGAACTGAGCCACAGAGACCATTCCTGAAGTGGGGCTTCTCAACGTCGCTCTGAGTGCTGAGTTCTGGACGAGGGAGCCTCTTTGTCTGCAAGGGTGTCCAGATTTCTGGACTGATTTCTGCTCTCTGTCAGGCATGCTGTCATCCCTGTCATCCAGCCTACACTGCACACACACCCCTCTCAGTGTGGGACTGAACTGGGGCCTTGGGAGCTCCCTGCCCAGCAACCTCAGCCTGAAGAATATATTTACTTTAAAAAAAAAAAAAAAAAAAGCCTGACATTTTGGTTTCTCACCCAGGAGCTGGAGCCTAGTGGCTATTCCACTCTTCCCGACACTTTAGCCCCCCCGTTTTTCAAAGAGACACCACAGCACACACACACACACACACACACACACACACACACACACGCCAAGAAAGACACACAGGAATACATACTCACAAAGAGACTAATTCATATCCATATACACACTGTCCCACAAGGACACAAGTATCCTGTCAAGCTTTCCTGAGCATCGTGTCTCTGGCTCATGCCCCTAACATACAGACATCCACACACAGCGTTGCCCACTCTTCCCCACCAAGCCCACAACACACACCCAGCTGTGCACACAAACAGCAGCACGGGGGGGGGGGGGGGGGGGCGCCGCTTTCTCCTTGTTGTGAGGTTAGAAATTTCCCACTTTCCACGAGATCCAGTTTCTCACTCTTCCTTCATTTTTTTTTTTTAAGAACCTTTTCTGGCCTCATCTTTTCTTGGGTCCTGCCCAGATAGCGCTGTGACTTTAAAGAAGTTGGAGCTAGAGAGAGAGAGAGGGTGAGCACATGAACAACCCAAAATTTGGCCCCTTTCCCCTCCAGTTTCTGGTGTCATTTATGAAGCAGGGTCCCTGTTGCTGAAGCGTTTCTTTTGTTGGAAGGAGTCTAGGCTGCACAGAGCCTCCCCTGCAGCCCCTGCTCAGAGCTGTCCCAGGCACCCTGGTCTGTAGGGTGTACAAAACAGCCAGCCCCTCCTCCGGCCGCTGGTCCTGCCCTGGCAGGCCTGATCCTGTGGACTTTCAAGCAGTCCAGTCCTTTGGTGCTTTGGAGGTAAGTCAGGGATGAAGGGGCCCCACAGCTGGGGGTGAGGGAGTTGGGGGTGGAGGTCTGCTAGACTCTGGGCTGATTTGAGGGACTTGGAACAGGCCCTTTCTCAGAGTCATCGGGAGAGCATCTGCTTGGACAATCTCAACTCCAGAACTCCCAGCTGCTTCGGGATGAGCCTCTGGCCCCCCTGCCTTAGTTGAGAGGTCCTGGTTGGTTTATTTAGGCAGCTGCCTGGGGTAGTTTGAAGAGAACAGGCCGCGAAGTGGGAGGGGTAGAGGGGGGTGTGCGCATTGCACAAGGGGCCTTGTCTGGACCAGGGTAGCAAAACATACCTATGGGGGGCTCAGTGGGAGGGGCTGTAGCCAGGATGTGGGAGGGCAGAAGGGAGGTTCTGTGAAGTGCTGGGGGAGGGGGTGGCTGGAAAACGGATTTCAAGTCATAAAGTCAGCTAGGAACAGGCCAGAGGAAGTAAGAGAGCTCTGTGCCGAGGAGAAGGTCCACTTCCATCCTGTCTGTCTTCACCTTGCCTGCCTACACGACCTTGGCAAGTCCAAGCCCTCCTTTGGGCCTCAGTTTCTTCTCCTGTGGAGTGAGGGTGGTGGGTTAGGTGGTGCTGGATTCTGGCTGGGTTGTGCAGGGCCTTCTAATAGTTGGGTTCTGAGGAGGGACAAGTCCTTTCCGGGAATCCTTAAGCTTGTCTGGGTGACATGTCCTTCCCCATAGGAAGTACCATGCAGACACTGAGCCTGCTTGCCTGGGCTGTTCTTCTGAACCTGGTGCAAGCTTGTCCGGAGTCCTGTGACTGTGGGGAGAAGTATGGCTTCCAGATTGCAGACTGTGCCTATCGTGACCTAGAGGCTGTACCACCAGGCTTCCCAGCCAATGTGACCACACTGAGCCTGTCAGCCAACAGGCTGTCAGGCCTGCCAGAGGGAGCTTTCAGGGAGGTGCCCCTACTGCAGTCACTGTGGCTGGCACACAATGAGATTCGCTCGGTGGCTGCTGGTGCCCTGGCCTCTCTGAGTCAGCTCAAGAGTCTGGACCTCAGCCACAACCTCATCTCTGAGTTTGCCTGGAGTGACCTGCACAACCTCAGTGCTTTGCAGTTGCTTAAGATGGACAGCAATGAGCTGGCCTTCATCCCTCGGGATGCCTTCCGCAGCCTCCATGCCCTACGATCTCTGCAGCTCAATCACAACCGCCTGCATGCTTTGGCGGAGGGCACCTTTGCACCTCTCACTGCGCTGTCCCACTTGCAGATAAATGACAACCCTTTTGACTGCACCTGTGGCATCGTGTGGTTCAAGACATGGGCCCTGGCCACAGCAGTGTCGATTCCAGAACAGGACAACATTGCCTGTATTTCACCACATGTGCTAAAGGGCACCCCACTGAGTCGCCTGCCACCCCTGCCCTGCTCAGCACCCTCTGTGCAACTAAGCTACCAGCCCAGCCAGGATGGAGCAGAACTGAGGCCAGGCTTTGTGCTGGCACTCCACTGTGATGTGGACGGACAGCCAGTACCCCAACTTCACTGGCATATCCACACCCCTGGTGGCACAGTAGAGATTGCCAGTCCCAATGTAGGCGCTGACGGACGTGCCCTACCTGGCGCCCTTGCAACCGAGCAACCACGCTTCCAGGCCTTTGCCAACGGTAGTCTGCTTATCCCTGACTTCGGCAAGCTGGAAGAAGGCACCTACAGCTGTCTGGCCACCAATGAGCTAGGCAGTGCTGAGAGTTCTGTGAATGTGGCATTGGCCACTCCAGGTGAGGGGGGAGAAGATACATTGGGACACAAGTTCCACGGTAAATCAGTGGAGGGCAGGGGCTGCTACACAGTTGACAATGAGGTACAGCCGTCCGGACCTGAGGACAATGTGGTTATCATTTACCTCAGCCGTGCTGGGGCCCCAGAGGCCGCAGTAACAGCACAAGGAAGGTCTACACAGCAGCTCTCCGGCCTGCTTCTGCTGGCCCAAAGCTTGCTTTTTCTCTTCCTCGCCTGCTTCTAACCACACCCTGCCCTGGAAGCTGGAGCAGCCCCAGGGCCTTCCTAACTCCTCCTGACCCTGCCAATGTTCCTTCTAAGTACCATGAGGTCTGGAGTTGGTGAGATCTGAGGTTGGCCTGGGGACTTCACATTTTCCTACCTCCCTTTCTAAGCAATTCCAGGCCATTTATTATTCTGGCTTTTAGATCTGCTCAGAGCTAACAACTAAGCTAGAACTGTACCCCAGCACTCATCATCTCCAGTGCTCATTGCTGCTAACAGCATTGCCCAGGCTCCTCTCAGGGGCAGCATGCTAACAGGGCAATAATGCCCTAACCCTGGCCCATTTTGAGAGCTCTAGGCACCGAGTAAGGAGCTTCAGGAGGCCACCCAGGTGGAAGGGAACCTGGAGCAACTGGATCTGGAAAGGAAGCACTACAGGCAAGGGCCAAGAAGGCTAAAAGCATCCTGTCTCCCTCATGCCCTCTGACAAAATGTGGAAATTGTCCCTGGCCGGGCCTCTCTCTCCTCTTGCCTCAAAGCCCACAGCCTGTGCCTGCCTCTCGAGACACTTGCCCCTCCTTTATTTCCAAGTATGCACCAGTAGCCTGTCCCTCCAAGGAGGCTAGCCAGTCTGGGGTAGCAGAAAAACATAATAAACAGCATTTCTGATGCTCCCCTTTGTCTGCCTGGAATTCTGTTGGGATCAAGGAGTCCTTATAAGGGGATGGATGGCCACATGTGAGTCTTGTATTGACACAAGACAGAGACCTGTAGGATATATGTGCAGGTGTGTCAGGTGGCATGGGAGGGGAGCCTAGACTCACCACTGGGCCTTAACATGAGCCCAGCTATACATTTTGTCTCCAGACAAGCTCATGGAACAGGTAGGATGGGAACTGCTTTCTGCATTTTGGAAAGGGGTTAGGTGAAAGGTCTGGGTTGTAGACCCAAGAAGAGTGTTAGGAATGGGGAGGGAGGGGCAAAAGAAAAAGACAGAAACTAAGACAGCCTGGAGGAAGGAGACAGGGAGAAATACCACATTCAGTCTTTCCCTCTAGAAAGAGAAAATAGCCCAGAAGGGATGCTCCAACAGAACAGAAACCTCTGATCTGAGGGAAGACAGATTTGAGGGCTAGCCACAGCCCTGAGGTTGTAGATGTGGCTGCCGGTTGAGATACTGCAGACCTCCAGGCCTGTACTGGGTCAGGAGAGTCTCCCTCCCTACTCCCCACCTTTAAAGGTTGGATGTGTGCACACAGGGTCCATGACCTTCAGGGGGAAGGCCTGCCTCTCTTTCCAGAGCCCCAGGACTGCTGAACTCAGCAGAATGAAGCCTCAGAAGGAAGCTGAGGATTCTGGAGGAACAGCTGTGAGCTAGGCAGCTGGCCAGCCCTCCCCCACACGGGGATCCACATGTAGGGCATCCTTTCTCATCCTTCTCCGACTTGTGTCTCATGTCGGGTCTCTTTTAGCCTTCAGCCAGCTAGGTCAAGAATATCTTTACATCTGAGAGAAACCACCAGGATGGATGGAGCCATATCCTATATGCTGTGTTCCTTTGGGTAAGTTACGGCCTGTCTCTGGGTTTCCAGTGTGTCAAATCAAATGGCAGAGGGCTAGGAACACAACTGAGCTGGCAGCGTGCTTGCCCGGCATGCATGAGGCCCTGGGGTAGTACTGCATGCCTGTAATCTTGACCCTCAGGAAGTAAAGTCAGGGAGACCAGATTCCTATGCTACATAGCAAATTTGAGGCCAGCCTGGGCTACATGAGATCCTATCTCTCAAAAACACAAAGAAAAGGTAGTATCTAAAGGTCTAACTGACTGACCATCTAGACTTGACAGTTTTGGAGCCCAGCATCTCTGCTCCACTCACTACTAAGTAGGCCGGTCATTTTGAAGGTCCATCCAGCATCTGTCACTTAAACAGAATAACATGGGAACTATTTGTGCAAATGAACTAGCTACTCCTTTGCTTTGGTCTTTTGTGGCTTCTTAGCAGAGAGCATGAATTCCCAGTCAGCCATGAACCCTCTGACTGGCTCCTCCCATGTGGACCACCCCATCTGCATCTTCTTTCAATGTAAAGAAGCCACAGTACCTTCATCTTTACATATCCTATGCCCGCCCTTCCCCCTCAATATATCCTTCCTGGTCTCCATCTGGCTGAATCAGTTTTCTGCATCACCTCCTCCAAGATGTCTTCTTGGATCTTCTCACACCTCCAGTGTGAACCAGGCCCCTTCCTTTGACTCCTTGTCTTGTGACCCAACCAGATTATATTCTCTTGTAACTGTCTCCTTGTTAAGAGCAGAGGAAGAATCAGTGTTGTCCGCCTGTGACTATGTGGGTTATTGATACTCCACATAGAAGACATTTTGTAGTAGGCTGAAGGAGACTAGAGCATGCGTCCTTTGGCCCCTGGGGCAGCTGAGATCATGTTTTTGAAGAGCCATAAGGTATCTCTGGTGACCTGTGTGTGTGTGTGTGTTTGATCTATACTTAGGAATTAACAGACACAATTTTTGAGGATCCCCGACCTAAACAGGCATAGTTGACCACATCTAGGGTATCTCTCCGATTCTCATATCATCCATCTCTTCTAAGACTCAATTTGTCTGCATCTCTGCTGTCTCCCCACCCCACTCCCACCCCTGTGCATCCTTGGTTTACTGCCTTTAGCCTTTTCTGCTCTGAATGACACCCCTCTCTCCTTGGTGCCTTTCTTTATTCCTCAGAGTCTCTACCATTCCTGCAGCCTCTCCCCAGTTCCTGCCTGTTCTTTAAAACCTAGAAGACCAGCATCTACACTGCCCAGGAATGGCATCGTAGGGGCCCAGGCATCATCATGCAAAACTGGGGTTCTCTCTATCCTCACCCAGTGTCCATCCCAGCACCCCAAATGCCCCCTGCCCCACCCCAATCAAGCTCAGATTAGATTTACTGACAGTGTAGGAGGTTGCCCTGAGAGCCCTCCCTGTGAGGAGGAATGTTCCTCAGGGGCACATTTATTACCAGGAGCACACTAACTTCTTTCATGGCAACTAAGGGCATTAAAACTACAAAAATATGTAGCTCTTGGAATGGGCAGCTCAGTGGGGGCCTCTTTGAGTCTGACTTGACTGCACAGGAAAGGGTGGTAGGAAGAGAGAGGAAGGAGAAAGCTGAGAGGCAGAGAAGCCCACACAGGTTCCACCTTCATGGTGGGAGAACCAGGACTGAGGTGGGCCAACAGGGGATGGGAGATATCCAGACTTTTCATCACCAGCGGGGAGGAGGCCCAGCAGGCTGATGACAAAGCCAGTGATGGAGAAGAGGCCTAAGTGTAGCCACCCCTGCATCGCCGGTTCCAAGACCAAGAGTCCACCAGCTGTTTTCTCCAGAGCCCTAGCTGGTAGCCCGGTGGACAAGCACAAACAAAGTCCTCTTGAGACTGGTGGTGTAGACACAGTGACTCCAGTCTCCTGATCCCACAGGGATCTGCTGGCTGGCACAGCTGCCGCTGGGGGCGGGGAGGGGGGGAGTGCTGACATGGACCACAGAAAGGATGGTAGACTGTAGAGTGGAATGCGCCTCAGCATGGAAGAGCAGAGTGGTGTGGTTTTCCTCACCCTCAGGGCTGGGTGCCATTGGTCTTGGCACCTCTTAGGGCTGCCTTCCGCAAGGCCTGCAGGCTTGGGTTGCGTAGCAGCGTATAGGCCAGACCCCAGCGAGCCCTGCTCTGGCTGCTTTTGGGTCTGGCTCCCTTGGCCATCAGATCCTTGGTCTGTAGCAATTGCATCCCTGAAAGAGAGGGGGAAGGGACAGGGATAGAGGAACGGATGGAAGGAGGGAGGGAGAGAGAGAGAGAGACCTTCTGTAAGTCTCAGCAAAGCCTCCACAGGCCCCAGACTTAAAAGGGGTTTGGAACCTCCGGGCACAGGCAGGGTTCCAGCTACTAGCTAGGGAATGGCAGGTGACTGGGGTGCAGAAGCATGCCACTCTGCTGATGGAAGGGGATGGAGGGGATGAGGTCTGTGAGGAAGTAGAAGCCAGGGAGGAGTATCAGGATGCCTATTCAATTTTCCGTGCACACGTAAGGTACATGTGTGTGTGTTTTCTTTAATATGGGCTTGCACACATATTAGTCCATATTAATAAGAAAATTACCCTGAGACCCAGTCAGGAGGGTGACAACAGGAAGCTGAAGGATAAAGGATGGGAGACTTCCTGCTGCTCACTATTTTGGAGAAGCTTCCTATGACTCCTCCCTAATAAACTGATATCCCCAGCCTAGGTGAAGAAGTACCTTCTTCTTCCTCTGTTGGTCTGAGACTGTCCTGAGGGGCCTCTGGAGGCCGGGGTTGTGGACTTGGCACATGAAGGAGCAGGGTGCAGAAAGCTATGGCTGCCGGGTGCCACTGGCTGGCCTCAATCCTCAGGAAGTTTCGGTATGTGTGATAGCCTAGGATAGAATGGCAACAGAATGAAGTATGAGGACTCCATGACAGACAAGAGGTACCCAGAAACAGCAAGAGGTACCCGGGAAGATGTATACACTGGCATCCAACCAAGCATGGCACACACACTGTACACAGGCACTGGCATCCTTGTTAGAATGCACAATACCCATATGCAGGACAAGCTGCACTAAGCAGCTCTGGCATTTCTCAACACACACACACATACACACACACACACACACACACACACACACACACACACACACACACACACACACCACATGCCTGCTACACATGAGTACAGAAGCTCAGAGCTCAGGGTGAGGCAGCTACTAGGACAGTTCAACCCCTAACCCCTACCTAGGGACCTTACCTGGATCCAGAGAGGCAGCTCTTGATGGCAGCAGGCTAAGGTCCATCTGGCCGAGGTGAACAGTGTTGTAGAGAGAAGAAAGAAGTACGCGCCAGATGGCCACCACAGCTCCCACCAGCATGTTGACGGGGAAGAAAAAAAAAGTGGCCACGCAGAGCATGCGCCTGAGGGTAGGAAAGAGAAAGACTGAGGCAGGCTTCCTCCAGAGTTTTCTGCTAGGCCAGAGTCACAGCTCCGGGCCCACAGGCACTGCAGTTATCCAGTGATTAACATTTATTGGGTGTGTTTTTGTACCACCCATAGAAACCAAAGGATACCCACAAGTGTCTTCCTTAATCACTCTCTACCCTGGTTTTTGAGACAGGATCTCTCCCCTCACTCAACATGGAGCTTACTGATTCAGTTGTCCCACAGCCCCAGGGATCCTCCAGGCATTGTGTAGGGGCTGAGGGTCAACTGAATTCAGGTGCTCATGTTAGCAAGACAAGTACATTACCAACTGAGCCATCCCTCAGTATCTATATGACCCTGGTGTTCCCACCTTCCTTCTCTGTGCCCCCCTCTCCCTACCCACTAACTCCAGGCTCTTCTTTGGAGCCGGGATTTTTCCTACACCCTTGCTCCAAAATGAGGAAGAGATTGTGGGGAAGAGAAGTCAATGATCCTCAAAGCAAGTAAGGCTCCTGGCAGAGCTGGGCTAACAACTCAGGGGTAGAGTATGTGTCTGCCGTGCACTAGGCACAGAGCTTGCAAGCCTGTGGATTCTTATCACCTCCAAAATCTCCTTGGAGAAGGAAGATAGACTCTGTGACAGATAGGAAAGAGGCATCTTAGAAGGCAAAATCTACAGAAAGAGAGGAATCTGAGACCCATGGGAACCACAAACTCAGGGTCCGTCTTACTGGTTGGTCAGCTCTGAGTAACCATCATGAGTCTCCAGGAAGATCCAATGGGCTGCTATGTTCTGCAGGATTACAGCTAAGACCAAAGTCAACCAGAAGGGCCTGTATGTAGGTAGGATGAGGGGAGGGATGCCGTTAGAGGGCCCTTTGGAAAGTCCCAGAGCCCCTGACCTTTGTCTCACTCACCATGTGGATTCCAGGGACCTGAGGAGCAGGAGGTTCCTACCATGGAGCAAAGGCACAAACACCAGGAAGGCCAGAAGGGTGGTACCCAAGAAGAAGACGACCTGCTGCACCAGAAGCCCTGTAGGGGGCAGAAGGGACAAGGGGACAGACCAGAGGTTCCATGGGAGTCAGCTTACCTCTGCACTCTAGGAACTTTCTGTGGCCACTTCCATCCCATGTCACTGCCTGAACCTTTTATAAACTAGGGATAATAGTCCCGGCCATAGAGGGCTGTTGTAAGACTCCAGTAGCCTCAGAATCCATGCCATTGGCCCCAGCTTGATCCTGAATTTTTGGTGATTCTGAGGTTTGGGGCACAAATTGCCTTTTAAATGAGCATTTGTGTGCCTGGGAATCAGAGCTTAGTACCTGTAAGTGCTGAATGTGGCTATGGAAACCATTGAGCCATACAGTCACCTGTGATGTGTATAGAGGAGCTTGAGAGGTCTAAGGCTGAGCAAGATGAAGACACACTTTAACCCCTGTATTTCCTCCATCTTGCATCATCTTCCCTCCCCTGAGAATGGGATATCTCAAGGCTAGGTCTTGACTTGCAGGAGAGGCCAAGTCCCTCACAGTTCAAGTGTGTTGTGCACCGTGTTGTCTAGAACTTGAGACATGGTCTAGAAAAGTCCTTGAGGGTCATCTGACCAGACTCTCTCAGGCAGCCCTCACATGCCCTTGGAACCTTGCTTGTATCCCCAGGAATTAGGGAAACCCATTGTGGCCAGTCTTCCTTCACAGAAGCAGCCATGTACCACACCCAGACCCAGATCCATCCTGCCCACAATTACCCAGGTGCACCTTCATGTGAAGGGCTCCCCTTTCTGGGGGCTTCTACATCGCCATCCAGATGCTCTCGCCCTGCCCAAACCAAAAAAGCCCTTTCCAAGTACCCATCACTCCCACCAGGGCCCAGCTCTAGGACATGACAGGGGTCTCACCAAGGCAGCTAAAGACCGTCTGATAGGCACTGAAGCTCATCCAGCAGAATATGGCTTGGCGAGAGGGGTGAGTACTCTGAAGGGGGGGTCCCAGGTCCAGGGCAGCCCCTCGATGCAGTGCTTGAAGATTGGCCCTGGGTTGAGAAAAGTGACCTCAGGGAACAACACAGTACCTCTAAATGGTAGCTCAGAGCAGGCACCTGGCCATCAGTAAGGAACCTTAGGGTTGGAGGGTCCTAGAGGTTAACAGTCTGAGAGCGGTCTTCCAGAGGAGGAGACTCCAGACAGAGGCACAACCTGAACCATCATTGGGAATGATGGAATTGGAACCCAGCTGGGCCACCAGGGGGAAAGGCAAGGCAGTGGACCTCAAATTCCAGGACAAGCAGGGCCAGCTCTGTGGTCTAAGTCCCCAAGTAGGCACGCTAAGCTGGGTGTCCAGAGTAGATGGACCAGTCCTCTGCTCATTTCTCAGGATGACGCTTCTCCCCAATGCTCCTCTACCTTCTGGTTACCTGATCACCCTCCATCACTTCTCTGCTCTTACGCAGTCTCTCCTTTGGTACCCTTTGTCTCTCAGCCCACCTCTTTGACTATTGGGATTGGATTCCTCTATACCAGCCCTCCCAGGCCACCTTCTAACAGGCAAACTCCCTGGCAATGTGCCATGCCCTGTACCACTCACAGATCTCTAGGACAACCATACATGTTCCTGGGGCAGGAGAGGCTCGGGTTCTCCTCCCACCACATACTGTCAACAGGGAGGAGTGTGCTCTGTGGCAGCCTGGCCTACAGAGTTCTCAGGACTTGGATCCCTGCCCTACCTCTGTACTGGAGTATCTGGGCCTGCCACTGACCTGTGAGTCCCCAGGGATCGGATCAGGAGCAGGAAGGTTAATGAACAGGACAAGACCAGAGCTGAGATGTAACATGCTGGATGGGAGAGAGAAAGGGAAGGTCAGGGGCTACGGGATCTCCCACAGCCTCTGACCCCTATACCTCACTCTAAGGGGAAACCACTGGCCCCACTTTCAGTTCTTAGGTCCAGCACGAGCTGACACTGTCTACAGCTCCATCCTGCCAAGTAACATATGATAGCCAAGGAAAAGAAAGGGCAGAGCCACAGGCCTGGCCTTCACCTTTGTTGCTTACATTGCTATGACCCCTGAAATAAGAGATTCCTACCTGGCATCTGCATGCAGCTTCCCTCTTCCTGCCCATGTGGCTGGCCCTCAGAGGGCCTTGTGACAATCACAAGCTTCACTGATGGCCACATTGTTGTGGCCAACCTCCCAGAATGACTCTGGCCATAAACTCATCTATACTTGTAGTATGGGCTATGTTCAAACCACAGGGAGTCATGTCCTGTGCCTACCATAATGAAGGACACAGCGACTGTTACCTATCTCCTCTGGGTGGGGCCCTTCTTCTCAACTATCTCCCCTACACCCCTGACCACACATACAGACATAGAGACAACCAGGACCACAGTTTCTGTAATAGAGATAGAGAATTCTGAATATATACGGAAAAGTATCATGGATGCAGCTGACATACATTCAACCCACATGCCAGTCAATCTCACTCTAGACCCTCACAGAAAGTCCACAAAGACTCTCACAGAAATTGTTCAAGAAGTGCTTGGAAACTCATAGCCCTTTATGTGTCCTCTATTCTCTGCCCTACACTACCAGCACGCCCTAGGATGGTGTCAGGAAAATAGGCAAAGCAGCCACACCTCCATCTGCCATGCTGGAGGCCTAAGCTCCAACCATGTAAGCTATTAGCTCAAAGCCAGAATGCTCATTTCAGTAAGGGAATGTCAAGTAGATCAACGGTACACATCCCATGAGTCATGACTATCAGGCTTTATAACAGAGTGGAAGGGAGCCCTAACTTGGGCTTCAGGAGACCTACATTCTATCTACTGTTCCTGGTTGTACAACCTGAGGCTGGCCCCTCCCCATGTGTCCACCCAAAGCTGCTGGGTAGGGGGCAGGTAGCTATAAGCCGTATCAGACCACTGAAGGTGGTGTTCCCTGGCTCGAGGCTCTTCTCATAGGCGGCAGGCAGAGAGAGATGGTCCAGACAGACAAGGATTTGAGAAAAGAAAGCAGGTGCTCTGTCAGGTACAGCCTGTGCCAAGAGGACTACCCATAAATCCCAGCCCTCATTCCACATATGTGTCTTCTCCTTCCCACCCTGAAGTCACAGCCATGAGCTTCTTTGTCACCATAGCCAAAGATTTGCTCAAAACCACTGGTTCTGGGGGAGAGGAAGATACCACAATGGCTTATAAGGATCATAGGCTGTGAGATGAGGAAGCTCCAACTGCCCTCATTTTGAGAATAGGGACCTAGAACAGGAAGGGGCATGACCTGTGTGTTCATGGCAGGCTGTCAGCAGGTCCAGGAGCCTGTTTCCTGCCCCCTCAAGGCTTTTAGGGATACCAGGTAAGCTCACCTTCCACAGCCCATAGGTGATGCTTCACCAGCTCTACCACCTCCTGCCGGTCCTCGGAAAGCACAATCCCAAAGCCAGCCAGCAGGTAGGAGACATCCGTGGTGATTCCTGCCCTTACCTTCTGCACAGTAGGCACTACGCTCACCAGCAGTAGCAGAGCCACCTGGAAAATCCCCATTATGAGATTGGGGTGGGGCATCAGGTGTGTGCATATCAGGGCCCTGCCACCCCCAAATAAGTGTTTCCTAGTCTATGAGAGGAGATTGTACTAGGCTGCAACTACATGCCCCCAACTGTCCTGAGAGCAGGTCCTTCTGCCTTCCGACAGAATGTAACATGAACATGCAAGTTTAGCCCAGGAGCCCAAGGATAGGTCTCCATGTATCTATCCTTTTTTATTTACTTCTGCTTGTCCATCTATCTAAGATTCAGACTATAAACATTTCCAACTTTAGGCTGGGATGATCGTTCAGTCAGTACAGTACCTGGTGCACTTTACTGAATTTGATTAGCATGAACCTTAATTAGACTTCCCAGAGCCCAAATAAAAAGCTGGCATGATGGCTCCTGCTTATAATCCTAGTGCTGGGGAGGCAGAGACAGGCAGATTCCTGGTGCTCCCTAACCAGCCAGCCTAGTCTACTTGGCAAGCTCAGGTCAGTGAGTGATCCTGTCTCAAAATACAAGGTAGATGGCAACTAAGGAATGATTCTGGGAGTTGTCCTTTGGTCTACATACACACACACACACACACACAGAGAGAGAGAGAGAGAGAGAGAGAGAGAGAGAGAGAGAGAGAGAGACACAGACAGACACACAGAGACAGAGAGACACATACACACACAGAAACACACACAGAGACAGAGAGACAGAGAGATTGAGAGAGACCGACACACAGTGACAGAGAGGCAGAGACAGAGAAAGACAGAGACACAGAGAGACACACACAAAGGGAGGGAAGGTGGGAGGGAGGGAGGGAGGGAGGGAGGGACCTCAAGAGAAGGTGTGTGAGAGATTTCAAACTTTTCCATGGTAGAAAAAACAGATAAGCATTAGACAGACTTGGATGCAAATTTTGGCTGCCCGGAGATACTCACTATAGCAAGTTCTCTGTGCCTCAATTTCCCATTTGTAAAATGGAGAGAAACAAGACCTATATCTCCCCAGGAGGTTTTATTTATGTTTTGAGACAGAGTGTCCTCTAGTCCAAGCCAGCCTCAAACTCACTTTGTAGCTGGGGAAGATCTTGTACTTCTGAGCTTTCTATCTCTACCTCCTAAATGCTGGGATTACAGGCATTTGTTTACATGATGCTAGGGATTACCCCAGGGCTTCACATATGCAGGTGGGCACTCTACCAACCAAGCTACAGCCCTACTTCCTAGTAGTGTTTTTTTTTTTTTTTTTTTGAGAGTTATGCTAAAGGTGATGGTGATTTATCCAACATGGTAGCTCACAAACTCTTCCCAACACAGGAAACATAGGAAAGTGGTTTTATTTCTTCTATCTTATAGATGATTTAAAAGGAGAAACTTATTACTCAAGAGGTAAACAATGGAAGTAAAATTTAAATCCATGTTTAGCTTGACTTTGAAATTTGTAAGTCACAAGTCTAAAGCTGCTGAGGGCTATCATCCCTCCCACTGGGTAGGCTAGTGTTTCCAGGAGGTGCAGAACAGCTGACTGGATAAGGGGGCACACCTGGGGATCTGATTGGGCTCTGGCCTGCCCCAGGTTTGGGGGCTCAGGACAGGAGTCCAGGGACAGAGGACCTTCAAATTGCAGAGCATACCTGGTAAGTGGCGGTTCCTGTCAGAGTGGCTGAGATCACCAGCTTCAAAGGCAGGCGGAATCCTACAGTCCCCAGAAGAAAACATGAGAAGACTGTGACCCAGCCTCCTCCCGCCCCATCCCTTCCAATCCAGGCCCGTGTGTCCCCTGTCCAGGACTGGCAGCTGTGCCTACACATGAGGAATGAGCTGACCCTTCCCACCAGCTTCTCTGGACAAAGGCTCAGCCTAACCCTGGAGCTCTCTGTACCACATACCTGGCTGTGGAATGTAGATGGAATATTGGGAGCAGGCCCAGGCCCAAGACAGGAGGCTATGCTTGGAGGTGGGGCGGGAGCTGTGAACAGATCCAGGTAGGTGGAGCCTCAGGAGAAGCCCTTTGCCAAGCCACATCCAAGTTGGGTCACTCTCTATCTTTCCCAGCACCATGCTGCTAACAGGAACCTCCTCTCCAGCACACAACCAGTCCTATCCTCCCACACATAGCTCCCAAAAACTCATCTTCCTGCCTGCTGAGGTATGCCCAGACCTTACCAGCTGTCCAGCTTCTTTGGGCAGAGGAGGGTCCTCAGATACTTCTCAGAGTAGCTGGTCTGTAGCCCCTGTGTGAACAAGTGTTGGAATGGCTGAGATCTACCACCAGCTGTCCCTGGGGCCCTGATTCGGACAGTGGTGGTGAAATGTAGGGAGGTTGACCTATGACCTATGGGACAAGGGCCATACCCAGGAACGCTACATTCTCCACAAATCTAAACCACCCAGTCTCCTATCACAGAGCCTGCAATATTGAAAAGTTCTTTCCAAGATCCTCCCCCCCCCCCAACACACACAGTACCCCCTTGTCAGACATCAGATTTCTGGCCTCTTCTAGCCAGGACTAAGGCCAAGGGAAGCCTGGGACCCACAAGCTCATTGCTGCTCAGGACACAAGAAGGTGCCTGTCTAGAGCATATACCCTGGGCTCCCCTCCTGCTACTGCTTACTCTGGGGAGATCACGGGATAATGGGATTTGCCTAAACCACATTCCAGGCCTTCAGTTCCCTGAACAGTGGCAGAAGTTTTTCTTGAATCAGTGGAAGAATACAGGCAACGATCACCTATTGCCATGACAACCTGGGGACCCAGGATAGGAGTGGGTCATCTTAAAGCTTGACTGAGTCTCTTGTGTTTTAACTCTTTCTAACTTTCAAAAACAGTTTAATTCTTCTGAAAGTTTGGAGGAGAGGTTTGCCATGGAAAGAATGCAGGGCAGAGGAAAGCTTGGGAGGTGATGGAAGTCTCTAAGTACATGTACCCTGACCACTGTGTCCTCTGGAGGAGCTTAGGCTTCGCAAAAAGAATATAAACATCAGAAGGACAAAGTAGTGAGCACTTAGGGTTCTGCTATCTGTGGATAGCAGATCTGAAACCTAACCAAGAGGCAGGGCCTCCTGGACCAGATAGGCCTCCTGAGTCTACAGGCCTATCTGGTCCAGGAGGCCCTGCCTCTCCTCTACATTTCTCCTCAACTCCTGCTCAGTGCCTACCACCAAGTTCCCTCTGATGATCTGTAACCCAAGCAGCATGCACCCAAAAGAACACCACCCTGGGTGGTCCTGCTTCTCAGTTACTTGCCCTAGGTCAGCTGGGAGCTGGGAGCTAAGGGGTGGAGAGAGACTCTGTGTTGTTCAGGTCCATGCTTGTGCCCAGAGATTCTCAGCCAGGTTGAGGTCACAGCTGGATTCCCCATCTCCTTGCCCTTGCCTTTCCCCCAGCCTGTGCCTTACTCACCTCATCTGGGCCCTCACCTTGGTCTCCCCACTTCCTAGGTGGTCTCATGACCATCTACTTTCCTATGGCTACAGACTCAATGCATCACTGTCTGGGTTTGCCGTGGTGCCCGTTTCAGGGCACTAGTTGCAGGAGGTCCAGATCAGTGGATTCTGAAGTCCCAAATTTCACGCAGCAAGACACAGGGGAGAGGCTTAAAAGCCTCTTGATAAGTTCTTAGTATTTTTCAATAATGCTATCTTGCCATGAGGTATCCATCTATTGTATCCATCCCTCCAAACAATTCAACGGTACTTGTTTTGGTTGGCTGGTTTTGTTGTTTTTGTTTTTAGTGATAAGGTTTCTCTGTATAGCCCTGGCTGTCCAGGAACTTGCTCTGTAGACCAGGTAGCCTTGAACTCAGAGATCTGCCTGCCTCTGCCTCCCAAGAAGTGGAGTTAAAGGTGTGCACCACCATCACCTGGCCAAGACACTATCTCTTATCTATAGGGATATTAGGTTGTTCCATTGTAAATAATTGTCCCACCCACTGGTTTAATAAAAAGTGCTGATTGGCCAAAGGCAGACAGGAAGTATAGGCGGGGCTACCAGACTAGGAGAACTCTGGGAACAGGCAGAGCAGAAACAACGCCAGAGAGAAGCCAGAAGAAGCAAAGGACAACTATGCTGCTGTGAGAAAAGGTACCGAGCCCCATGGCTGAACAGAATAAGAGTCATGGGTTAGATTAAAGGTAAAGAGCTAGTAAGTTATATGCCTGGGCCTTAGGCCTATCAGCCTAAAACTATTGTAAGCATCTGTGTGTCTCTGTGGATCTGCAGGCCTAAACCTAGAGGCAAGGCCAGAAACCTCCTATTACACTTATCTCCTAGGCTGGCCTTGAACTTCTGATTCTTCTACCTCTGCCTCCTAACTTCTGGGAGCCGCCAATCCCAGGTTATTTGGTGCTCAAGATCAAACCCAGGACCTCATGCATGCTAGGCAAGCATTCTACCAACAGATAAAACCTCAGCCTTGTGGAGTACCTCTTCTGTGCTGCAGTCTGCTGGGGCACAGAGGTTTGTGAAGAGCACAGCCTCACTCCTCATCCAGCTCCTTCCTTTGCTTACTCCTCTCACATTCCCCTCCTCCCTGTCTTTCTGACCCTCAGTGACCTTCCTCCAGGAAGCCCCTCCCACCAGCCACTCCCATGCCTGGCATCTGACATCATCCAACAGCTCACTTCAGAAAGAGTTTCCAGAACTAGCCCAGCATCTGCAGAACTCTGCAGTTACAGGACTCTTGGATGGCTCAGTGTTCCAGCTGTATCCTCAAGGGTCTCAACAGAACTATGAACCTATGGATTCAGTTCTGCTTTGCTGAGTCCTTACTCTGCACACAGCCCAGTGCCCTGGGCACCCTGGGGACTTTCAAGAACCTGGCCCAGTCTCTGCCTGATGACAGGGATAGAACACAGAACAAAACAGTTATTCTGAAATTTTTTTTGCTGGGGCTGGCAAAGAGTAAAGGTGTTTCCCAAGCCTGACAAGCCAAGTTTGATCCCCAGGACCCACATGATAGAAGTAGAGAACTCACAAAAGTTGTCCTCTGACTCTCTCTCTCTCTCTCTCTCTCTCTCTCTCACACACACACACACACACACACACACACACACACACACACACACACACACACACACGCACAGAGAAAAAATATAAATTTAAGACATAGGGGACATAGATATGAGAAGGCAGGGGTCAGGGCAGCCCTGACCCATACGTTACCTGGGTGCCTGCTTTTACCCCATGACGGACACTCTGTACCAGCTGCACTGGGTACCAAAGACTCAGGAACCCGAGGCCCAGAAGCAGAGGCAAGGAGGCCAGCAAGGAGTAGTACTTGTAGATCTGGATAGAAAGATACTCTATCAGACCTACTTTCTGCCTTGCTAGGATCCATGTTCCTTCCCACCCCATACAGGGCCCTGGAGATGGCTCAGAAGCCAGGGAAAGCCTTCCGGTTTTAGGGCCTCCAGATTGGCTTATCTCCCCACCTAATAGAACCCAAAGAAGTGGCACATCCCCTTCTTATCCTCCCATGGGCTCCTGTGAGGCCTACAACCAGCCATCCAATTTCTCAGATTCTCTGCTCCCAGCATGTTAGGACACACTCTATTAAAAACTAGAGCAAAGTGGTGGCTGGGTAGATGTCTCAGTGTCTAAGGGCACTGCCTGCTCTTCCAGGGGACTCAGATTTGGTTCCCAGCGCCCCATGGCAGCTCACAACTGTCTGCAACTCTGGTTCTGAGGATCTGGTGTCCTCTTCTGGCCTCCGTGGGCACTGTAAGCATGTGATACACACGCATGTGTCCATACATGCAAACAAAACACCCATACACATTTTTTAAGCTAAACAAATTTTAAAAACTAGACAAAGGCCTAATTTTGTCCGGTATAGTTTGTCTATTATGCCCCAGCATCCATGTGAGACTCCCTGGGTCAGCTCCTTCTAGATTCATTTATTTGATTTTTCAAGTCAGTGTGTTTTTCTTGAGAGTGTATTATGTGTCAAGCTCTAAGTGGTGAACAATACCCAAGTTCCTTAGCAGAAAAAAAAAAAAAAAAAGCTTAGTTTTTGATGTTCGGGGTTGAGACAAGATCTCGCTATGTAGCCCAGGTTGACTTCAAACTAGTGATCCTCCTGCCTCAGCTTCCCAAGGTGGGATCCATAATGATTGGATTTTTTTTTTTAATCCTAATCTTCACTTTCCTGGAGAGATTGGTATTGCCAACTCTATTGACAGTTGGGGAAACTGAGTCTCAGACAAGTGACTCTTTCCTCCGAGCACTTAGCACTAGGCAGTGTCACCTTGCTGGGTATTGCATCTCGTCTTCTGGAAGGACAGCTCTCAGAAGCTCGAGGACTTTTTACTTTGTCCACAGGTAAATTTCAAGGTCTGAAAATGTTTCTTGCATGAATAAAGTAGTGACTGAATAAATGAAATGGGACTGGAAATGAATGAAGTAGGGGAAGCTGTAAGGCTGGATTGTCTGGATAGAAAGCCGATAATACACTGCTGTGGGGGTTCTGGACCGAGGACTTTCATAGTGTCAGCCAGTAGCCAGTGAAGCTCTTCTGGGCTTCTAGAATTCTTCTCTGGGCCTCTGAAGCTATTTCTCCACTCAGCCCTTGCCTCCATCTATTCTTCCTGCCCAAAGCAAGACTCAGAAATCAGAGAGGGGTGATGTCGGCTTCCCTGGTCTCCACTCTGCCCTCCTAGGCTGAAAGCCGCTGCCTCGCCTCAACCCCAGAGCAGCCAAACTTGGTCCAGTCATGGGCTGAAGGGCATGAGCCTGAGAATAATGGAGGGAAGCAGGGAGCCCGGAGTGTGGACAGGGGCAAGAAGAGCCAACCAGGTGTGCCCTTCTGTCCTAGGCTACTGTGAGTCAAGGTTACCTTGGGGTCCTGAGGACACTCGGCTCTCTGCCAGATCTGAACTCCAAAGTGGGTCCAGGATAGCACAGTACCCAGTAAGTAAGCAATTCGGTGTCCTGCCGTAGCACAAGCAGCCAGGGGGTAGTAAAGGACTGGATAGTAGAGCAGAACCAATAGCTTCCATGGTCCTAGAAAGTGGAATAAAAGAGACACTAATGGATAGAAACCGAGGGCCTGGACCATCCCCCTAAAGCCTCTTTCCTATCTTCCAAGGCCCTCAGCTTGGGTAAGAGTTCACTCTGCTTGGGTTCAGTCAAAGGTTATGATCTTAGTCACCTTACCTCTCGATGTGTCCGTCTCCCCATCTGTGAAAAGGAAAGAACCACAGGGCTGTTTAGCAAAGGCAAACTGAGACGTTCTCAGCATGGTGCCTGCGTAAGTATTCTCTGGCCCTTAGTCTCTACTGTAAACTAGAGCTATTAATATTGTCCACCCTTTGTGGAGACTGTTGATCTAAAGAGGTCATTCTTCGGCCAGAGTACCCCCTACTGACAGATGTTCCTGTTGTCATCACCTCCCCCAGCCAACCTTAATAAACCAGAAACCCCACCCTGCCTTGTCCCATCAGGCTGCCCCCTGCCCCCATCCTCTGTACAAGATACCTGGGCTAGATGCTGCCCTGAGGCTCAGGAAAGGCAGTGGGTCCTCACCAGGGAGCAACAGGCACAGATTGCTGAAGAGGGCCACAAAGACAGCAGTGGGTACTGTCCGGGATCGGGCCCCAGCCAAGAAATCCACAGGGCTGCCATGGATAGGGATGGGATACAAGGAAAGGGCTCAGAGACTGCTCCCTTGACACTATGCTCCCTAAACTGTGAAGTAGTCAGTCTACCATCCAAAGGGGAGAATGGAGGTCTCTCTTCACCTTCTGTTCATTCACTGACAGCATGTTTGTGGAGGGCCTAGCACCCATCCTGAGTGCGCCTTGAGGCAAAAGGCGGGTGAGAACAAGTTCTAGGCCCTCCACCCACCAGAGGAGCTCCAGGAAACAGCCGCCTCCACAGGAGTAGATCTGTCTGTCTGGGCTGGCAGGTCTTCAGAGAACACAGCGAGTCATAACATCCTTGTGCAACAACCGACCGCCTCCTTAAACTGGGTGTGGACCAGGGCAGAGGGCAGGCAGCGGGCACGGCAGTCTCAGGCTTTAGGTCTGTTTCTCTACTCTAGCCTGTCCTGGTTCTCTAAGAGCCCCATCCTCCCTCATTCTACTGCCCAGCAAAGCAGACTTCGCCCTGCACTGGACATCTCAGATTGCTTCCACACAAGTTCCCAATTCCCAGAGGATCTGCATCTGCCACCTTTCCTAACGTTTGCTATCTCCTTCTTCAGCCAGTCCAGTCCAGTCCAGTCCTCAGAATGACACCTGCCTCCCTCTCTGACATGAGTTACAGCCAACAGGGAAGGGAAAGAGAAAGTTGCAGCCATGGGGGCTGCAGGGCAATGGCTCACAAATAATGATCCCAGGATATTCTCAGGGAAATAGGTTGAGATAACATCAGGGCTGATGGCCATTCTAGAGCCTGAGGGCTGCCTACCAGGACCTGCATTCCCTAGAATCCCTTCCCCCATCTCTTGAACACTCCAGCAAGTGGATGGTGCAGCACCCCACCTCCCCACCCCCCACCCCTGCTTCTGTTACACCCACCTGCCTAAGCCAAGAAGGACTCCAGACTGAGAGAGACCATCTTTCTGAAGTCAGAGCTGCCTTTAAAGCATCTCCAAAGCTACCCATCCTCCCAGAGGAGCCTTGTCAACTGGGCCTCAAGTAGGACTTCCCAGAACCTAGCACCAACCTGGGCAGTCCGGGCCTGCAGTGACCACAGCGTGGCCAAAGCCTATGACGCCTCACCAGGAAGGCCAGCAGCAGCAGAACCAGGAGCTGGAAAAAAGGGAGCAGAAGGTTTGGACGTCAGGCTTCCCAGAGGTCTGAGTTCTAAGACGTATCCCTGTAGGTCTCAAAATGCTCCTCACCCACCCAGTGCATGCTCAGTGACATCTTGGGGACTGGCTAAAAGATGACAGAGTCTGAGATTGGGCTTCTGGTTTGGGGGGCACTAGGTCCCCAGCACCATCCCAAATAGGAACACAAATCTCTCTGCCTAGATTGGCAGCAGGTGACAAAGTAGGCTGGACTTACTGATAGTGAAGCCAGGCAGGCATGCTGCAGGGCAGGTGGTGAGCTGGGCTGGCAGGGGGGCTCCACCCTGTGAAACAAATGATCCACAGGTTTAGCTGGATCTAGGGTCCAAGGAGGTCTTAACAACATCTCCCTCCCTCTCCTCCTACCCCAGCCTGCCTAGTTCTGCTTTTCAGGGGCAGTCTGGATCCCAATACCCATGTTGTGCTGGTCCTATGTCATGTTATAGGGATAGAGATAGGAGACTCTTGGGAAACACAGAGTATGCAAGCTTGGGTCTTCCTTACCCAAACAATTCCATTCCTTCAAGGTCCTCATCATCTATCCACTTTTAGGGGACTCCTGACTGCTCCGAATCTCCCAGTCTCCTTTGTGAAACAGAATAGGCCTACCACCTGAATCACTTGGGAGTGGGAAGCTATAAGACCCAAGCTCAGAGAATGGATATCCATCCCCTACACTCCTGCAGGGAAGCCATGTTGCCTATGGGATCAGCTTCGCTGGGGCTAGAAATGGCACAGGAAAGACCCATGTGACCCTTCCATCTCAGTGATAAGCTCAGGAAGAGGCCAGCCCAGCAGATGGTCCCAGGACTCTGCACACCTCTTTGCCCCTCTTAGCTGTGCAGTCTAGCATTGAGAGCTGTCTGCTTTGCATCTGATGCCTGCCTGTTCTAGAATTGGAAGGATCCATTCTCTTTCCCCATTCCATCTCCTTAAAGCTTTGGGGTACACCGAAACAAGTTGTATTATTATAGCATAAGGACACAAATCAGAAATTCGGGCCATACAGTTTTCCATGCTCTGTGCCTGCCGAGAATTAAACACACTAAATGAAGTGTCCCTTTTCCAAGGCGCCACAGAGACTCCCTGGGGACTGGCAGAGGTCCTGCTCTGAAAGTTGTTAAGCACAGAAGAAAGCCAATGGAAATCAAGGGCTCAGCAAGGACCAGAAATGCTGCAATCTGATGGCTGGGTCATGTGGCAATGAAAGCTTGGACTACAGACAGGTAAGCAGGCAGGCTGGATGCCAGGGCCAGGATGGAGTTCTAGAACACCCAGCTTGGGAGCCAAAGGGAGGTTTTCAATGTGAGAGGGGCCTGGGAAGGTGGTGGTGTGGCGTCTGTGGAGTGGGGAGGTAGGGGAGGAAGAGTGAGGATTGGGGGTGGGGGATGGGGAAAGGGTAAAGCTGAAAAGAATCTGCTAATGCTTGGCTTTCCTGCCCAGGAGGCTAGGCCACCCTCTTAGGCACCTGCTGCTGCACAGCTAAGAGGGGCAAAGAGGTGTGCAGAGTCCTGGGACCATCTGCTGGGCTGGCCTCTTCCTGAGCTTATCACTGAGATGGAAGGGTCACATGGGTCTTTCCTGTGCCATTTCTAGCCCCAGCGAAGCTGATCCCATAGGCAACATGGCTTCCCTGCAGGAGTGTAGGGGATGGATACCCATTCTCTGAGCTTGGGTCTCACTCCCAAGTGCAATGTGTGACATGGTGGGGCTCTGACCAGCCTCAGGGCCTCAGAAGCACAATCAAGTCCCTAAATCCTTCTCTGTGTCTAGGTGTACTCAGCCTAGGGCTTCTAGCATTACCAAGACAGGGGTGCAGCATGCTGTCCCTTGAGCAACTTAGCCACTTTCATACAAGTCTACATCAAACAAAAGCCAACTCAACCCTGGAAACCTTATTTAGAGCCCTATCCAGGGAACCCCTGGTTCTTATTGAACATAAGGTTCCTGACACCTTAATTTAGTGTGTTCACTGGGGATAGGAGGTGGGGAATTCAGGCTTTGTGTGATTGGTCAGACAGGATAACATCGATATTACCATGGCAAGGGCAAGGAACTCCTTCCCAGGAGAGATGCAAACAGATACTAAAGAGAGTAGAAGGGAGAGGAAGTTCTACCAGGCTTCTGAGAAGGTGGAGGAGAGGTTAAATCTGGATGGTAGCAATCAAGAAGTAACCTTTATAGGGCTTTGGGCTTGAGTTGGACAAAGGTTGGCTTCTCCATAGGAAAAGAGCAGAAGAGGCAGCCCTGGGGTTGCCTGAGCAGGTAGAAGACAGACAGCGTGGCTGGCACAGGGCAAGGTTAAAGCTGGTGTGAGAGGCACTGGGAAGCTGCCTCCAGCTAAGAGGTCTGTGGCTGATTCCATCCTGACCCTGGGGCCCCACCCTAGCTCAAGCCTACAGTGCAGGGGCACACTAAGGTACAGAGAGTCGGCATCCTGGAACTCTTCAAAGCTTTGATGTAGCATACCCCTGGGGTGTCTGACTCACTTAGAGAGGTGAATGCAAGTTCATCTCCTAGGGAATCCCCTGTACTCCCAGCATCCGGTTCTCATCTTTGGGAGCAGGGAGGAAGGAGGCGGGGTTGTGTTTAGACTTGTTTTGTTTTCTAAATGAGTAGATTGCAATAATCCCCTTCATTCTAGAGACCCATCTCTCCTCAATCCCAGTTCCACCATATGTCCCTTATTCTGAGACAGTACACAGAACTAACTAGGTGCAGGCACCTGGCTTCCATGACCACCCTAGTCCCTGACACTCACAGGATACAGTTTCTGATTAGGTTCTCACCCCAAGTTAGGCTCTTAGTTTCCTTAAAGAGTCTAGGTCCTGTCTCTAGTTCATGCCTGCATGGCAGAGTTGGGGAGACTGGGAGGGGAGGTCACAAGGGCCTTGATGACCACAGACTTCTGCAGGTGGCCAGAACTCTAAGTCCTCCAAACAGCTCTTTCCCTCGGGCCTGGGTGGGGCCTCAATCCCTGCTGGGTGACCCCAACTGAGCCGTGCCTGCAGCCCTAGCCTCTGGGGAAGAACTTGAGCATGTTTCCTTCACCAGTTTCAAATTTTAATGGGGAACAGATGTGCACGCATCTGGCTTAGTACCTCCCCTCCACCCCATCTCACCCCACCCCCACCTCTCCGCCTCACCTTTCCAGTTCTTTAAAAACCCTCAGAAGGAGCAGGGGCCAGGATATGGGAGAGCTGAGCTTAGGGTGCCATGGAGGCAGAGGGTCTTAGGAGAGAGAAGCACCATGCCACAGACAGAAAACCTCAGTGCCCAGACTAAACAGATAGGCAGGGTCAAGACTCAGAATTCTCCGGACACTCGTGGTGAGGGTGAGTTGAACTGCATGCATGCCCTCCCCGAGCTAGCCTGTGCACTTGCTGCAACAACCAGACCTTTTTTTTCTTTTCATGCTCCCTAAAGAGTGGTCCAACAGAGGGCCACAGGTTTCCCCAGAAACTCCCCAGGTTTTCCTCCTACGATTTCTGGCTTTCTCATGCTTGTAAAGCCCCAGGTACAACCACATACCTGTCACCACAGAGGCCTGTGACACCCTCACTGTTCCCCTTCTTGACTGGCTTTAGGCTAGATGGCCTCAACCCCTTCTTAACTGTTCTCAGGTTTTGGAGGCAATCTGGAGCCCAGAGAGGCTGTAATTTACCTAGTGTTGCACAGTAAATAAATGAGACAGCCAATCTTAAATACTTGCCCATGGTCTCTCTCCCTCCATCTTGGCAACCTCTCTACCATAACCTGTTCTAATGGCAGACTGAGCCAAATGCCACACTTACCCCTCTGGCTGCACCTCCTCAGGACCGGGAGGATCCTCAATGTACCAGCTGCTATAGTCATCTGTTATCTCAGAGGAGGTCTGGTTCCCATCCTCTGCTGCCTGGGACGCCATGCTCCAGCCTTTCTTCCTTGAACCCAGACAAGGAAGAGACAGAAAAGAAAAAAAAATGCATACAAATGTGTAAAGAGGCTTAAAAGAAGAAAAAAAAAGAAAGAAAGAAAACCAGAAACAAAGGAACATTTCTTCTTAATCCCAAAGGTTACTTTCTTGCTTTTAGCTCTCTGGGAAAAGCCATCTGGGACTTCAGGTCAGGGGAGGGCTGGCGGTGGGGGGGGGGGGGGGGGGATGGCGGAGGTGGGAGGATGGGGGGGGGCATTCAGGAATCTCCTCTTGTCTTTTCCCACCCCATGTTGCTGGGTTCTTGCACCCCTGGAGTTCCAGGCTCTTGCTGGAGCACCTAGTGGACCCACTGACCTGCTACCAGCTGGTCTACTTTCAAAGATTTCCCTAGTGCAAACTGCTCGCACAGACCCCTTCCTTCCCCGCCCCAAGCCCACCCAGATGGACCCACAGAGTAGAAAGGGGGACCAAGGAGGAAGGAGCTGCAGAGATGAAAGGGCGGGCAGGCTGTGGCCAGCTCCACTTGGTCTGTCCCACAGCTGGGTTCCCCACCCCTCCTGCTCTGGGGTCCAGCCCAACCAAGCCCTCTCCTTTTTGCCAAGGTGGTTCGCTTAAGACCATCCCCCAGTGTCCGCTTGCCCCTTTACCTTTCCAGCCTCAGTGCTGGGAACACACCATAATTCTTGATGAGCCCCTGCAGATGGATGGCTGCCGACCATGCACATGTCTACCATTAGCACCTGCCCCAAGCTCCCCGCCTAGGCACAGCCCCTCTGCAGAGCCAAGCATCGTGGCATCTTAGGAAAACACCCTACTGAGGCTGGCCCCACAGACAAGGAGGAACCTATCCCCATGGTCTCCTCAGTATATATGAGGGAGAGCACACACGTGTTACACTAGTAAAATCTTTTTGTTCTTAGGATTTGATTTCACAAGAAGATAACTCATCCCCACAGGCGGAAATGAGTCCTTCAAAACTCAAACCAGACCTGCAAGAAGATGAACCTCGCCTGCCTGCTGCAGTGTTTATTCTAGCCCAGTAAAAGGGTGAGGGTTCTCCTCTCCTCTCCTCCCAGAGGAGCTGGACCCCTGGCTGTCCCTTCCCTTCCCCGCCCAGCCTGTAGGGAGGAGCAAGAGGCAGACAAAGCAGAGACCTTTTATGGGCTGGGACCCTACACTCTGAGGCTACGAGCCCTTCAATACTCCACAATCCTCCCAGTCTGAGACTAAAAGGATTTGGGCCATGGTCTTGCCCAGATAAGAGCATTTTTTATTTCATTTACTTAACTTGTAGGTGCCTAGTTGGGGGAGGGGAAGAGCACATGCCAAGGCAGATGACAGGGATAGCTCTCTCCGTCCTGTGGGTCTGAGGGAGGACAGAGTACAGGTCAGTGGGCCCTGGTGGCAAACATCTTCACCTCCAGAGCCACCTGACACCCCCCTGTGGTGATATATTATACATTTAACAAAAACAATCTGGAATATCTGAGGACAGTCATCCACAGCTAAGCCAGGAAGGTCAGGGAGTAATGGCTCACACCTTTAATCCCATCACTCAGGAGGCAGAGATCCTCTGGGTCTCTATGAGTTCAAGGCTGAACAGAGCCCAGCAGAGGTAGCTCACACCTTTAATCCTAGCTCTAGGAAAGTTGAACCAGGAAGTAAAATAGTTGGGTAGGGAAAGAAATATAAGGCAAGAAAAGGCAGAAGTTAAGCCCCTTTGCCTGCCCAGTCAGCCTGGAGAGTTGGCTGGGAGAAGTAGCTGTGGTTTCTTCTTTGTCTCTCTGATATTTCAGCTTTTCCCCAATATCTGGCTCTGGGTTTTATTATAATACCTAATAGAATTCTTGCGATACCCTCCCCCTTTAGAAAAGAAAACATTCATTTATTATATTCTTTCAACAAAAACTTACTGACCACCTACTATATGCCAAGTACTGTTCTGGATGTTGGGAATACAGAGATCAGAGTTAAGGGAAATAGCCTACCAACATACATTATTAAATAACCCCCAGAGCTTGATGGTTGTGGTGAGAAGCCATAGGGTGTCCTGATCAGTCTCATGGGAACTATTTTGGCAAAAAAAAACCCCAAAAAACAAAAACAAAAAAAACAGTGGGAGACAGGAGGATTTCCATGGAAAACCACCTTTAGGTGGAGCTCTGAAGGACACCAGCTGGCCATCAGGCCCAGACAGAGCATAGAGGAGCTTGCTCACTATAGGAGGAAGCTCCAGGGTGAACACTCAGAGTGGACAAGACCTTAATCTCATACTCTCTCCTCTGCACTGCTAGCCAGGTCCATTAGGCCAGACAGGGACCTGAGCCCAATGAATCTTCTCTGTCTCCATCCCAAAGGATCTGTCTTCCAGGAATATGTTCCAGCTTTCCTCCAGATCCCACAGAAGAATTGCTGAAATGGAGTTTTCTCAGACACAGCTTGGGAGCCTACACAGGCCCCATTTGATCTCAGGGTTCAGGCGCAACCTGCCCCTGGACTCTCTGGGGACAGGACCCTGTTTCCCCTTTTCCTGCCCTCTTTCTTCCCCTTAGGATAGTGCCTGGCTTTTGAGATCACAGAGACTTTAGAAATAGTCTGGCAAAAAGGCTCCTTGTTTTAGTGGCCCTTCTTTGCTCATGGGCTTATGTCATAAGGTTGCTATGTGCCAAGCTTGCCGGAGCCCTCAGCTCCAGTGCCAAAGCCTGGCATGTCCTTCACCTCTCAAGGGTCACAGACACTCAGTATAGAGAGCAATCAGCCTCCTGTGATACCTTTAACAAAGAGAGCTCAGTCCTAGACAGTGGCCAGCTGCTTGAGCAAGACAGACACTCCTGGTTGGATACCACTACTTGTTAACCTTATCCTATCTTAGAGAGGTTCATTGCGACCTCCCAAACCTTGTTAGTTCACTCACTCCATATATCTTATGTGGCAGTCCTGCTTCATCTTCTGGTAACGCAAGGTCATCCCATGAGATTTCTAGGGAAGTAGAAAGGAACAACTCTCTGTGAACCTTCAGAACTGAGGGGGAAATACAGTGTGGGAAGGAAAGAGATGGGTAGTGCAGAGCCAGATATTTTAGTCACACTGGTGTGCAAGGGCTTCACTAAGCAGGTGATGTGCAACCTAATCGTGAAGGGAGGGAGGGAGGGACCCCATCCGGATGCCTGAAGGAGTCTCTGACCTCTCAGGGTAAAGCCATACAGAGAGCTCTTGCCAAGGCAAGACACGGTAGCCACCCCACCTCTCTGTATCAAATCTGCTCCTCCAGAGGAGATTCCTATAAATGCTGCCCCAGATCTCAAGACGCCACCTCACTTATCCCTAATGAGATGTAGCTGCCACCTTGATGGCAGCCCTACCTTTCTGGCATGGATAAGGAAAGCATAATATTTGTTTTTCCCTGTTGTCCTGGACACAGAAGCAGCCTTGGGGCTAGTGTCTCAGGTGGAGCAGCACTGATGGGCAGAGGGCCGACTCTCACACGGCAGTGGGTAAGAGCATTTAGGAAGAGGCAGACTACCTAGGCCCAAGTGTTGATATTACCCTTGCAGCTTTGAGTGACTCCTTACTCCAGCTGGGTCTCAGCCTCCCCCCACACCCCACCCCACCCCGTGGCATCCTGCCTATAACTCTTCTATTGTGGCTTCTCCCCCCAAGACTGTCTTCAGTGACTTCATGGCCTGAGAATGTGGAGGCATCACACCAGACCTTGTTGTAGCAAGCATATCAAAGCATATCAAAGCCACAGAGCCTGGCTGTGGCTATTCATGTCTCCCTATGACTTATCCACCCTCAGGTTCCCGCATCCATTCTGGTGGGGAGTCCGGGGTGGGGGGTGGTTGACGGGGAGAGATACATGAATAATGGGTAACCATGTCCCTCCAGCTGAAGACAAACCCATGTCTTAAGCCCAAGGTTCTTCTTTAGCCTGAAGCATGAACATTGAACAGTGTGGTCCTCCTACCCACAAACCAGAGGACCAGCTCTGGGAGGATGGGAATAAATTGCCTCGCCATATGAGTAAGCTGGTTAGGATCCAGGAATGCTAAGATACGCCCTTGAAGGATCTCTGCAAAGTCCTGGGCCACAGGCCCGACCTGCTCCTGGGAGCTGGCTCCATAGTGACCCAGGTACCCAGAAGAAAAGGAGGTGAGTTCTGCCCTCTGGAGAGAAGAGGGAACTACAAGAAAGAAGTGTAGAGACCTGAGAAAAGTGGAGGGCAAGGGAAGAAAAGTAATCTTGGGGGCTTCCCGGAAGAGGCAATCTGATCTGGCTCTGTGGTCAGAAAGGTCTAGGCATGATCACAAGAATGAAGTGTCTTAGGAAGCTGAGAGGGAATGCAAGAGGCCAAGAGAGCACAGAGCATGAGCGGGTAGGGCTGCCTTCCTGCTGTAGCCTCTGTGAGCTCTGGTGACTTAGACGAGGCTAATGCCAAAGTGCCAAGACCTCCTCCAGTTAAGGCCATTCATTGGCCATCTGGGCTTGATAGGGAGAAACCTTGTCCCCCGGAACGGAGCTGGTCTTTAAAAGCTTCGGGATAAGGCTTCCTTCCTCTGGGTGTTTTTGTTCAAGCTGATTAAACCTGAGGAATGTTTGTGTCCAGGAATAGAGGCCACGTGCATGTCTGTGGTTATCAAAATCTTCAAAGGGCAAAGTGCTAATCTCAAGGAGCCAACAGCAACCAGCCATGAATGAGGGCAACATAGCACTCCCCAGGACCTCAGAAGGACCCCCAGAACTCCAAGGGACTGCCTGAATCTCAGAAGTACCCCCACATGTCAGTAACTCCACAATAACCCCCAGAACACAAGTGAAGTCCCTCAGAACTTCACAAGCACATACACTCACTCAAAAGCTCCAGGATTTCCGCCTGAGTGGGGGGAGAAGGGCCCAAACTCCATGAAATAGCAATCAAAGCCCACAGACCCCCACCACTCTCTGCTCTCCTATGCCAGCCTTGGACTTTAAACCTAACAGCATACCCCAAGTTCCACAGCACCCAAAACTTAGCTACATCCCAACCTCCCAGGTAAGCAGAAAGGCAGAGTCAGTTCCAAGAAGGCAGAAGTTGAAGGTCTGCCTACCTGTGCATAACACACACACACAACCCTTGTCATCATCATCATCATCATCATCATCATCATCATCATCATCATAACATCACCAGCACGCATGGGGCCAAACTCTCTTGGCTCCACACAGTGGACTGGGAAGCAGGTCTGTTGGCTGCCAAGCTTGAGAGAAGTTAATGTGGGTGTTCTTTTATTTCTTCCTCTGCCAACACAAGGGTCAGAGCATCATGAGGTGCCTCCCTGGAATTCTATGTCTCCTTATCTATCCCACCCTTTGTTGAGTTGGGGTAAGGTGAATCAGAACAGGGTAGCTGGCTATTCCAAGGGAGTGGCAAGTTCTTCTTCTCCCAGGAGTGAGTTGGAGCAGACTGGGAAGGGATGAAGGGAGCTCAAATGCCCAGAGCAGAGGCAACTTCCTTACTCTCATGGAGTAATGTCTCCCTTCTAGATGCTACTGAGGCTTCCCGCCCTTCAGAACTGGAGCCACACAAAGGCCAGGAAAATTGCACAGCTGCAAGGCCTTCCCCTTATGGGTGGCATCACCATGACACAGACTTGAGAAGTAGGCTTGAGCTTTGAGCTGACCACTGACTGCTGGCAGATCTCCTGCCAACCAAGGACAGGGTTTTCTACGTATCTCTTGTCCTAGAACTCGGGCCCTGCTTTGAGCTGACTTTTGTGACATCCTGTTATTTTCTTTCAAGCTCCCACTCACTTCCCAATCCCCTGCAATCTGGTCCCTTGAAAGGGCTCTACCTTTGATCCCGCCCCTTCCAGCCTCCACAGCCTGAATCTCAGCCACAGTCCTACCGGGCTTTCCAGGTTGGCTCCAGCTCACTTCATCTTGAGAGCTCCCCTGACTTCCCCTTCCGGGCTCCTTCTGCTCCCTTGACTGATCTGCGGAACCGCACGCAGAATGCTCCTGACCAGAGTCTCAGCCCTGCTAAAGCTGGGTTCCTGGAGACCGGCTCGGCTCGTAGTTGTCCGGAGCAGGGTCCTCACACCTGCTTTAAGTGGCACAGCATGATCTCCAGGAAGGCAGCCCCCCTCCCAGCCTCAGTCCTGCCCCTCCTCCTGCCCACCCCCCAGACTTCCTTCCTGCCGTGCTGGGATCAGGGGGCTTATACCCGCCCCACTTTTATCCAGCTCTGCTCTGTGCCCCTGAGCTGCTGAGGCCCCATACGACACACAGGGCAGCGTGTTTTCTGTAGTGGAGTCTCTCCGCCCCTAAACCATTTGCCCGAAACTTGATCCTCTTGGTCCTCAGAATCACCCCCGCTGAAGAAACCCAGGCTTTGATGGCTGAGTTTCCCCAGCCAGCCCTGGGTAGCTCAGAGACCCCTCCCCACCCTCATTTGTCTCCATCCATCACTCCCAGGAGCATTGCCTGATGAATTGTACTGAGCACAGCCACCAGCTCAGCTTTTAATAACTGATTAGCACCCTGCTGCTGCCCAGCTGGGCTGAGGGCTCTAACCATGGGTAAGGAGGAGGGAGACCACACTTCGATGAAGCTGGAATTCCTGGTATGAGCCATTCTAGGAGGGAGCCCAAGAGTCCCCTCAGAGACCCTTCTCCTCACAAAGGGGCTGTCGGGGCTGTGAGGCTCTGGGTCCCATTCATCATCCTCGCACATTTCTGAACACTCCCGAGGCAATGGGAACAACACCAGATCCCCAGCACCCCTACCCTGCTCACCTCACTCCTCCATCCTCTTTAAAGGGATATCCTGAGGGAAGGATGCTACTCCCTTTGCTGTGACTAGCAGAGTAAGGAAAGAGTGGGTGACTAGGACGGTAAAGGAGTCTGGCTTCTATGCAGAAACTCCTAGAGAGGGTAGTCTCCTTTTGGAAAGAGAAAGTTGCCTCGGGCAATCAGGGTGGGCAGCCTGGGGGCCATAAACTCACAGTGGCCTGGAGCAGAGAGCAGGAGACAATGCCTGGATGTGAGGTTCTCAGCTGCCCAGCTGGGGAGAGGTGGGGAGAGACTGCAAACAGCCCAGGGTTGTTGTTGGGAAGCTCTCAGCCTGCGATGCCTATGGGCTCTTCTACTGGGAAAGCTATTAGCAGGTAGACAGGATTGAACCATATGCCTGAAGAGTCACCCTCGTCTGCCCTACTTTCAGGAAAGTGAAGCTACTTTCTTGGATAAGCAGGAAAGCCCAAGGTTGTTTGCAATAGGAAAGCACTGAACAGCAATAAGCCCATATACATCAAAAAGCTTTGATCATCTCCAGTGATGACCCCTTTCGCTGTGATAAAGAAGCCACTTCCCAATAGGGCAGATTCCAAGACTCCTTACCCAAAAGCAATGGCCATCCTGTCAGAGGCAGAGCGATACAGAAATTGCCATTCCATTTTATACTTAAGAAGATGCATGTATGTTTGGGTGAGGACACAAAAGGCGAATCTGGTAGGCATACAGCAAACCATTCAGAGTGGTCACACTGTTGCCATGTGCCACAGGCATCCTTTTGCAGTTCTTGGTCTCCTAGCTAAAGGAATTTAAACAACAACAACATACATACATACAGAAGGGACCCCAAGGACTATTTACTGGAGTCAAGGCGAAGGAGTCCCCTGATCAGCTGGGCCTGGAAGCGCAATCTTAGCAGCTGTGTGTGTGGCGGCAGGAGGAGGGGAGGGATTGGGAAAGAAGAGATATTGGGTTTTCTGAATTTAGGGATTTGAAAGCTAGACGTTTCAGCAGTACAACTATGAACTTCTGCATGGTGGGCTTTGAGGTATAGAAGGACAGGTCTCACTAAGGGGACCGTTATGCCCCCATTTTCTTCTCCTTTGCCTTTGGCTTATGCTCATCTCTTTTAGGTTGCATATGGGGTTTTTCTCCTTAGCCCGGAAGAGATAACAAGCAAAAACATCCCCAGGCTAGTCCTGACAGGGAAGCCACCAAACAAGCTATTTATAAGAAGAGCTACCAGCCATCAAATATGCTGTTCAGGTGCCAGAGGTTGTCCACATATTGGTGTCAGGTGCTCTAAACGGTGCCTGGGAAGCAGGTGGTTGCAGAGGGCCATTTCTTGTTTCTTTTCTTCCTTCCTGATTCATCCTCGACACGTAGGGGAGAAGCAAAACCAGACAGAAAAGGTTTTACTTCAAACCTTTATCACATGTATACTCTTAATAAGGAAAACTGTAAGGATGTGCTGGAGCCTGAGAAGCCGGAGGGCTTTATATGATACTCAGAGCTGCATCGGAGTGAACCCTGCTCTCTCCACCAGTGTTGCTCATCCCCCAGGCTCCCTTGCAGCTAGATACAATCCTAAAACTAAGCCTTAGTAAGTGAAATGGGAAAGGTATTGAGTATAACCCTTAGAATGTGTTTTTAAAGGAGGAGTGTTTTCTTTATCTCTTTCTCTTTCCAGAAGGCTAAAATGCAGTCTGGAAGGCTAGGTGTCAAGAAGTCTCCTGGGACTTAGAGGTTAAGTAGAACAGAGCAGTGAATTAGCTGCAAAGATGGAGCCTGAGCTGAGGCTAGACCATAAGTTGAATAGTCTATCATATGGTTCCATGATCTATCACAACCATAGGAGAATTAACCACAGCGATCATGTGCAGTGGCAGGGTCAGTAACGAAGGGAGTAGTTAGGTCAAAGATTCCTACCTGATCCTTTCCCCACCCCCAGTTCCACTCACAGGACATTGCTTTATCCCCAGGAACCTCCCTTCCTACAGCATGGGCTTGCTCCACTCTGGAGTTAGAAGGCCCACTCTGGGATAAGGAGGAGACCCCTTCAGCTCACTAATGCAAGTGGTGGGCCTGGGCCGTAGTTCTCGACCCCTTGTCTGCCTACTGTCCGCGTGCATCTGTCTGTCCATCTCTACTAGTAAAGTTACTTTTCATCTCATTATCCTGCCCGCTGTCCATCCCTATCCATCGGTCTCTCCATCCTGGACAGTGGCAGTCTTTGTTTTCATCTCACAGTCCCTCCCTCATCTCTCTCTCTTCCCTCTGTAAGAAATGCCAAATATGAGTCTTGCCAAATACTGCAAAAGTTATACTTAGGACAAATAATTCCGTTTTTAAAATCTTAACCAACCCATAAGACTTCTATGCAAATGTTTTAACTCTGCACACACACTATCCAGTTTACACAAAGGCCCCCTGCAGTATTCCAGGAATGTGATGGCCTGGAGCAGCGACTCTGTTCCCCTTCCAGTGTGCCGACTCTTTTCAGACTAGGCAATTGAATTAAGACTGAGATTAGACCTTAGCCAATGGGGAAAAGACACAGACATCACCTGACCCAAATAAAAACCAAATGCACTTCTGAGCTAACCCTCTTGATCAAAGGAAAATTTTCTTTGTCCACATACTTCAGCTGGCGTGGTGGTCTCCTTCTTTGTCCCCAAACTTATTCCTGAGCCCTCCTTTTCTTACTTTATTTATAATATTTGGTTGTTCGGGTTGGCCTTGAACTTGTACCAACCCTCCTGACTCTGTTCCCTCAGTGCTAGGATTACAGATATGATCCATTATGCCTGATTTAAAATATGTTCTTTTTTTTCTTTTCTTTATTTGTATTTTATATGCATATGTGCATCTTTGTTTGTGTGTGTGTATATATATATATATATATATCTGTGTGTATATGTGTATACCTCTGTGTGTGTACATATATGTGTGTACCTCTATGTATGTGTTTGTATCTGTGTGTGTATGTGTGATGTGTGTATACCTCTGTGTGTGTACCTCTATGTATGTGTTTGTATCTGTGTGTGTATGTGTGATGTGTGTATACCTCTGTGTGTGTACCTCTATGTATGTGTTTGTATCTGTGTGTGTATGTGTGATGTGTGTATACCTCTGTGTGTGTACCTCTATGTATGTGTTGTGCTTCTGTGGGTATCTCTGTGTGTGTATGTGTGGTGTGTGTGGACTTCTGTGTATGTGTGTGCATCTGTGCTTGTATCTCTCTCTTCTCTCCCTGTGTGTTTATGTGTATGTGTGTGTATTCATGTGTCTATAGATGTATGTCACTTCAGGTGTCATCCCCAGGAGTGCTGTCTACCTCCTTTGTCTATCATTAGCCTGAAGCTCAGCAATTAACTCTCCCATTCTGAGATTACAAATGCATGCCACAATACCCAGAATTTTTATGTAGATTCTAAGGATCAAATTCCAGTCCTTCTTGCAAGGCAAGCATTTTACCGGTGCCCCAGCCCACTCTGCCTCTAACTGTTGCTATGCATCATTCTGTTTTTAACTCTATGACACACCCCTATGCCAATCCTCCCTCCTGTCCTATGAAATTCACTTCCGCCTCCCGGATACGATCTCTCTTAGCCCTCACCTGTCTCCATCTGGCCCCTGACCAGGCCAACTCCCCTGCTACCCAACCCAGTTCCTGCTCAATTCTGTGGCTTACCTGATCTGTCTATCAGGAGTTCCTGGAAGCCTAGAGTCTACAGGCCTCCAATCTATGTTATGAGCCAGCCACCCACCACTGGGTTCTGGGAGCCTGCTAGGCCATCCAGCAGTCGGCAGTCAGCCTCTCAAAGGCCAGTGCTGCTGACTCTGCCAATGAGCCTACCCTCCCCCACCTGCCACCCCAGGAACTTTAGCCCTCAGAGGATAAAGAGGTTTGCAGGGTGAGCCCCAGTATCTCCCCTGCAGCCTCCTATAGCTCCTACCCTGCCAAAGCCAGGGGCAGAAGATATCAGGAATGACTGTGGCACCCCTGGCTTGCTTGATGATGAGCTTGGGGCCTCAGAGGCCTGATGGAGTTTGAGGGGGACAGGCTTACAAGTACTGTATAGGAGACAGTTTCCAGGGGGCCAGGCCCTCCATGAAGGAAAGGGACCACACTTCTATAATAATAATGCTTTCAAACCCTCCTGACCTGGATCCTAGTCTCTCCGTCTATGATGTGGAGACAGATTGGTTGCCATTCTTCACTTTACAATCCTGTCCCCCTATGAGCCTGTGACACTCAGACCTTAAGGGACCAAAATGAACTTGAGAAGGAGAGAGGCTCTGAAGGAGCTTAGAGGATTCAGAATGCAGGCCTATGGGGAGAGGGGGTGATCAGTGCACCCCCACAGGCTGAGTACCAAGAAACCAGAGCCTGCCCTCCCCACCCACCTGTTCTCTCTGCTGGAAGGGGATGCGTGTCTCAGCCGCAGGTCCCAGAAACTTCCAGGGGACTCTCAGACGTTCCTGCTCTTAGTGAGAACTCAGCTCTATGCAGAGGCCAGGAGTGGGTGGGTGAAGAGGGAGTGGAAGGAAGGTGCCTGGAGATGGGGACCTAAGAGCCCTCAGGAGCCCTGGGGATGCTGGCAGGCAGGCTGAAAAGACTCATTGTGAAAAACAGGAAGAGGCGCTCTGGGGTGGCTAATAACAGGCCCTGGCTCTTCCAGACCCCAGCAGCCTCTGAGTGGTCATTCTTCTGCAAAAGAAAGGGGTGTCCAGGGCCCCATTAAGGCTTTTATGCTGGGACTACAGAAGGTGTCTTAGAAGTCAGTCTTCTGAGACTGCTGGGTCCCTAACCTTCCTCCACACTCAAGGGGGACAGGCCTTGCCACCCAGCACAGCCTCACCTGAGGTTTGAGTCTTTTGAAAGCGGTTAAACATGGGAGTCCAGACCTGTTTCTGTACATGGTTGGACTTGGTTTCACCAAGTGTAAAATGTGGATGTTGTCCAGTCCTGACATCCTAAGATGCTACAACCACTTCTGCAGAATGGAGGCCAGAATGCTTCTGTAAACTCTAAGCATCAGGAAGTCTTGCCTCCTGTCCAGTTGTATAGGACAGTAGTCTGTCATGGCTTCCCACCCTTCTGGGCACACCAAGCCTCCTCAACTTGACTTCAAAAGCTCTTTTGCTCTCATAGATGGAATCCAGATGAAATAGCCACACATAGAAGCTGAGTTGTGTTTAATTTCTTATTACATTTAATGCGCATGGGTGTATTACCTGCATGAATGTCTGTGCATAAAGTATATGCAGAGCCCACAAAGGGCAGAAGAAGAGGGTATTAGATTTTCTGGGACTGGAGTTATAGAGGATTGTGAGCCACCATGTGGGTACTGGGGATCAAATCTGGGTCCTCTGAAAGAGCAGCCAGTGCTCTTAACAGCTGAGCCATCTCTCCAGCCCTGGCTAAGTTGTCTTTATCAATTAATTCACTCATTCATTCAATCCATGATGTTTTAATCACTTCCTGGATCCCCATTACTGACCTGGGCACACAAACCATCACATGTTCCCTATAGAAACTTCAATAGAGATGGGTAGGTCATTGGTTGTAAAAGGACAGAGAAGGTTACAGAGGAGCCAAGGAAAGCATCCCTGGGGGAGCTGAAGGTAAAAGTTTTGTCAGGCTGCAGGAGAAGCAGTCTTGCTTCAGAAGATGTGGGGATTTACTAAAAGCTCCAGAAGTTTCGGAGATATAAGAGGGATCTAACCACAGTCAGTCTAGGAGGATCAGAGAGTGGTGATTCTCACCTTTAATTGCAGCACAGGGAGTATCCTGTGAGTGGTGACCTACATCCTTAATCCAAACTGAGTTCAAGGTCATTTTAGTTTACAGAAGGAGTTCCAGGCTCTCAGGCAGGCAGTGGTGGTGTCATGCCTTAACTTACCAAGAGAGTATTTAAGGTGCATAGAAAGACGGGAGAGGAAGCCAAGAGAAGCCAGGCTGAGGAAGCTGGAAGACAGCTGGGTAAGATCTGACTGTGGTGTTTTACTCTCTCTAATATCTCTGGCTTTCTCAGAGTTTCATTTATTCATGCAACAAGAAGGAACTGGGCAGTGTGGGCAGAGGAACTCTACTAGCAAAGGCAGGCAGTGCAGAGGTGCAGGATGAACCCAGCCTGGTGTAACCTGAGCCTTCCCCAGGATGCTATTCTGTGGGAAGTGAGCCAGTATGAAAAGACAGTGTTATAGGCTTCATTCCTAGGAGCACCTGGAGTGGGCCTCTCCAAAGGGCAGAAGGTAAAGTTTCCAGGGAAGGAGGGCTGGGGGAAGGGAGCTGCTGTTTATTGGGAGATAGTTTCTGTTTTAAGAGGGAAGAGAGTTCTAGAGCTTGATAACACAGCAAAGAGAACACGCCCCCGAACTTACACTTAAAAAAAATACTATCTGTTCATTCATATCTATCTATGTAATTTAAAAAACCATTGCTAGTTTGTTATTGCTTCTTCGTGTAGCCCAGGCTGACCTCAAACTTGATATGTAGTCAAGGATAACCTTGAACTTCGGATCTTCCTGCCTCTATCTTTTGTATTACACTCGTTTTTATGTAACAAACCTAAGGCTCTGGTGCATGCTAGACAAGAATCCGAGCAACTGAACGACATCCCAGATCCATGGTTTTTATTGTTGTTTTCATAAAAACGATTTATTATGTCTGTCTGTTGTTTATTATATATGTGAGTTTGCTCCACAGAGCTCATGCAGAAGCCAAAGGACATTTTTTTTTTGGGGGGGGGGTTCTCTTCCACCATGTAGGTCTCAGGAACTGAACTTAGTTTGTCAGATTTGACAGCAAGTGCCTTTACCCACTGAGCCCTCTGTCAACCTAGTTTTTGTTTTGGGGTTTTTTTGTTTGTTTTTTTCTTGAATATATGCCCCCCCCCCACACACACAGTGAGCCTATCCTAGAGACAGAGAAGGAAGGGGATACTTGGGAAGAGATGGATACCTAAAAGGGATAGAGGGTCCTAAAAGCATGCTGAAGCCAACAAGCCACCTCAGAGGCTTTGCAAAAAGATAGAGAGAGCATTAGTTCTGAAGGGGCTGGAGAGGCAACTGGGAAGACATAATTCTGCACACAGGCCTTGCCTGCTGGGACAAGGTGAGAAGGGTGCGGTGTGCAGAGGTCTGGGGTTCTGGGAATCAAACTCAGATTCCCATGCATGTACAGCAAGTAATTTACTGACAGATCTAGCTTGTTTCATGTTTATGCTTATTTTCCCCGCCTGCTGCCTTCACTACAAGACAGGCTTCAGGGTGGGCAGGAACATGCATTTGGTTCACTGATATATTCAAAATGCCTAAAACAGCACCCCATATACAGTAGGTTTTCAATAATTATTGCTGGAAGATCAAATGCTAAATGGGAAGAATTAATTGCTGCTTTTGTTCAGGCTCAGTTTCCTGGCTTGTTGCCTGGATCCTGCTCAAACAAACAGAAAAGGTCGAGGTGTGGCCCAGATACCCAATCTGTCTGCTTTTATACTGAGATGGGACCGTGAGCAGAAAAGGACAGAGCTCTGCCTGGAGTTCTGACTCTGTCGAAGCCATGGCCTTCAGAGGTCCTGATCTCCACCTCCCTGCATCCTTGCTGAGCCAGAGGCTGAAACCAGAAGAGATGACCCTGGACCTGGAGTTTGAAGTCTTGAGTGTGGGATTTAATGAGGAGGGCAGATATGCCCTGCGGCTGTCAGCTGAGAATCCTCTGCAGGCAGGCTCTGGGGCTGGAATGCTGTTGCGAGTCAATGATGGGGACCCCCTCCCAGCCTGCTCTGCTCTCACTGAGGTCATTGAACACCAGGATCCTGATCAGAGCCTCACTTTCACCAGAAACAAATTTATCTTTACTTTGCCCAAAGGTACAGAGGAGTCAGGGGTTGGAGGGCGGAGGGAGGGGGAGCAGGGGAGGTGGTCCTTGAGATTTTTGCCCTAGACCTTATCAGAATCCTGGGGAGCTCCAAGGGAACAGGGAGAGCCATGGGCAGAGTTCTAGATGGACTTCCAAGGTCTGCCCATGTGACTGTGACCTTGGGCAAATGCTGACACTGTTCTCACAGTGAGCAAGGCTAAAGAGAAACTAAAGGGAAGTATTGAATTTGAAAGAAGTAAGCCCAAAGCATGTTGAGAGCCAGTTTTAAGCAGTGAGCATTACATGGAATAATGGTAAAGTCTCCTAAGTACCCGCTAGTTATAGGAACAGAGAACGGACAGACATGGATAGATAGGAGATCCTGGGCTTGTCTTCTGGGAGCTTCCAGACTGAGTACAAAGTGTAGAAGAGGTTTCTGGCCAGGCCTAGTCCCATGGTCTGGTCCTACCCCCCGCTGCGTAGGCCCCCAAAATGACTCAGAAGCTTATACTAATTACATTCTGCTTGGCTGATGGCTCAGGCATATTGCTAGCTAGCTCCTGCACTTTAATTCAACCCATTTCCATTAATCTGTCTTGCAATGTGGCTCATGGCTTTCCTATTTTGTTACATCCCGCTTCACAGGCAGCTGGATCACATCTCTCTTGATTCCACTCTCCTTCCCCTGTCTATGCTCCAATTTCCCAGCCTATCTCTAAGATGCCTGCCATGGGCCAAAACAGTTTCTTTATTAACAGCATTCAAAAAGATGTCCCACATCACTTCAGCATACAGAAAGATATCCCACAACAACAAAGAGGCGGCGGGAATCCTAAATCAAAAATAGCTAAGTGATTTAGAAGATCCAGGCTTAGAATGAGAGCTATCCAGGTAGGCTTCCTGGTGGAAGCCCAGGAATCAGACACTGGCCAAACTTTTTCCTGGTCCAGACTGGTGTTTGGACCCAGAACGATTCCCACAGGCTATAAGCCTTTCCTTCCTCACTCTGGTAGGCTTGCATGAGGCATAGGTAAAAAGAAGGAACCTTGGGTGAGGGTTCACCCACAAGAGAAATCTTAGCCAGCTCAAGTTGTCCCAGGACCCTGGGTTTCCTTTTGACTTCCTGGAAAAGAGAGGGGGACCTCAGAGACCACATTCAAACCCATGTTTCTCCACCCTAGGGTTCTGCAGGAATGATGGGCAGAATGATGCACATCTACGTGTAGAGGCACTGAGGCTGGATGAATCCGCAGGGCAGGTGGCCCAGAGAGTGGGTGAAGCTATCTTCCCCATTTATCCACGACCAGATGAACCCCGAATGAACCTCACAGCCAAGGAACATGAGGACCTGTATCGCTACTGTGGCAACTTGGCTCTTCTCCGAGCTAGTGAGGATCCCACAGCCCGCCACTGTGGGGGCCTGACCTACAGTGTAGCCTTCCATGTGCACCGATCCCCGAGGTCCTCTGTCTCAAACTGCCTTGTGGAGCTCAGCCAGCCAGAATTGATGTCACTACATCCAGAGCTACAGGTGGGTACTCCTGGGTCCCTGCTCAGGACACACAGCTTTGGATAAAAATGGCTATCTGCAGCCCTATAGTTCACAAACTTGATCTCCTACATCTTAGCAGACTCCAAGGGAAGTCCTGAGTGACAAGGCAGATGTCTTTTCTGTGAACCCACCCGGCTCCAACAGCAACCATGAAGGGCTTAGCTGGGAACCAGGATCCAGGAAGCATCAGGTAAAGGTGAGGGTGCTAGTCCTTTTGTGGGAGGTTTCCCACTATGGCCATGCTCTGCATCCAGGCATTGTGTCCAGTTGAGAATTCACAGAGCAAGTAGTGGTTCATAGCACAGGTGGAGAAAACACACTCAGGATTCTGGATTCCACTAAGTCCCAGCATTTATTGGGAATCTCAGAACACAGTTGCATGTGGAATCCAAGGTGGTGAGCCCCTAAGCAAAGAGTACCACTAGATACAATACAATTGAATACAATATGGGTATCATACATGGTCCTCAAGGCTGTCAGGAATGCTCTAAAGAGAGGGTGTAGGTCCAGAAAAGGCTTTCTCCAAAGATATGTCATGTGAGAAATGTCTTCTGTTCCTTCTCCGTGTATTTACTCCTCCATCCCATATTTGGCTGTGTCAGATTCACATAGGATGGGGAAGGTTTAAGAGTGGCGATTTTAGGCTTAGGGGATAAAGTTCTAGGAGTGAGGTCTAGTATAAGCTAGCAAGGAGAAGGGGATGGTTCTGCTAGCAGCAGAGGGACAAGCTGAGGTGGCCCTCAAAGACACAGCTATCCTGAAATCTCAGTTTCTCTTTGTGTGTCTGTCTGTCTATATGTCTCTGTCTCTTTCTCTACCCCCCCCCCCACACACAATCTACACTGACACTGAGTAGAGCCCAGGAGGAAGACTGGGTTGGTCATGGAGAGGTTCATCTAATGGGGAGAGAAGTGGGAGGGGCTGAAGATACATGGCAAAGAGCAGAGGTGGGCATTCAATTCTGAAAGCAAAAAGGGAGAGACATGGGAGGGGGTCCAGAAAGGAGGGGTTTTAGGTAAAGGAAGCAAGCAGCATGTGACAGGGACCCAGGCCTCCTGGCCTACTAACCATGGCCCATTCTGGCCTTTGTCCATTCATTTCTGAAGCAATAAACACATCTTTCTGACCCCCTCTGTGCTCAGCTCCATTCTGTTCTGTCGAAAAATGAGATGCATAGCCTAGGTGAGTCTGAAAGGCCCCTGTGTCCAGAGCCTGGGCCCCGCCCCTCTGTCTAACAGTATTATCAAGGGAGTCTCAGAACCCAGGAACAAGCTGCCCCTGCTCTTTGGGCTGGCCAGCCTGAGCCACTTGGACAGTGTACTCAGGCTACTTGGACAGTGTACTCAGGCTACTGTGTAAAATGGGGATGAAAGAGGTTGGGCCTGCTGGGGGAGGGGGGCTGGCTAGATGGCTGCCTCGACCTCGGCAGCTCTAATTTCTGTTATTTAAAGCCATCATCTCTGCCACACTCCCTCTTAAGGTGTCAGATGTCTGCTTCCACCAAGACAAGAAAATAGCTTTCAAGGGAGAGGAAAATCGCTCCCCTCAGGTGGGGGTGGGGGGTCAGCAATCACAGCCCTAATGACTGTGCCAGAGCCCACAGACAATGGAGGGCTCCTGTGAACAGGGGACATGCTTGTAGTTAGACAGACTCAGTACAGCAGCTCAGCCTAAGGAAGGCAGGCGCCTCCTCTGTCGCTTGGAGGCCTAGGAAGAACACAAAAGGCTAGTGGGGCCCAGTAGTTCTTCGGACCTATGACCTAGAACCACAGGGACCCTAGTATCTGTAGGAAAGGGAGACTTTACCCAGGAGAGGGGGGCTTCCCCTGGCTTTCTGGTTAACAACTGGAGAGAAAAAATGGAACTGGAGAGAGTAGGCAGTGAACGGGAGGAAGAAGGGACAGCTTCAGCCAAATTAGTTTCAAGTCCAGGAACAGATTCCTGGGCTCCAGAAACAGAGGCTTCTATTCAAAGCCATTTCCTTCAGGAAGGTTTCCCATCATGGATTTCATTCCTCCCAAGCTCTTCTTGGTCCTGTCAGTACCAGGTGTCACAAGTCTATTCAGTTTAGAGCCTTAGTTCCGCAAGTGGTTTTTGCTTTACATAGTGTGTGCCATTTTTTCCCAAGCCACAACAGATGAGGGTCATGAGGTGGGGCAATAGAATAATGGGGTGGAGTGTGGGCAGGCATCTAATGGGGTGGCAGGGACAGGGCTCAGTGAGTGACCAGGACCAGGGTTCAGTGTGAATGTCTGCTGAGTCTGAATCCTTTTGCTTCCTCGCCATGGTGCACATGTTACTTGGTTCTAACGGGCCACACCAAACATAGTTGCTCTGAGCTAATATTTTCCCAGAGGTGGGGGCGGTTATCAGGAACTGTTCCCATGAATATTTCCAACATGGGCAGCCAGAAACTGAGGGCAGAATTCCCTCAGGGGTGTCCTGACTCACAAAGGAGCACTGGAGGAGCACACAGGCAGAGGTTACCTCAGTTCCCTACATCTACTGACTATCAATCCCCCCACCCCCAGGGCACAGGGGCTCCCTTCTATGTCGACCCATACCTGGTACTACCTTAATTCGCCTCCTGGCAGCTTTGAGATCATATGACAACTCACCTGTCCTTGACCAGAAGAAGGGACAGTGATCTAAAAGGAGGTAGACAGTCTGTCTGTACAGTGCTAGGCAGAGGACACCCTGAGGGGCAGTGAAGTGTGAGCTCTGACCAACTCCCCAAAATTATGCCTCTTGGTGAGTCAGGGTAGGGAAGGGACTTGGACTCTGAGCCATTATACCCTCAAAGGCCAGCATCCCTGAAAGTTCAGGGACATCTTTGCACAGGTAGGGCTGTTGAGAGGGAAACTTTGGGCTGAAAATTCCCAGGGATGAAGTTTCTGGAAACATGAGTTTAATTCCATGCTAGTAGCTCTGGGGGCCACCTTGGGGATTGCTGCCATTGCAAACCTCAATTTCCTCCTGCAAGGCCCTGTGGTCCTGGAGGAAGAGGGAGGGCGGTGTTGTGGGAGCCCTCCCCACAGTTACCTCTCCAAAACAATCACAGTTTTGTTTCATGGAAATGATTCTGTTTCCCTGGAGCCTTTTAAAAGACGCTTTTAATTTTTTTTTATTTCTTCCATTTAAAACACCTTTTTATTTTATTATTATTATTTTGCCCCGGAGGCAAAACAGGGAGAGGAAGACACAAGAAAGCTAATGCAGCAGTCACCAAATGTGAAGCACCTGACTCAAAGCCTGTGGATTCTGACCGTGGCTCTGGCGCTAACACGCTGTGGGGCTTTTATTAAGGAGAAGCGGAGGAGAACCGAGCAGCCGCGGAGCAAAGCGGGCTGACTGGCTTGCCTAACCTCACCTCAATCCGCTGTCCCTTCACCTCGGTGGTGGTTTTTTCCTTTGTTCCCTCTTTCCCCCACCCCCACTCAGAGTGTTTGTTCCTAGTCCTGGCTCTGGCTAGAGCTGCGGACCAGTACTTTCGCTACCCCAGGAACCCTCCAGCTTCAGGCCAGAGCCCTGCAGGTCTTCTCTCTCCCTCCCCTAGATGCTTTTAAATTCATTATGCCTTTTATTGCTAGCTATTGCTTGTGCTAATTCCCATTGCCCTGCAGACTGGAGTGGTTCTAGTGGGAGAGGCGCACGATGTGGATTTCATTAACTCCACTCTTTACTGCCCATTCACTCTCAGGCTGGCCTGGAGGGTGGGGAGGGAGACCTGGGCACCTCTTTGTTCATGCCCGGTCCCTCAGGGTCATCCCGCTTCCCTGATCTTTTGAAGCTTGCCACATCTCTTGATCACTTGCCACACAGTCCTGGTAGAGGGGATGCTGTGGCCCATTTCACGGGTTGGGAGATGGGCTTGAGAAAATAATCCTAGAGCTACAAAAATCCATGGGGGTGCAACAGGAGACAGCAGGGTAGAATTGGACCCCACCCTTGCCCTGGCTGACGTGGCTGACTTTCGGGTCAGCTCTGTACTGGGTTCCCAAAGCCCGACCCCTCTCTGCCTCCTTTGCCTCTGTCAAATCTGCGGATTGCAGCGAGGCTGCTCTTCCTTGCAAATGAGGCAGTTTTATGGGCTTTAGAAAAACACTCCAATTGTTCCCTCAATTACCCTGGAGCAGATTGAATATATTAATCTCTCTCTTAACTCGAGTTAGAGACTCAGCTGCCACCCCTCCCCCTAGCCACCAGCCCCATTCTGCAGGCACGTGCCAGGGATTGACTCCCAGCCCCCACCTTCCTGGTCCTGGAGCCCCAAGCAGGTCAGTTTGGCCCTAGCAAATGCGCGCTCGCGCTCTCTCTCTCTCTCTCTCCTCTCCTCTCCCCCCCTCTTCCTCTCTCTCTACCTCCCACAGAGATAGAGAGCCCTGTTTTACATTCTCTATCAATTTTCATTGATTTTTCCCCCTCCTCTGCCATTATTTGAAAGAGCTTTTTTCTAAAGTAAACGTGATCACGGGACTTCCACCCTCCAGCCCCCTTTTACTACATAGGGACTGGGCGGGGTCTGAGGCCTCCTCTCAAGCTCCAGTGACAAGTGCCTCCAGCTTAAACACACTCTGCCCCAGGCAGCTGAGCCCTGCTAAAAGCTACCTGAGGTTTCCCTTTGTAGCTCGATTTTCTTTTATTTCTGAGGAACAAAGGCACTGTCAAGGCGTTCTCTAAGAGTGCTGTCACCCACACTGGGAGGGGTGTAGCCCGTCTCTATGGGTAGTGAGGCTGAAGCTGGCAGAGCAGAGGAGTAGCCAGTTCTGGCCCTGGGGAAGATGGGGAGGAGAGTACTTCCAACCCCGCCCTCCCAACACACACACACACACACACACACACACACACACACACACACACACACACACCAAGGGGAGGAGCCAGGGCCTGACTGTTCTTATAATAGCCTGTTGGCCACCTGCTATGAAATAGTTTCTATTCAAGAAATCCTCGAGGGAGGACCAGGGTTCCCACCCAGGGTGGTTGTCCTGGATGAGATTTAAAGATGCATCGGTTGTAAAGATCCTATATGTGTCCCTGCACAAGCCTGTGCCTCTGCCTCCACCCTGCCTGATCTTCAAGCTGTCTCTACATGCCTGGAGTCCTGTCGTGGAGGCCCCTGATCAGCTGAGTGGACAGAGCAGCCAGCTTTTGATGACAACCAGGATGACCTGGGTACAGGTTAAGCTCGGATTTATCTAGCAGAATCTTGACCTTAGAGGTGCAGGACTTTCTCAGCCTCCACTTCCCCACCTGTGAAATGGATGAGAACAACCCCTGTGTCTGCTGTTGCTAGGAAGATTTAAATGAAAGTGAGGTAGCTAACAGTCCAGTATGCCCTACTGAAAGCTTTCTGTTCTGGCAACAAGCACACAGAGAAATCTGTGTTCAACAAGGCAGATAGTATAGGCTTCCATTTCTGTACCTAGAAAATAAGAATGTTTCTTCTAACCCAGCCAGTCTCCCCAAAGAGGGATGCTATGGACTTGTGAGTCCCACTGTGCCTGGGTCAGATACCAGGCCACAGGGTGGAGAGGGCTAGTCTGGGTGATAATCTGGGAAGTGGCTCCCTTGGCAGATTGTTGTAAGGGAACAGAGCAGAGCAGATGGCCCTGCTGGCCCGCCTCCTGGATGCCTCTCCCCACTCCCACCAGCAAGAACTGGTACTGACTCACACCTCTTGGATGCCTCTCTCTCTCTCTCTCTCTCTCTCTCTCTCTCTCTCTCTCTCTCTCTCTCTTCTCTCTCTCTCTCTCTCTCTCTCTCTCTCTCTCTCTGTGTGTGTGTGTGTGTGTGTGTGTGTGTGTATGAGAGAGAGAGAGAGAAGGAGAGGGAGAGGGAGAGGGAGAGGGAGAGAGAGAGAGAGAAGAATGGAGTTGGGGGAGCTGGAGAGGAAGGAGGTGCCTGCTTCTAAAGTCCTCTTAACCAGCCCAGCCTTGACTCCAGAGAAATGTGGGTGGACCCACTTCTCATCTCCAGCAGTCACCTTCACAGATGTTTAGGTTTCCAGGAACACACATGCACATAGTGTTTATAGGTATGCAAAAACACATCATGTCTCCTCACAAAGGCAAGTTCACAGGGAAATACACATGTCTGCACATCTGAATTCATGCCTCCTGGCCTCATTTCTGTACAAATCCCCAAACACAATCTCTCCCAAGTGACTAAGAAGCTTGGGGACATGGCATGTGTGATGTATGAGATGAGATTAAACCGCGGTGTGAAACTGGTGTTTAATACAACTCTGATAGCAGATGGGGGCAGGCAGCAGGGAAAGCTGACAGGCTGGTTGCTTCAGTGTCAGTGAGAGTTGGTCTCCCAGGCAGGGGTCACCACAGCCACCCTCAGCCTGGGTTGGGTTTGAAAAGTCTCAGGGTCAGCAAAGGCTCAGGCCAGCAGAAAACAGTCTTTTTTTCCAGGATAAATGGAACATGCATATGGGTGCCCTTCCATTTGGCTCCTACAGCCTGCCTTGTGTTACTGTGAACCAACCTCATTTGACATAAGGAGGTATCTATCCATCCACCCACCCATCCACCACCCATCCATCTGCCCATCTACCTACCCACCCACCCACCATCCATCCATCCATCCATCATCCATCCATCCATCCATCCATCCATCCAACCATCCATTAATTCTAATCATCTCCCAAGCAGCAGACTAAGTTTCTGTGTCCAGCTCTTGGGGAAATGCCCAGAGAGGGAATAGGAGGCACTGACTGTGACATTCCAAACCCACAATATCTATAAGTGAACTCTAAAGACTCAGGTGACTGCAGAAAGCAGCTGCTGAAGAATTCCATTCCCAGCTCCATCTGAACACTTACAATTGACTTCCTCAGGCCTCACAGCCCTCAGCCAACAGTGGGCACAGTGATGCCTGTCTATGAGGAGGGTGTGAGGCTTGCATGGTGTAAAGCTCTCCTTACAGACTTCAGGTGAAGTCAGATGAGTCTCAAGGACAGATGGGGCAGAAGAGAGGGGTTCTAATAGAGCCCTCAGAAAGAGCACAGTGTAGAGGTAGAATGTGAAGTTGGATAAGGGATTGGCTGGTAGAGAGAAATCAAGACACAGAGAATTGCAGCGATGCTGAGGGGGATGAAGAGGAAGTGGCATCTCTGTATCTCACTGGCCATCCACAAAGCCCATTAGAGCAGTGGTTTTCAACCTTCCTAATGTTGGATCCTTTAATACTGTTCCTCATGTTCTAGTGACCAGGACCAAAAAGTTATTTTGTTGCTACTTCATAACTGTAATTTTGCTACTGTTATGAGTCACAATGTAAATATCGGTTGTGCAGGGTATTTGATATGTGACCCCTGTGAGAGTGTCGTTCAGTCTAAGGGGTTGCAACTAGCAGGTTAAGAACCACTACATTAGAGCATCACTTTGGTCATAGAAAGTGAGCAAGAAAGCCTTGATGGTATTCGCTTACTGTGAAGGGAACTAAGCCCCAGAGGGGGCAAGGTCCTGCCGAGTCAGCAGCAAAGGCTGGAATCCTGCTATCCACAGTATGTTCCAGACTTTCTGCTCTAGCAGTCAGCACCAGGGAAGAGGTGAGGGGATGACTAGCTGGACTCCTGACCAGGCAGACTCACAATTTGCAAGCTCTTCCTCGGTCTCTTGAAAGGGGTTCCAAATGCTTCACTTTCTTGGCTTTTGAGGCAGGAGCATAGAGGAGTAGTTTGCTTCCTGGTGGCATCATATGATATGATATGACATGACATGACATGATATATGAACCAAAAACAGACAAGACAGCTCAGCCACTATTCAACTGGCCCCCCACAGTGCATGGTACAGTGTGGTTTGGAGGGAAGTTAGGGTTGTCAGTGTGCAGAGTTCAAGACAATTCTTGTGGCTTACTAGAATTGGCTCATGAGACTTAGAAAAAGAAATGTTGCCTAAAAGTCCCCAGCACATGGGTAAACCCTTTGATATGCTGCCTGAAGAATGGTGGTGTGTTTACACCAATGAAGCTCTCTTTCCGCCCCCCAGACTTTAGACTCAGGCTTGAGTTCCAATTCATTGCTCCTCCTGTTCCTGGGGAGGTCATGCACTTCTCTATTTTCTCATCTGTAGAAGGGCCTTAATGCCTCCCTCACAAGATGATTGTGGAGACCAGGTGACATGCTGGTGTCCCTGCAGTCCAAGATGGCTTCTTGAGACAGGAACCCTCAACATCCTCTAAAAAACAGACAACTTGGAAAGTTCCCTGGATTCAGCCCTGAAGGAAGGAGTTACACACCCTCACTTGCCACCTGCAGGAAGCAGTCTTTATTGATCCCTGAGCCAGCTCTGACCTCTCAGAACTCCCAGGAAGACAAGAGCAACACAGTGAGATTACAAAGTTATCAGGTACAGGAGGGGACACAAATTGGCTCCTTCTGGGAAGGCTAAAGAAACAGAAGAGAATATGATATTTATTGCTTTTGGTATCCTGAGAATTGGTTCCAAGGACTGCTCAGAAGCCCAAATCTACAGATGCCCAAGTTCTTTATATAAAATGGTATGGCGTTTGCATAGAACCTATATAATCTTTCTATATTATTATTATTTTATAGATAGGGTCTTACTAGACATCCCAGGCTGGTCTCAAACTTGTGATCCTCCTGTCTCAGCTTCCTAATTGTTTGAATTACAGGTCTGCACTCGGTTCTTCCTATACAGTTTTACTCATCTCTAGATTTCTTATAGTACCTAACACAATGCAGGTACACTGTAGATCATTGTACTGCATTGACTGGAGACTCAAAAAGTCTATACATTCAGTACAGATGCATTTTTATTTTATTATTCTCTAGGTGCCAGAGATGGAACCTAGTCTTTGAGCATGCCGAGCATGCCAAGCATGCCAATCCTAGAAACTATTTTTCCAAAGGTTTTAAAATATATTTGATTAAATATATATTTAATATATTTTTAATCCAAGGTTGCTTGAATCAATGGACATGGAACTGATATATAAGGAAACAGGACTAAACTGAGTCAGGACAGTAAAGGAGGGAGGTAGGTAATGGAAAATTCTAGTTCTGCTGTGGGGCTTTACCTGTGCAGATCCGTTCCTGGGTCATAGGACTGAGAAAGATGCCTTGACAGAAGTGTAGATCAGTTGCACAGCATATAGAAGCATGAAGCAAGAGCTCTGGAAACTGGGATCTATTAGCAGAGACGAGGCTGGAGGCTCTATAGTCTAGGCACAGGATATCTGGGCAAAGACAGGAAAGACACCGGGCTTGGGAGATGGTGGTTTTTTTGGGAAACTTGGAGACTACTGGGGAGCTGTGGGAAGGTTAGGGCCTGGTCTTGGTGTTCGTCCTCCCCCAAGCAGAAAGCTTCCCACAAATCATTGCAGGATGAATGGTATTAAGACCCTTGGGTGAGCATGGCGAGTGTAGACATTATTTTAATCTTCCTCTTAGAGCATAATTGCTTTCTGTCTCCTGGTGTTCCTGAAAAGACTTCTCTCCCAGCGAGATGGCTTTCTAGGCTCCTCTCTCTGCCAGGAGACAAGACAGCTGGGCCAGCTCCATGCTGCATTAACACACTGCAAATGTGATTTCATGGCCTCAAATGAGATTAGGGCCAAAGGCTCTGCTCTCTAGTGGAGGAAGCAGGCAACATGGGCAGGAGTAGCCAGTACTGAGCTGGAGGTCTGAGAGAGAGCCCTTCCAGGCTCAGGCTGCCTGAATAAGCAGCTCCCTATAACTGGAGCCCCCAGACCTTCTGTTTTATCCTGGCTGCAGTGCCAGCCTTAAGACTTGTCCTGGAGTGGATGCTCTGGGTTTGAATACCCACTATTCCCAGGTTATCTATAGGCACTTTAGTAAGGGAGGATGATGTGATGGATACAAATTCTTCAGCATGGCTTCAGTATTCTCAACCTCCTCTTCCTCCTCCTCCTCCTCTTTCTTCCTCCTATTTCTTTTCCTTCTCTTCCTTCCCCACCTCCTTAATATATAACCCATCTTAAGCTTAAGCTATATAGCAAAGGATGACCTTGAATTTCTCATCCTCCTTGACTCCACCTCCCAAGTGCTGGGATTCCAGGCATGTACCACCATAGCTAACTTTATGCAGTGCTGGGGACAGCATTGTGTTTGCTAGATGAACATTCTATTAGTTGAGCTACATTCCTAACCTTAGTTTTACTGTCTTTAAAATGAGAACTACAGGACCGGGCATGGTGGCACACACCTATAATCTCATCACTCAGGAAGGAGAGGCAGTATAAGTACCACAAGTTCAAGGCCAGCCTGGGCTATATAGGGAGTTCAAGACCAACCAGGGCTACAAAGCAAGGACTTGTCTCAAAACAATAAATAAATAGAAAATATAGAGAGGATTAATCTGTATAAAGTGCATAGAACTATTCTGTGACATTCTAGGTATCCACGAAATGTTAGTCACTCTTCTGATATTTGCAGATGCTATCTGCTCTTATGGGGGGAGAGGCACCAAGGGGTATCACACTAGAGAAATACGCATCACTATCCCAGGCTAATGTAGAAGAGGGAGAGAAGCATTCAATGCTGTTATCACTCCTCACTCACCAAGCACCTACCAAGTGGTGGTAGCACCAAGATACAAACTTTGTGCTGTGCTGTTCCCTGAGACATATCTTCCCCAGGCATGGTTCCTGCCCTCAAAAAAGAAAAAAGAAAAAAAGAAGGGGAAAAAAAAAGACAGGCCTTGTCCTAAAGAAGTAAATAGTGGATCATGAGCTCTGGTAGGGGGTGTCTATTATGTGGTAAAGAGGGTGAGGCTAGGTTTCAGGTGGTTAACTGTCTCTGATTTCAGCTGGGGTAGGACTATCAAACAGATAGAGCATCATATATACAGTCCTCAAGGCTGAAGAGACCATTGTCTACTCAGGGGAGGCCGGGGCATAGGTAAGAAGTAGGGATGGAGGGAGGAGAGATGGGTATTCTTGGGGCATACAGGCTAGACTGGGGATGAAAGGTCACAAAAATATGCTGAAGACTGGTTGATCTTCAAAAACCTGCTGGTGAATAGATACCCTCCACTTTGGCAGGGCACTATCACCTCTGCCCCTTCCTAATGGAAGGGAATAGCGGGTAGCTTCTCGCTTACCTTTTATTCAATCGCTTGTTAACGAGTTATCGATTCTTTTAAAAGAAAAATGTTCAAAAGCCGCACTGCATCTTTAGCAAAGTGATTTATGAGTTGACAGTGGGACCTGAGCTGCCTTAGATGGAAACTGGTTCCTTAACACTGAGAAGACCCTTTCAATAGGGCAATCAATCAATGTGCTTGCTAAGCAGATGGATCACTAGCCAACATGAATACAACTCTCTTTGAGGTTCCCCCCTCCCCCCTTTGGGTGCTGGGGACAGAGCCATGGCCATGTATGCTCTTGATCACATATACTTTTAGAAATAAGAGAGAAACCTTCTCTGGGCTGCCCAGTTCCTCCTGGCCCCCATTCTCTGCTCTAATACCCTCTGTCCCTCTGGAATCTGCCAACACAGCACAGCTACTTAGCTGATGCGAACATGGAGGTCAAAGTGTCTACAGAAAACCAAGGCCCCACTGATTCCAAGATAGCATGTATTTTTGTAGCCAAAGTCTCTCCTGCTCACTTGCTAATGCTTGGCCTAATTGTCTTGGTGACTAGAGGCCATTAGACAAGGGGTCACAAGGCACAGCCTCAGAAACTGTCACAGAGATGGCCTGGAACAGATCATGAATACACCTATTCAGCCCAGTCACCATTTACTGAGGTTCCCTTTGCATGCTAAAGGATTGAAGGGAGACAGAAGTAGTCTCCTAGACCCTCCACTTTTAACTGTGGCCTACATGCTAATGGGCCCTGTCACTACAGTCTGCATCTACAGGGCTTGACCAAAACTGGACCAGGATTACATTAATACTACCAGCCACGGCTCAGATGCCATGTACTCTGTTCAGATGAGCCTCCAAGACACACCAACTTGCTCCTTTTTGATGCCATCATCTAGCTGGCCATCACTGAACCATCTGCCTGCCCTATTCAAAAAGTTAGGGAGGGCAGAGAGGTGGTTCAATAGTAGAAGATTTGCCTACCATTGCCTAGGGTCAGTCCCCAGCACAAAATATTAACAACAAAAACAGATATTCGTGCCTGGTCTCCATGTTACTCTGATTTTGAAAGGGAAGCAAGGAGAATGTAACTCCCTTTTCCCAAACTGAAGAAAGAGGCTGCAGGCCTTACTGGCCATGCTCAAAGGTGTTCCTCCCAGCTGTATCTTCAAAGCTGGGTGACCTTAGGCAGGTCTATTTCCTCAGAGCACTATTCCTCTTTGACAAAAAGTGACAAAAGATGTTTCTAAGGATCATAATGTGAGGCCTAACTGGGACAGTGTATGTAAAGCTGCTGGCAGAGCCCCTACTCAGTATGTGTTTATTAAATGCTGGGTTGTACAAAGGTGTCAGAGAGAGGATGATAATGGTGATTGCAGAAAGTCAGGTGTGAGCACAAGTCTACAAGAAAGATTCAGGGGGTGTCATATCAAGAAACCTTGTAACCCCGGGCTTGAAGGGCCAAAGTTGGGAACATGAACTCAGCACAAAAGGCAGCTTTCTGGGACAGCAGCCTGAGGAGCCTTGGGTTCCCCAGATCCCTGCAGGTACCTCAAGGAACCCAACCCAGCTAGAACTCAGTGTGTTCATTGCCAAGGATTAGCTATTAAGGCACCAAGTGGAAAAGAAAGGATCTGGAGTGCTGAGAGGCACCTCAGTCTCAGGCCAGAGATATGTTCTTACTGCATCTGAGCTTCACCCACTGTCTATGATGGCCAGCAAGTTCAGGATCCACCTACCATTGTTTCCCTAACCTGATTACAGATACATGCAGGCATACCTGATTTTTACATGGATGCTAGGGATCTGAACTCAGCATGAGGCCATCTCCCCAGCCCTGTGCTGCTTATTGCTAGACAGAAGGAAGATTCTAAGTACCCAAATAGGCTACTGATTCAAGAGAATTAGAACTTTATTGAGACTTCTCTGAGGGCAGTGACTGGGTCTCCTAGGCTGTGATAGGAGCTTTAAGAACTGGGCACACAGTGTGGTGGGCTAGTCACAGGCATCAGGAACCAGAAAACAGGGAATTGACACCAGGCAGTTCTAAGGAAAGAGAGGAGGGCTTCTGACTCCACCCTGCTGCACAGCATCTGGGTGACTGATTCTGTCCTGTGATGTCACACAGTGTTGCTTAGGTGATCAGGCTGAATGGAAAACTCTGTACTTTCCCAGGACTGGGCAGAGCAAGGATCACCCCACTTCCCCCTCCAGAGGGTGCCAGGAATCAATTCCCTAACTTAGCTGGCCATGACTCAAATGACCTCCACCCACGATATCTCTCACTTCTGAGAAAGATCCAGTTTGCATATGCCCACTCATACTTCCCCTACCTAGTCCAGACCCCAAAGTCAGTGTGTGGCACCTAAGGGACCACACTGATGGGCAAAGACTCAAGGCACTTGGGCCAGCTGTCTGACAGGGCCAACCAACCGCTGATCACCTGCCAAGAAGACCCTTTCAATACTAATCCCCAAGATCGTTAATGAATGGTGAACACTCCTGTCTCCAAGAGGATGATGGGACGACAGAAGACAAAGGTGGGGCAGGGGCAGAGCCTGTGACAGCTGAGTGATCTCACCCTTATTCTCGGATGGGGACAAACGTGGGCTTTTGTCTCTGGGCTCCAGTCATTGCTGTAAAGTGAGAGTGGTGGTTTAGATGGTCTGTTTTCTGAGGCTCTCAGAGGTGAAATGCAGAGTTCTCAAAGTTGGCTGCTGACTTGACCCGCCCTTGCCTGGTTGTTCATTAATGTTTCCCATCAGTTACCATAAGATCCTTGGTTATATGGCTCTCTATTTTTCTCTCTCCGCCTCCTTGCCTTCATCTTGACCTTCTTCTGCAAAGAAGAGATTTTAGGAGAGTCTGTTTTGGCTACTGTTGTATCCCCAGCACTCAGAACAGTGCATAGGACAGAGTACCTGGACGCACACAGTGGGAGCAGTACACTCTGACTTAGGGGTGGCAGTGGTCTGTGGATGCTCCCCCTCCTCCACCTAGCAGAGCTCCCCCTCCTTTCCATCCATCCTTGCCATGCAGGGGGATGGGTATCTCTCATCAACACCTCTACAGATGGTGACAGGCCCTGCTGGGTCCTGCTGGGGGAGGGAACAGGTTCACTCCTCAGTCATAGGCAGAGGAGGAGTCTCCACAGAACTGGCATGTCTAGGGCTAGGAAGCCCTGTTCTCACCTCTTAATGAGAAGACTTGTTAGGCAGGGTCCACAGCCCGCAGCAAGTGAGGGATGTGGCAGGGGATGCAGGGCTTGAAGTCTTCTAGAAAAAGCTCCCCAGGCAAAGGGAACACCAGGACAAATGCTGGGGGTGGGGGTGTGTGCTGAGAACAAATAAGGGAGCTGTGGCACGTGCTATGGTCACCCAGGCAGTACCTGGCCTTAAGAATCGAATTCAGTAGCATTCATAAATGTTCCCAGGCTATACCATGCTGTTTCCTTTTCCCGTGCTAGGAGACAGAAGGGTGGAGCAGAGTGGTGGTTCCTGTCTGGCCCCAGCCCTCATTGTCCCACAGGTGACCTGAGGTGAAGGTACAGTCACTAGGGCCTGAGGAACAGGTGGCATTGAGGTGTTAGAGACAGAGGTACATTTACGGAGCGACTGTGCTTGCAAGCTAAGGTGGGCTGACTTCTGCTGCAGCAGGGAACACCCCAAAAGCTAGGGAAGAAGCAAGAGAGACCCTGAAGGATATACAATGTATAAAATAGAGATAGAGGAAAAAATAGCTTCATATGTTGCTCTTCTGTAGTTCAGGAAGCAGGAGATGTTATAGAGATGAAAAGGTCCTGGGAGGGACAGTCAGGCCTATCCAGCCTACAATCTACAGCCTATACCCAGCCTCTTGTAACCAAGACTCTCTGTGAGCATAGTTCAATATTATTTAAAACATAAAATTTGTATTTTTAAATTTTATTATTTGTATTTTCTTCACTATCTGTGTGTGTGTGTGTGTGTGTGTGTGTGTGTGTGTGTGTGTGTGTGTGTGTGTGTGTGTGTGCACCATGATAGCATGTGGAGATCAGAAGAAAATTATCCTAAAAGTCAGTTTTCTCTTTCCACCATGGGTTTCTGGAATCTGTCTCAGGCCGTCAGGCTTACACAGCAAGGGTGAGCCAACTCACTGACCCATTTGCTGTTTTGCAGCAAGGTCTCATGTAACCCAGGCTGGCCTCAAATTGAAGTAACTGAAGATGACCTTGAACTTCTGACCCTTCTGGTCCTCCTGCCTCTAACTCTAAGGGTTGGGATTATAAATGTGCACCACCATCAGTGCTTTTTGTGGAATTTCTTCCTGATTTTTGTTTTGTAATTAAATACATGGTTCCTTGGCCAAAATTATAATGTCAAAAGCTTCCAGATGCTTGGTGGAGATGATGGGTAGAGAGAAGGCTTTTTTGTTTTGTTTTAAGTTTTTTTTAATCAGAAAAGTCCACTTAGCCCTGGCTCTTTTCACAGGTTCCTGAAGAACCAGGGGATCCCGTGGACACCTCTCTGGACTCACATCCTGATACCAACTACCTGGCTCCCTGTAATAAGGAGATTGTCATGGTTACTCTGCATGGAGCTACCAACCTTCCCACCAGCAAGGATGGCTCTGAGCCATGGCCCTATGTGGTGGTGTAAGTAGCTGTGGAAACTGGGGTAGGGATGGAGTTGGGTCTGTAAACAGATACCAACTGATGAATATTTGGAAACTGAGCTCCTGAAGGGACTGTGGTACCCAGAGATGTCACACTGATGAGAGGCCTGCCCTGTCCCCAGCTGTGTGGTCATTGCTGCCAGGGCTGAGCAGGGCCAGAGCTCACAAGGGCAAGGTCCTGGTCTGCAGTATCTACACTTGGCTCAATGGGGGCTGGGGATGTTCAGGAGAAGTGTTATAAGCACATATGTGAGTGCCAGTTTATCTTGGTGGGGGGGATTGAACTAGGCATACGTACTTGGAAATAGAAACAGCGCTCTTAAGAATGGGAATGGACAAGTGAACTGGAAAGGCAAACTTGGAAAAATGCAGCATGGACTCATTAGCAGTGGTCATCTTTCCTCCACCTTAGATAGAACAGGCTTTTTCCTGGAATGCTGTTTGTTACCTGAGGCCAGGGTAGGGATGGCTTCCAGTCTGTTTAATCTTCCTGCAGCTTTCTGAAGTCCTTCCTTACTCCCCTGTCCCAGAAAGACGTAGTCTGCCTCTCCTGGCTTTGGGGGGCTCAAGAGCTTGTGCTGCTTGTAGTCACCTTCTGTGGGCCCTTGTCTGTCTTCCTAGTCATCTCTGCCATGCCATGCCCTGTCTACTGCCCACCTCACTAGCCTCATTTCTCCTCAAAGAGCATCTGAGGTAACGCTGTAGCCAGCCAGTTTTCCCTCTGGAGGGAAATTAGCATTGCCTTAGAATGGGGACTTCTGAGACCTTCCACAGTTCTACCTGACACCTCCCTGCCCACACCCCTGCCTGCATCAGGCACTTCCTGCCCCCTGCTCAGCTCCTTTGGAGAATGCCTGCCCCAGTCTTCATGTGCCCAACCACTAAATCGTTACCTTCAAAGCATTCCTCACCCATCCTCCTCAGACAGCCAGACCATCCAGAGTAGATCCCCTAGCAATGGTGACACATATGTCTTGCCTGTCCCCAGAACTGAGGCTTCTTGCAGATCCTGGCTCTCATTCTCCATTTCTCTAACAGTGCACCCAACATGGTCACAGAGTAACGGACCAAGGATACAAAGCTTGACTAAGATGACAAGCCGCCCTTCTCACACGCCCTTTCCCACAAGGCACAGAGGCAATGCTAAAGAACAACAGGTGAAGCTTTTGCCTGGTTTGCCCAGAAAAACCCCAGCAGCTCCAGACTCTTGCCCTCCCCTCCCCCAACTCCATTTCTTAATGGGGGAAGGACAGGTGGCAGAGAGCTGACTTGGCGGGAGGCTGGTTTCTGTTGGGAATGTCCCTCAGCTTCTCAGCTATTTCCATAAACCAATTATCACTGATCATCTCAGGAGATTGAGGCCCTGCTTGTCACCAATCCAGCCTGGGCTGTGGAGGGGAGGGTAGCTGGATGGCTGTGTTGCTCCAAGACCCCTGAACTGTCACCCTGTTGCCATAGGAACACACAAGGGAGGGGAATCTAGAGAGCATGAGCCTGGATGGGTGTGTAAAGAGCTGACCCAACAGCACAGCATGCATGGTAGAAAGTGGGAGGTGTGCATCTCTACCCCCCCTTTTCACGATGGGAGCAGGGCCTGTGCCAGGCTACAGCCTGGTCCCAGAGCTCCAGGAAGAGCTGCCAGCAACTCCAAGTGGTGCTAATGAGATGCAAATGAAAAGGAAAAGGGAGGGCTTCTGGGAATGAAGGCCCAGCTGCCAGGACCCAGATATGGCTTCTGTGCTAACCCCAGCCCCAGGTAGGAATCCCAGAGAGAGGACCAAGAACTCCCAAGGCCCTAGAGCTGGGCCCTAGACCCTGGGAAGAATTCCCTGACATCCCAGATCTGATTACAATATAGAACAACAAAGTATGCCATAAGAAAGTCCACTAAAGTCTTTTCTCACATGGATATTTCAATATGTGTGTGTGTGTGTGTGTGTGTTTTAATTATAAACATTTGAATGTAAAATCTGAAACTGTTAAAATCTAGAAGTAAACAGTTTTCCCTAGGATCCTTACATTGGTCTTGGCAACGATATATTTTTTTAATTTGATATCAAAAGTACAAACAATAAAAGCAAAATAAGCAAGTGGGCGACAAGAAGCTCTGTACAGCAAAGGAAACCACCAGCTCAAGGAAGCAGAAGGATCTAAAACATGTGTAAAGCACACCTCTAATGAGGAGTCAATGCCCAGAGCATGTGGAGAGTTTACACACCCCAGTACCAGAAAGTCAACTCAGCGTAAAAGAGCCCTGCTATGATAACACAGACCTTTGATCCTAGCTACAGGGAGGCAGAGGCAAGCAGATCTCAGGGAGCTCAGGCTAGCCTGGTCTACAAAGTGAGTTCCAGGACAGCCAGGGATACACAGTGAGACCCCATCTCAAAACAAACAACACTAACCAAAAAAACAAAAAGTATAGCCTAGCATATACCAAGCCTAAGGTTTGATCCCCAGCACCACATAAACCTAGCATGACAATATATCTGTAATGTCAACACTTGTCCACTGAGATGATTGGAAGTTCAAGGTCATCATCATCCTTGGCTACATAGTGAATTCATGTCTAGCCCACACTGCAAGAAACTGTTTCAAAAAAAAAAGCATACACTTGGGTGACAGGTAAGGTGCTCAGCGGTACTACTAACCACAGATCCGAATCAGAACTTGAAGGCCATTCCACTCAAATCTGTTAAGTTGGCTGTTATTAGAAAGACAAGTAGCCAGCACTGGAGAACTTAAGATGACTTAGAAAGGAAAAGTATCTGTCATCAAGCCTGACAGCCTGAGTTCAATCCTGAAACCCACATATAGGAGAGAATGAGTTGTTTTCTGACCACACATGCACCATGGCATATGTGCCGCTCCACCCTGTCAGCACTCAGGTATACAAAATCCATTAATTCTACAAAAATTGCAAATACTGGTGAGGATTTGGGAAGAAGAAAATCTCTTCACACTATGGCTAGAAATGCACATTTATGCTGTGGAAAACACCGTGGAAGCTCCTCAAACATTAAAAATAAGAATGGTATAGATCCATCAATCCTACATCTCTATACATATCCACAGGAAACGAAACCAGCATCATGACACAATGTCTGCTTCCCTCTATTGTTATAACATCATCACATGAAGATATAGAATGAACTTAAACATCTACCCATCAACGAATGGGAAAATTGTGTGTGTGTGTGTGTGCACGCGCGCGTATACACACATACACACACACACATGTAATATGTAACTTTCCCTAAATTGGAAAACATAATGCTAAGTGAAATAAGCCAGGCATAAAAAAAGACAATACCACATTATTTCTTTTAATGTGGAATCTCATTGAACTCACAAAACAGAGAGCAAAAGATTAAGTAGTTCCAGGGCCTATGGAGAGAGAAAATAGATGCCAGTCACAGAGTCCAAACATCCATTTATAAGGTGAAAACATTTGGGAATCTACTACATATAGTACGGTAACTGTAGTTAACATATTGTAGACTTTAAATGTGGCAAGTCTAAAGCAGCATTCCCACCACACTCTGCCTGTCCATGATGGCCTACTTCAGGGTGGGGCTCCTGAGGTCCATGTCTCAAACTTTTTTTTGTCATCTTTGACTTTATTGTTTTCCCAGTGGGCAGATTTATAGTTGAGGTGGTAGGGTGAGGCATCTGTTTCAATAGCAGGAGCTTCAAAGGGTTCAGGTCACTTAACCCCTCTGTAGACACTATCCCCAGTCAGACCCGTTACCACAGCTGTCTAGCCCAAAGGTTCAGCGGTTTGTTCATGATTCTGCAAGTCTCTATTCAAGCCACCTTTCAATCCCACCCACTACGCTATGGGAATAATTCTCTCTTGAGTCCCTTGTGGGCGCTGTACCTCAACTACATCCCAGGGCAGCTCATCTGTGTGGTCTTCCAGTAGCTCTGGTCCCTGGTGACCACTCGCTGTCTTCAGAACCTTTCTTCTCTTGGCTTCCAAAGTACCCTCCTCCTACTTCCTCTCTCGCCTTGCTCCTCATGACTCCTACACAGCATTAAATGTTGACCCACCTTAGTTTCCCCCAAGGCCACATATTCCTAATATTCTCCATGATATCTTGTGCCCATTTTAGCATCAGGAATCACATCCCATCCCATCTGATCTATGTCTAAGAGCACCAAACTCCCTTATCTTTTGAATTTGGCTATGTCTTTCCACCAGCTAGTAGGCTGCTGTGTTTTCTCATCTGCTCTAGGTACATCCAATCAGGCCACTTAGCAAACTCCCTTCTAAGGCAAATTTCCCTTTGCTACTGTGGCCTCAAAGTACTAAAGAGACCCCATGGCTTCCCACTGTTCCTTGGATGAAGAGAACTCCAAGCCCACCATGGCTGAGTCTTTGCTTGTTAGTTCTCCAGCTTCCCAGCACCACAACCCCTCTCTCTGCCTTTGCTCCAGACATAATGGGAATCCTCAAGCCTTTGCACTTCTCTCCTACCTCATCTCCTCCAAGAAGAGACCGCTGATCTCCCAGGTCAGCATCTCCCCATTGCATACCTCCACAGCACTATAGACTTGCACAGTGATAAAGCTCTGCCTTTATGTGCTTATTTACTTGCTGCTCATCAGGGCCCACTGATTCCAAGAGCAACCAAAAGGTTTCTTTTGTTCACTGATCTTTCCCCATTACAATTCCTATGAAATGTAGGAAGCTGGAAGCTAGTAGCTGCTGGATGGATGGATGGATGGATGGATGGATGGATGGATGGATGGATGGATGGATGGATGTGATGCTGTTCTTACTTTCTATGTGACTTTAGTAAAGTTGCTTCACCTCTCTGTGGGAATTTTGAAGAGCCTTGAAGATGGTAATCAGGCAGTTGGTGATGCTGGCAAGTTCATTACAAAATGCAAAACACAGGGTGAAGAGTCCTCAGCCAGCACTCACACTGGCATATGAAACCCACCAGAAGAAAAAGCCACAGAGCAGTACAAAGAAGTCAAACTGGGTTCAGGAAGGCCCAGAGTCTGGCCCACTACCCCTGCCTTCCAGTGTGACCACCAACCAGTTCCTGGTCTTCAAAGTCTCACTCTTTCCATGGACCAGGATATGAGCGCTGGCCTCCATGTTGATGCAAGTCTGGTAGGCTGGCTTGCTCTCTAGCCTGGGAAACTGGCTGTTCTTTAGAGCCCTAGCTGTATTGCACAAGGCAGACTACACACTCAGGTCTGCTGGGACAGTGCCCAGCCCCAGATCTCCCCTAACTTGTCTAGTGTCCAACACCTATCTCCCAGCCTGGCACAGAGAAACCTGTCAGTCACAGCCCAGCAGGGACCAGCAAGACAATGTTCCTGACAGGTGGGGATACCCTAGTGGACCGGATGGGTGAGCACCAGGAGATGGCCTGTGGATTCTGACCCCTGGCCAAAGTCTTGGGAATGATTGCCAGTGTTGGCAGCTGCTGCCTTGGCTGCCTGCTGCCCTGAGCTAATGAGTGAGGCAGAGCCAGACTGGGTGGTTCCTCTGTGTATGTGGCCAGGCCTGGCTTAGCTGATCTGGGGTTGAGAAACAGGTCAGAATTAGACAGTCATAGTCAGGAGTGAGCCCTGACCCTTGTCCAAACTGAGCACTGGATCTTGGTCACAGATGGCCCTGTCCCTTGTGACTAATTAGAAAGGACATTGGAAATAGACATAAAGGTTCTAGTAAGAAGTGAGTTAAAGAACCACATGTTCAAGGCAAATGTGCCCAGAGAGAGTGTAGGTTTCAGACCTCATCTTACATAAGGACATCTTGCAACTTGGAACATTTCTAAGATCCTTGAGGTCGCACAGCAAATACATTCCCAAGCAAGGACCCAAGATCCCAAATTTCAAAATCCATTCTGTCTCGCAGCTGAGCTAATCTTTTATGCAGTAGCTTACCCTCTTGGAAGAGGGATCTTGGCATCAGGACCCAAACAGCTTTCCAAAGATGTTGTAAGCAGCCTGGAGACTCAGCCTGTGCTCTGTACCCACCTGCCCACCAATAGCCAAGAGGTCACAGAGGGCAGAGAAGACAGAAATCCAGGCTTACTCATAGGTGACCTCTGCCTCAGACCCATAGGGTTGAGCTTAGCAAAAGAGACTCACAGTGGCCATACTTGAGGGACAGTTCCAGGATGAAAGTGGGCCCCTATGCATAACTTTGTCCTGTATTAGCTCACCAGCAATCCATTTCCGTATAGACTCCTAACAGCTGGACCTGGAAGGGAAGTGACATTGTCCCCTCAAAGTAGCCAAGATGGAGAGTGAAGGACTGGATTGAGGTGACTGACTGGCTATGGAGTGGAGCAGATAAAGATAACAATTCTCCATCTGACCATTGACTCTAGGAGAGATTAAAGCTCCTTGTCTTTCAGAAGAATGCCCCTAGGGAAAGAGACAAGGCTGGAGAGCAGTACTGGGTGGATCCTGGGACTCCATCATCCTGTAAGGCCCCAATCCTGTAGCCCGACTCTCTGCCCACACCTGCTCCATATGGTTTCACTCAGAGCCTCCAAATTTTGTTCTGTGAGAACCTTCCTATGTCCCAGAGCTGTAAACACAGCTGGTGTCGGTGGTTAAAACGGGGCTTGCCTGGGACACTACAGTCTTTCCAGACACTATAGTCTTTCCAGATGTTCCTCCACCAGCTCAGCACCAGGTCTCTGAGGTCTTGTTCTGTAATGAACATTCAGCCGCTGACAGTATGAACTTTTCTCCAGAATCAGGACACCAGATTCCTGAGAAACAGCCTGGAGGGCAATGCTGCCCGAGAGAAGCAAGCATGCTTGGGAAGAGGGCAGGAACCAGGGCAGGGAGGGCTCTTTCAGGAGTCCATGGCACATGACACATAGGCTCAGAGCTGTCTACTGAGCATGTGCAGTGCTCCTACCAGGCTACTCCCTCCATGGACGCCATGGGCAGCTGGGAGCTCGGGCTTTCCTCTAAACTTGGCTTGACTCTCCTCTCAGAGCCTTCCAGCTGGGTCCTGTGGGTTTCAGAAACAGGTGTCTCATGGTATAGTGCATAGCAAAGACAGAGGGAGGCCACCTGGTAGGGGCCTCTGGTTCCCATTTCAGCTCCACCTGCACTTGTCTCCTCCCTGTTTTTACCACCCTCCACCCAGTCACACAGCATCCCTCAGAAGGAGCTTCACTAACAATGCCAAAGTTCACACCTTCAGGGCCAGACCTATGAGTTAATCCTGAGGTCATTGGTGTGTGATGTAATAGGGTGTAGCAGAGCCTGGTAAAGTCAAAGGCCCTGGCTCCCTCAGTGCACCCCCTGCCCCAACAATTGTCTACTGATTTCTGATTTGGGAGAATTGGGGCTTGTCTACACTGTATTGACATTTAGATTTCTGTGTGAAATCCAGAGCTTGCAGGGCAGCCAAACTGGTCAGCTAGAACCTGCAGTGGTCTCTCATAATGCTCCCCTCACACCCAGCTCGGACTCAGTGTCACATCCAGCTTTACTGACTAGTCATCTCCCTCAGGGGGAGCGACTTCCCCTGGCACTGTCCCTTTGGCTTGTGTGGGCATCGCCTCTTCTGGAGGCCTCTCTCTTTCTCATATCCAGGATGGCCAGATTCCCTTCCCTGCCTCTAGCCGTTTCTCTAGTCTCCACACCTGCAATGCTGCTTTCAGATTCATTGTGGCTGCTTCTATGCACCCTTCTCTCCTTGGAGCCTCTTGAACCCCAGGCACCCTCACACTACACCCTGGAAACCCAAGAAGCCCCAGGTCCAGTTTTTGCCTCCCTTCAGTACTGCCTCACCCTATCTGGTACCATTAGCTACAGGGCACCGTTAGTGGAGTGGAGGAGGAATGTTTAAGAAACAAGTCTGAATCCATAGCACTGGAGTCAGGAGCCAAGACTCAGATCAACAACTGTGTACCTGAACCCCATCTGCCTTATCTGGCCTTCAGTGGGACCAGCCTGGAACCCCCAGAAAGGGGATTTATCTCTGGAGAGGATAAAGGGTAAAATGCCTCTCCTGTTCCCCACAGGAAGAGGCTAAGAGGATGAGGAAGGGGCTGGTAGATGTGACCCAGTCTTCCCAGGCTTCTCAAGACCTGAGGACTGTGCTCTGGGTGCTGTGAGGGTGTTGGAAGGGATTGGTCCAAAGACTAGCTCAGAACTATGGCTGGGGACTGGGATTGTCTGTGTGCCTAGCGAAACCAGAGCCAAGATCCAGCTACGAGGCCCTGTAAGAACAGAGGCCGGGATCTGGGCTGGAGCCCTGAAGAGGTCCTGTCCCTGTAGCCAGACTTTTCTTCCCCATCGTTAAGGATAGTCTACTGGGACAGCCCTTGGAATCCAAGCTTGCCTTCTGCTTCCAGGGCAGAGGTAGGAGCTGGTGCCGTGCAGGCAGGGATCTATGTGTCTGAGCCAATGGTGCCCAGCACAGCTTCAGGAAAAGAGCCACCTCCGTGTGCCTTTCCACAACCATCTCTTGTCCCACTGGAGATATGAGCATCTGATGTGGCCAATTCGGTCCCTGCTCCTGAAGTCAGTAGTGTACATGGGAGGAAGGATACGGTAAGGTAACACTGTCCCACTCCTTTGTCCTCTGTCCACAGTCTTCTCAAAGAACATCTGAGCAGGCACCAGTCCCCAGAATTTGAGCCTGGTGGAAGGCAGCAGGTGTGTGGGGGGGTGCAGGTAGAGGTTGCCTGGTCTCCTCAGAATAGTCAGACCCAACCACACACAAGGCAGCCGACCTCAAGGGCACTTTGTCTGAACCTGTCTTCCCACCTCTCTCTAGGTTCTCCAGGAAAGCCATCAGCAGAGTCACAATGGACCACTTTGAAGGCTAGCAGGGCCTTCTGTCTGCCACACACCCATCTAAAGATCTGTCCTTCATTTATTCTCCTTAGTACCTGCTAGAGGGTCTCCCTCTCAGTGTTTCCAGAACACTGTTTTGGCCCTATTCATCCTAAGAGCTCTCTAGGACTTCAGCAACCAGAACTGACTGAACTGGGGCCCTTTCATTAGCTTTGCTCTCCTGGTGGGCTGCCCTGGGACTGGCACCCAGGATAAGCCAGGCCCCTGTGCAGTTTGCTTCGAAGTTCTACAAGGACTAGGAGGAAAGAGTGTGGAGCAAGTGGGGGAGATGGGCTCAGATGGGGCTCTAAGACAGCAGGCGTAAGGACTGGGATGGAGATGGTGAAGGGGCAACCAGAGAGATGGCTCTGTCAGTAAATCTGAGCAAGCATGAGGACCTGAGTTCAGATCAATCCCCAGTACCCATGTAAAACGCCGTGCCACCTGTAACCCCAGTGCTGATGGTGCAGAGACAGGAGGATGCCTGGATCTTGTTGGCCAGCAAGTCTAGCCAATCTTTTCTGAGGAATCCCATCTCAAAAAAAGATGAAGACAGATAGAGGCAGATATCTACAGTCAACTTCTAGCCTCTATATACATGTGCATACGCATACATACATGCACACACATGCACATACACACATCAGGGTGGAGGGACAAGATTGGTGTAGTGGGACATACACACTGAAACAATGTGAACCATGTATGTACACACAGCCTCTCTCTCTCTCTCTCTCTCTCTCTCTCTCTCTCTCTCTCTCTCTCTCTCTCTCTCTCTCAGTTCGGTTGTGGGGGGGGGGGGTGTGCTCTCTTAGCCTCCATCCATGTCTGCTGATTTTCCACCTCTCCACTCCCTAGCAATAGCTGGGAAGCAGACACTGCGTTCTGGGAGGGAAGCTTCTCATTCCCTCCCATTCACAGTTGTGCTTGGACTTGGCCCCTCACACCATGCTGGGGTAGGAGCTTCAGGTAACACAGACATAGAGGCCTGCAGTTTGTCAGACACACCCTTGTACCTGAGGGAAATGTAGACCTTGGGGTGGGGGGTCGGGGAGGTGTTACATTTTTCTACAGCTTGGAGCCAAAGGTAGCTGCACCCCTCCTCTGCACCCAAACCCAGTCCCATCCTGTTGAGACGGAACTAGGTCTGAGACCCAAGAAAATAGGCACCAGCTCCTCTAGCCCCTAGCAGCTGCCTAGTTTAGCAAGGGAGGAGCTTTAAAGCTTGTAGACAGCTGAAAGGGATGTAGGTCTTAGGGGTGGTTCCTGAGTTCCCTCAGAGCCAGGTATCAACAACACAATGCAGATTGGAAGTCAGGAGTCCACTGGTCCCCTACTTCCATTCTGGAAGGAACCAGAGCACCCTCCCCACCCCCAACTCCAGTTCTAGATTCTGTCAAGGCCCACAGCAGTCAGTCAGCTGTGCCAGGAAAAGCTATTACCCTGTCAACACTCCCACTCCCATCCCCCCTCCCTGCTAAAAGCTTCCTCTGCCCCCTACCTTTTCCCCAGGGCCTCTCTCCAAGCTTCCCTTCAACTCACTCACCTACCCTGACCACCTCTTGGCTAGGCTGGGGGGGGGGGGGTGCGGGGAAGAGACTTAACTCTTTCTGGTCCTAAAGGAGAAAGCTCTGTCTAACTTCCTACTTCTTTTAACTCTTGATTCGTTCCTGAAAAATCCCTAGAGCTTGAATAGGAGAGAAGCTAGAGGGACAAAACAGGCTGTCAAGGGACAGGTCATGGGTTCCCATCTCAGTCCTGCCACTGGCATTTCATCCCCTTGGTTTTATATTTTCTATGTACATGGAGTCACTTGAAAATCCCTAAGAGGCCCCCAGGGATGAGCCTGTGCGGGGGCAGGTTTGTGATGTGTGACATGTAGGAGGGCCTGCTCTCCTTCCCGTGTATGTGTGTGTGTGTGTGTGTGTGTGTGTGTGTGTGTGTGTGTGTGTCCTTAGTTCACCACATTTTCACAGCCACTGTGCTGTCTTCCTCTCTCTGTCAGAGGTGCAGAGCCCCAGTGCGGGAGGCTAAGGTGTCTCTGTGCATTTACATCAGTGTGGTGGGCTGATGGCAAAGCCTGGGGGCTCTCAAGTCTCTGGCTTTGCAGGTGCAGCTATTAAGAGAGAGAACGGAAGTATAGAATGCCAAGAAGAGTTCATGTGATACCTCCCAGTCAGCCATGGTCACAGAGATAGGACAGTGGAGGGGATGCGCCAGACCTCCCATGCCGTGTGTGATGTGGCTCCCCTTTTATAGACGGGGTCAGGGACTGCTCATCCATAATTGTGGCAGGCAGTGTAGCAGCACTATTTACGGCCTGAAAATAATGCAAGGCTATTAACTCTTTCATTGAGATGTCTAAGGACCCTGAATCTCAGGGACACTCATCTCCCACACCTATGGGCCGTTCTGTGCTCCCGCCTCCCTCACTCAAGCTGCCCCTGAAAGCCTGAATGCTCAAGGGTCACAAAGCTCTCTCTTCTGCCCTATTCCCAGCACCCAGTGTCCACCCCCACGGTTCTGTGGGCAGGGAAATCGTATGCCCCACTGAAAGGGTTCAGAACTGAGGCATCTGGGCCAGCCTGGAACTCTGGACCACACACAGAGAAATGAAAGCCAGCTTAGGTGGGTGGCACAGGGCGGCTGTTATCCAGTTCAACCTCCCATTGAACAGACCTCCAGAGAAGAGGGTCCAGATGGGGTCTCTGCATTTAGGGAACTGCCAGGAGCCCTCTTTGGCAAGGAGCAGGAAATCACATGGCTATGACATCTGCCTTGCTTTCACTTTGAGATCCCATCTCCTGCTCCTAAGCAAAAGCCTCAGTAGTGACCAGCAAGATATTGTAGTCAGTCATCAAACAGGACAACTGAGAAGCCTGGAATGACATGAGTGTCTATATGAAGAGAGATGCCCACTTTCTGTCTACCCTCATTGCACAGTGGAATCTTAGAAGGGGGTCACAACAAGCAGGAAACCTCCCTTTGACTCAACTGCCCTTCTTTTCAGACAAACCACATCAGAGGAAGCCACCACTCAGAGCCCCAAAGCAGTGACCTCTGTGACCTCAGAACCCACCAGAGCACCCATCTGGGGGAACACAGTGAAAGTGGAGATCCAGGCAGAGGATGCAGGACGAGAAGGTAAGCCTGGGGTTTGAGGGCTGGCATATGGGAGGTGCAGCGAACACAGCACCACTGGCCATGGAAGGCAAAAGCAGGCTCCTCCCAACACAGCTGGAGATTACCTGAACACCTCCCTGGGCTCCAATAAAAGCATTTAAAAAAATCATAATCCCATCATGCCTCATCTCCCCAGCCTGCTGGAAAAATGAGTTGTTCCACATAAATGAATTTTCCAGACAGTGTGAGCTTATCGGTTTTTATGACGGTTGTTATTATTTTCATGGTTGTTATTACTGCCGTGTCCCACTGAAATGGCACGTTACAGTCTTGTGGCATGCCCCCACGCATCCATCATTAGAGTCACCACCTCCTAGGATGAGCTATGCTGCTTAGAAGAGAGCCCTGAGGCTTAGGGAATTTAAACAACACAAGTCCTGGCTTAGTACTGACAGACAAGGCATCTTATGTCACTGGACCTCCAGGTTCTAGCTGAGTTTGGATTTGTTGGATTGATACCTCTAGTAGAATGGATCTTTATCCCTGGCTAGTCCTCCTTTGGTTTTGGACCAGGTACTAGTATACATACTTGCAAGTGTACCCTGTTGTACTGTGAGACTATCTAATGTCTACCCTCAAGTGAGAAGTTGGGCTGGGCCTACTAAAGTACTAACTGCTGATGCCAGAACTGCTTGGGAACACTGTGCGGGGCAGCCTGGGAGCACTGGCACTGTGCAGTCTGGGAGCACTAGTGCTGTGCAGCCTGGAGCAGCCTAGGAACACTGGCGCTGTGCAGCCTGGGAGCACTAGCACTGTGCAGCCTGGAGCAGCAGCACTGTGCAGCCTGGAGCAGCAGCACTGTGCAGCCTGGAGCAGCAGCACTGTGCAGCCTGGAGCAGCCTGGGAGTATTGGCGCTGTGCAGCCTGGGAGCACTGGCGCTGTGCAGCCTGGGAGCACTGGCGCTGTGCAGCCTGGGAGCACTGGCGCTGTGCAGCCTGGGAGCACTGGCGCTGTGCAGCCTGGGAGCACTAGAAGCAGAGAACAGGGGTCCCCTGCCATGTCCCTGGACTCAACTAGTCAGATCAGCATCCTCACTTCTTGCGTGTGGCTCTAGAAGAGAAGGCAGGCATTACTGCTTTCTTGTTTACTTTGCAGAGCCAAAAGCTAACAAGAGACTGTGGGAGGGAAAGAGGTAATACAGTGGGCTCCCAGGGAGAGAAGGCTAGCTGCAGTCAGGCAAGAGAGCAGTTTTCCTCCGGTAAAGGGAGAAGTGGAGCTGTGGGGATGTTTGAGAAGATTTGGAAGAGAAGAAGAAATAAACAACCCTCGGATGTCAAGACATACACATGTGCTTGTACACTCACACCTTTGTGGCGCCTGTATGCTGAATTGTGTGTTGCTGTCTGTGTTGTAACACCCTCACTCCAACACTCCCCCCCCCCCCCCGTGAAGGAAGTTAGTAGTGATGGTAGGTGGGCCCTGCCTTCTGCCGTGCACACACAACTGGAGTGAAATGAGTATGTCATGAGGTTAGTAGTCTTGGGTCTTGTGTAATCAGACTAATTTCAGGAAAAAAGGAACAGAAAGGTACCGAGGCCACATGAGTCAGAGAACATTGGCAGGCATATCTTTACAGATTGAAGTCACTTGTTAGAATTTAGGTGGAACTGGTTGCTGTGGTGCTATCTACAGCAGGAGTATGGAATTGGGGGCCAGACCTGGAGGTAAGAGGTTGGGGTGAGGTAGCTTGAGGACATGTTAAGGAAAAGCAAAGGGAAGTGTTAGACCCTGGGTCAAGGCCAAAGTGGGCAGGTAGCCAAGATGGTTTGTTGGCCACACAAAAGGAATGTGGGAAGCAGAGGGACTCAGTACCCAGAGAGCTGATGGAGCTTGTTTGAAATAAGATTGTGGGAGAAATGAAATGGCTGCCTGTTCATTCCCCCAGTTACAGCTCAGGGCCAGCTTCCTACAAAAGACAGTGTCCCAAGATAGGTAGATTCAGAGTCTCACAAAATCCCGATGGGTTTGGGGGACTCAGAATTCATGGGGAATGGGTATGTGTTTACAACTTCCTTGGCTACTGTTGTGGGTTCTTGGCAGGGAGTGTTGGGATCCCTGGCAGAATCTTCTCAGGTACGGGAGAGTATAGACAGCTGCAGATGGTTAACAAGGAAAAACCAGTGAGAGCTAGGGTGGGGAAGAGGGTTCATAAGTCCTTCCTCGGTAATCATAGGATAGGGTTTCTTTCTTTTCTGTTTAATAATTTAAGCAAAAACTTTTCTTTTGTTTAAAGTATTAATATTCTACGTTTAGCCAGGTTGGGGGGGGCTACATGACTTTCTAGAGACCAGAAAGCAAATTAGCATCTTGATAGGAGAACTCCCAGACCTGCTCACTTCAATCCTGGAGATATTATACTTTCTTCTAGTCATTTGGCAGACCTTCCAGTGCCTCTGCCCTTCTGGGAATGGATCCCATGTAGCCCATTCTTGGCAAGTGATCCCATCTCTGTGTGTTCAGGGTAGCTGTGAAGAAAATACTAAGAAAAACTAGCTTCCTACCCTCTAGTCACTCACTGTGGGTGGGAGGGTGCACAGCTGGGGCAACAGCTTTTAAATGTCCTCTGGGGGAAGGGTACCCCTCAAGGATACTCCTTGTCCCCCTTGCCCATTTTCATCTGTATCTCTTTTAGCTTCTGTTTATTCCAGCTCTGTCTTCCCTTCCCTTCTTTCCTTATTGCCCATCTCTTCCTTCGACTCAAAAAAAAAAAAAAAAAAAAAAGAAAAGAAAAGAAAATCACAGATTTCCAAGAATGGAAGAAGTACATTGAGTCACCGACTCCAGTTTCTTTGCTTCTCATTTCCTGGATGTGTGATGTATGATCAGATGGCTCTCTGAGTGCCACTGGTCATATTTTAGAGAGAAAGGTCATGATGTTTGCTATAAGAATTATAGCTAGGTACTTGTTATCACCATGCCTGAAGTACAGCAGGTGCTCATGAGTGGGCACCATGATCATTTCCAGGAAGCTGTCTTCTCCTTAGAGTTTATTCCGACTTTAGGAGACAGTGTGGTCCCTGGGAAATGTTTACTAAACGGTGTATTGATCTTCATTCTATTTCTTTGGAGTAGAGACTGGGAAAAAAATGACTCGGTGTTTAAAAGCACCGGCTGCTATTGCAGAGGCCCTGGATTGGGTCCCCAGCAGCCACACAGCAGCTCATATCTCTCTGTAACTCCATGGCTTAGTTAGGGGTTCTATTGCTGTGAAGAGACACCATGACTGCAGTGACTCTTAAAGGGGAAAAAACAATTAAGGTAGCTGCTTACAGTTTCAAGGATTTAGTCCACTGTCATCATGATGGGACATAGTGGCATGCAGACAGACATAGTGCTGGAGAAGAATCTAAGAATTTAAATCTTAATCCAAAGGCAACAGGAAATGAACTGAGCCACTGGGCATGGTTTGAGCATACATGAGACCTCAAACAGTGCCTCTGCAGGAACACACTTCCTCTAACAAGACCACACCTCCTCATAGTGCCACTCCCTATGAGCTTATGGGGTCAATTACATTCAAACTATCACGTTCCACTTGCTGACCCCCATAAGCTTGTAACAATATTATAGTGCAAAATACATTTAATCCTACTTCAAAAGTCCCCATAGTCTATCACAGTCTCAACAATGTTTTAAAGTCCAAAGTTCAAAGTCTCTTCTAAAGATTCATGTAATCTCTCAAATACGATCCACTATAAAGCCAAAATAAAAAAAAAAAAAAAACAGATCTCATACTTCCAACATATAATGATGCAGGATATACATTATCATTCCAAAACCCAGGGAAGGAAGCACAGTGAGGAAATACACCAAAGCAAAACCAAAACCAGCTGAGCAAACTCCAAACTCTGTGTCTCCATGTCTGATATCAGCTTTCCTCGGCAGATATCCCATAGTTCTGGCATGTCCAACATCTTAACGTTTCCAAAGCAACCCAGGCTTCAACTTCACAATTTGACGCAATGGCCTCTCTAGGCCTCCATTCAGGGACACCCCTCACACATGCCTGGCCTCCGCAGCTGTCCTTAGTTACTGAGGAATCATAGAGGAATATCCCATTATCCCCTTTCTTCTATCCTTAAAGCCAGAATAGTGGGGCTGAAGCTGTCAAGTTCTGCGGCTTGTTGGAGCTAGAACATGGCCCCCTTGCTCAATCACATCTTGACCACCTCTCTGTTTTCCTTTACCACCTAATCTTGGCTGTCCTGAAGCTCCACCTGTAGACCAGGGTGGCCTCACATGCAGAGACCTCAGAAGCCTCTGCCTCCTGGTGCTGGACGTGAAGGCCCCACCACACCCAAGTTTTTCTTTCACATTCCTTTGCTCATGTTGGAGGCTAAACTGGGTGGGATCTACCTTGAGGTCACACTCCCTATGTTTGGTTTCTTAATCTGTTTATCTTCTTGAACACAGGATTTAGTTCCATTCCACTTCTTGGTGCAAATTTTTCTCAATTTGTACATTTTGTGTTCTTATTTACTCAGTACTGCATGACTTCTAGTTGGTATTTAATGAAAACCCAGAGCCAGATAGTGGAGAAAAGCTGCAATATCAGAGAGAGGAAACAGACCACAGTCAATTCTCACCCAGCCAACTTCTCAGGCTGAACAGGGTAAATGCTAACTTCAAGAGTCCTCCGCCTGGCTCACTGTTCCCACAGATACCTGGATGTCTGCCTACGCCTGCCTTAAATGTCTTCCCCACTCAATTGTTTCACTTCTGGGTTCAACTCTGCATCATAATCTTAGAGTTAGGATTAAAGGTGTGAGCTACTACTGCTTGGCTGTTAGGCCTTGAACTCACAGAAACACAGAAAGATCTCTGTCCCCTGAGTGTTGGGATTAAAGGTATGAGTTACCATGCTCTGACCCTCCTGGTTTGGCTGTGTGTGATTCTGTTGTGTGATATTCCAGGCTGATTTTATTAAATATAAAATATATCACCACAACTCAGGTTGATCCTTTTTATTATATAATCTTCATTAGAGTGTTACCACTAAAAACCCTGTGATGAAGTCTATACTAGGCTGTTTTGAGATTTCCTCTGTCAATGTAATTAATCTAAAACTCTTCACTTTAGCCTCAGGCACTATTTAGACAAAAGCAAAAAGCAACCACATTCTTCACCAAATATCAGAATGACCTCTAGGCCACATATTAATATTATTCTCTACATATTAATACTATTCTCCTCTGAAACATCTTGAGCTAGGCTTCTGCAGTCCATCAAATCACACTCAGCACCACTGTCTTCCATGTTCCTACTAGTGTGGTTCATTAAACAGTTCTTAAAACACTCAGCTGCTTTTCTAATCCACAGTCCCAAAGTCCATATTTTTTCAAATAAAAGCATTGTCAGACCTTATCACAGCAATACCCCAGTCTCTGGTACCAACTTCTGTCTTAGGGTTTTTATTGCTATAAAGAGAACTATGACCATGGCAACTATTATAAAGGAAAACATTTAATTGGGGTGGCTCACTTACAGTTCAGAGGTTTAGTCTATTATCAACATGGTGGGACATGGTGGCCTGCAGGAGGACATGGTACTGGAGAAGGAGCTGAGAGTTCTTGATCCAAAGGCAACAGGAAGTGAACTGAGACTCTGGGCCTGGCTTGAACATATATGACACCTCAAAGCCTGTTTTCACCCTGACACACTTCCTCCAATAAGGCCACACCCACTCCAGCAAAACCACACCTCCTAAAAGTTCCATTCCCTATGAGCCTATGGTGTCAATTACATTCAAACTGAGTTTGAATGTAATTGACACCTAACTCAGCTCCAGGGAATTTCACATCCTCTTCTGGCCTTTGCAGGCACAAGGCTCTCCCATGATACACATGCATACATGTAAGCCAACACTCATTCACACAAAAAATGAAAATAAATAAAATGTAACTTCTCAAAAGTACTGAATTTACTTGGAGTAGACTATTTAAATTGTTTTTTGTTTTATGAGCATGAGTGTTTTGTCTACCTAAATGTCTGTGCACCACATGCTTGCAGTTTCAGTGGAGGCCAGAAGGGGATGTCAGATCTGAAGCTGGAGTTACCAGTGTTGTGAGCTGCCATGTGGGTGCTGGAAATTGAATCCAGATCCTCCAGAAGAACAGTCAGTGCTCTTAACCACTGAGCCATCTCTCCAGTGCCATGGAGTAGACTTTTATAGGTTCTTATATTGAGAGTTTTCTTGAGTAGATTTTTTTTTTTAACTGAGCCTGTTTTCCTACCTAAAACATGGGACACACTCCTCCCTGTCCCACGTGAAGAGCTGGTAGGAGTGCGTATGACTAAGGGAAGGGGTCATATTTCCACAAGTGGCACTGTTACTGTTTGCCTATAACACTGAACTCACATATGTCTATTGCCTTATAGACTGGGCTTGGTCCTATATGGCTATTCTGGGGCTCAGAAGCTCTTCACATTTGGAGGTTCTTACAGCATATGACATGGAGCCTTGCCCTGGATATAAATGCAGATAATGCCCGGGGTTTCATATGCACATGTATGTTCTCTACTTGTACATGTGTTGTGTGACTTTCCCTGGGAAAACAAATGTGTTTACCCCAGGTGGTGTACCACGACAAACTAATGATTCCTCTCAAGTCCAGCTTGGAGGATCGGAAAATTTATTTGGATTACTTCAAGGAAGGAGATGCTATATTAGTTTGCTTACCCATTGCTGTGATTAAAAAAAAACTGACTAATAAAAGCTTGTGGAGGAAGTTTTATTTACAGGTTAAAGTTCTTCATCAGGAGAAATCAAGGCAGGCACTCAAGACAGTAGCTTATATCAAAAATCAATAGAAGAACTCTGCTTACTGCCTTGCTCACTACTTTTCTTATACAGACTACACTCACTTGCCTAAGGATGGCACCACCTAAGCTGGGCTGGACCCCCTATGTCAATTAGCAATTAAGAAAATGCCCCAAAGACATACCTACAATTCAATCTGCTAGAGGCATTCCCCAAGTAGGGGTCCATCTTCCCACATGACTCCAGTTTGTGCCAACTTGACAAATACTAGCCAGCACGGTTCCAGAAGCTTCAGTGACACAAAGGCAGCTGCATCACTGGAAAGCTCTCCCTCAGCCTGGAGGCAACTCACAAGAGCTGTGACCCTAGAGCTTCTGACACAGCTTGCGGGCAGATCCACCAGGCAGGTCTCCTTCTGATAGCAAATGTTGTAATCCTAGGGAGGCTTTTGAATCTTGTAATTTTTGATCCTTTTCATTTCATGGTTTTCCCAAGTTTGATGAGCCTCCCTTGTCCCTCCAAAAGGGAGTGTTTAATTCCACACTTTGCTCCATGTGTTCCACTATCTGTCTCAGCCATGTCCCTTACCTTTCACTGTCTCCCATCACTGGGAAAGCTCTTCCCCCAACTCCCACTCTCTCCAGATGTCATCCTCAAGGTGATGGACAGCAATAAGAAAGAGGAGCTGGTGTCCTATGCAATCCCCATAAAATACCTGCGTGTATTCCACCCATACCACTTCGAGCTTAAAACGGTAAGTGCAGCCCTGGGGTCCTGCACCTAACCTTTGGCTGGGTAGGGAAGGTCTGACGGGAAGTGCTTTGATGTTCCCAAATGTTCTCTGAGAAGAGAGTTGAAGGTGACCCTGGGTCATGGGCCTCTTAAACTAGAGATATGGAGTATTATTAGTTGGTAAGCAAAACATTCTCCAGAATGAACCCTGGCAGGGGGACAACTGAATGCCAACCTGGAAATTCCAGCCTCTCAGCCTTGAACTGGACTCTGTAGGGCTGACTCTTGAAGGGGAAGGTTCACTGCTTTACTCAAGCATTTACTGGGTGCCTGGTCCTGGGCCACAGAGGAGCAGAGCATTACTTTGCTCTCCTCCAACATGTACTTCAGAACCTGTCCTTTCAAGGACAGGACAATGTGAGGTAAGATTGCCTGGGTTCCTGTCCCAAATCTGCCACTTACTAGTTGTAGGTCCATAGGAGGCCACTTTACCCCAGACCTCCATTGTTTCACAGCAAAGGCAAGACAAGGCACCTCTGGACAGACTCTAGTGGGCTGATGGGTAAAGTGCTGGCACATGGGAAGAGCTCAGCGTGTGTAGCTCCCATCCCTGTTCCTTCCCCTGGGCCTTGGCACTTGCCTTCCTGAGAGCGACTCTTCAACTATGGTGCCAGAGATCTTTATCTTCCCCGGGCTCCAGAATTTCAGAAGGGGCGGGCACCAGGGCAGGCAGGAAGCAAAGACCCTAAGGGACCCTGGAGGTAGACCAGAATCTGTCTTCTGGAGCATCTGCCAGGCCTCTAGCCCTCTATCTACTTACACTCCAGACCTTCTTATCACATCTTCACTAAGAGAGCAGGCAGGCAGTAGTTCCTGCAAGGGCAATGAAATATTCAAATGGAAAAGGGGAGATTTATTGGCTGATCTTCTTGGAAGGGCTCCCAGGGACCATGAGCTTTAATTACAGCTGGAGTCCCAGTGGTACAATGATAAGCAAGTGTCCACACAGGCTGGATTTATGACCAGGCTCTGCCCCCTTAGACATTCTCCTTCCTGTGTATCCTATGTCTCCATCCTGTCTTCACCCCCTGCAGTCTGAGAAAGCTGATGAAGCCACGGCTAAGACCCGCCTCTATGCCACCGTGGTTCGGAAGGGCAGCTTACTACCCAACTACATTGGCTGTGACCATACTGCTCTGCAGGTACCAGCACTGGAGGAATTGGGTACTGTGGGAATATGTAAGCTCTCTCAATGCCCTAAGAGTACAGAACTAAGGTGTCTAGGGAAGATACAAAAAGCAGCGAGACATTTCCAAATTAGCCACAGTGGGGCCAGTGAGATGGCACAGTAGATAAAATGTTCACTGTGCAAACCTGATGACCTAAGTTCAACTCCTGAAATATACACAGAGAACTGACTCCACAAGATTATCCTATAGCCTATACACACACATGCATATGCACACCTCCCACACACAAACATACCATACACATGCAAGAAGAATAAATTTAAAAATATTAACATGAACAATAAAATAGCCGGAGCTTGGGAAGATAATCCCTGATTGGGACAAAAGTGCCCTGATCTCTCCTTCCTGTGTTGCCCTTGGATGGAGGAAGAGGGAACTGAGTGACAGTTGTGTTCCTCATTTGCCTGTGTATCTTAGGGAGCAACAGAGGATCCCTTGGATTTTGCGCCCCAGGAGCAAGGAAAAGCCCATTTTTCATGCCATGCTACAGCCCCTAGCTGTGTTCAATCCGTTCTTCCCTGTTGTGGCAATGACCCATGACCTAGGCCTAAGACTCCCAGACAAAACCAGTCATCTTCTTGGCCCTTCCTGAAGGGCCTTCCTTGGCTGATTTATTGAGTGAGCCTTTACAACCTCATTCTCCCAGCAGCTCTTTATATACCCTCATCCCACTGAGCAGACCGATCATGAGCCATACCATGGTCCTTCACCTTTCAGCCCAAAGACAACTTTCAGGAGGAATAATTGATGCTTGAGGCAGACATGGCCCAGGAACCTGGGCCCTGAGCCTTTACCTAGGCCCACATCCACAAATGCTTGTATACAATTCACAGGACTCTGACTCTAGCCTCCTACCCCAGCAGACCTAATCTGATCCCTTGCCATGGAACACCATGAGCCTAGCAGGTCAATAACTGATCTCTAGTCCTAGGTCACATCTGGGGATACTGAGACCCAAATGATAGAAAGGCCCAAAGATCCTGAACGACCTCTCTGCCTCCCCACATAGCCACCCCTTGGGTGTTAGGAGCACCTCTTTTCTCCCTTCTGTCTGTTCCCTTCCTGGCACAGCCAACTTTACTCCAACATGTAGGCCAAGGAGGAATGAAGTCAAGATGGCTTTGCTACCCACAAGCTTCATCCAGGAAGGAGCCACATCCCCAGGACTGTGGACTTGCTCATCCCCGCTCCAGTCTTCTGCCTTGTCTAATAGAGTCGGAGCTCCCCTGTCCCCAGCAGCCCACTCCCCACCCTGACTCCCCACTCCAGTACAGACCTTCCTCCCAAATATGTCAAGGTACAGCCACAGGAGCTGTCTGTTGCTGATGGAAAATCAGGAGAGACAGTGGAAAGAGAAATTGCTCCAGCTACTCACCAGGCTGTCCCGAGCAGATGTACTGGTACACTTGTCTCGTTCACACCTGGCCAGAGTCAGTACACAACAGGTGTAAGTTATCCATCCTCCACAGACACACCTAGACCATTACCTTCAGCCCTCATACCTGTTGGCATTCCTCATACCTGTGGGGCCTGACAGCTCTCCACTGACATCAGAGGCTCACTGGGAGGCCCCCCCTGAGAGCCAAAAGGCACTAAGGATGATTTAAGTGTTTATCAGTACACACCTGTGTGGAGTTAGCCACCAGACAGAAGGACCTTAGGGATGAGAGGGAGGTATTCAGAACAAGCCCCATCCCTGGGCTGCTTTTCCCACTGAAGGTCAAATCAGGAAGACCCAAACTCTCAATGTTCAGGTTGGAAAACTGAGAACTAAAGAGGGTCTGGGTCTGGCCAAGGCTTCCCAGCTGGGGCAACTTCAGTGAGGGGATGACCCTTCAGCTGTGTCCAGGGTCCCTGCTCTTCCTGCCTTTTTTTCTTTAGGATCCAGCCATTGTTTGAGGCCAGTTCAACCCCACTCTCCCTAAGGCCACCACATCTGTCCCCAGGACTCTATTCCTCTATCCTTCTTAACACCCCATCTTCCTCCCTTTCCGTCTTTAATGCCACAGCATTCTGGACCTTCTGCTCTGTGCCAGGCTCTGTGTTAAGAGCTAGGAATGTAACAGTGAACAGGATGTGTGTTTGCCCATGCCGGTCATATCAAATACCGAGCACACGAGAGCCAAGAAGCTCCAATTCTGATGATTGCTACAGAGGGGGATATGCAGAGCCAAGAGAGTGGGCTTATTTAGTGACTAGAAGGGAACCAGGGATGGAGCCACAGAACCTAGCGGAGAAGCAGCTGGGATAAGCTGGCAGAAGAGGGGGTGGGGAGGCCCAGGGGAGGAATTTTGGTGTGTGTGAAAGCAGAAGCAAGAACGTGTTAGAGAAAAAAGGCTGCAGCAGAAAGAGGGGTCTGGGGAGCAGATGGGCAAACACCTACGGGCTTGAGCATCATGGCAAGGATTGTGAAATGAGGGCTGCCCAGGCAATGTTGACGCTGAGGCTTGCCTTCTCAACCACGCTTTGCAGGGAAAAGCCCTGTGGTGAACAGGCACCAGGGCTGACGAACACAAACCAAAGAATGCCCCATATGACCATTGACGTTGGATTGGGAAACTCGGCACAGTTGGAGAAAGCAGTCCTGGACTTAGTATTGTCGGTTTCCAAAGTGTCCTCTCATCCCACAGTCTCATCAGAGAACCCCCTCTTGTAACCCAGGAGGATCCATGACAAGAATGTTGCCCCAGTGACTGGATCTCTTCTTAGGCCTGGACTCCCTCTTGTACACCTTTCTCCTCAGGGCAGCTGACGTCTAGAAAACCAGGGACACTTGTCCCAGTCAGACCCTGAGGGTGAAGTAGAGAAGCCTTGAGAAAAGCAAGAAGCAAGGGAAGCAGGCCCAGGGAGGAGCAGGTCCCAGGGACAGAGGCATGATGATCATATGATCAGGGCAGGTGCAGGGATGGGAGAGATGTCGGAGATAGGATGGATGAGAGGGGAAGCTGTGACTCGGAGAGGGCCACAAGTCACAAGCCTTCACGTGCTGCCTCTTTTTTTTTCTCCAGGTCTTTCTTCAAGGAATGAATGAGCCTCTGGTCAACAGCCCCAACCCCATGGTGGTGATTGCTCGGGTGGTTCCCAACTATACTGAGTTTAAGTGAGTGGTTGCAGGTTAGAGGGAGGGGAGGGCAGAAGGCTGGGATAGGGAAAATGTCTACTCTCCTATGTTCCAAACTCCCCACACACCTGACCAGAGTGAGCTTCCCATAGCAGTCTTTGCCTTTCCTTCAGAAGATCTCAAGCCCTGAGATTTCTAAGCATGTACGGCCTGAAGAATAGATTGGAGCTAGTATTAAGGAGCCCAAGAGAAGCCCTGTTCCTTGTCCAGGAGCATCGCTGACCCCGAAAACAAGCCTGTCATCCCAAACTCACTACTCCATGATCCCCTTTCCCACTCAGGTTCAAGGCTTCAGGTTCCTGCTGCTGATGGTTCCCAAAGTAGATGACCTAAACCATCTTGTAACATTAGTGCTGCCTTGTAGTCCTCTCTCAGCCTCCTGGAGGTGTCTGCCCCAGTCCCAGCTTGTCCCCACTGTTTTCGGACTTCCTTTAGAGTCAGTCATCAGGAAAGGATTCAGTACAGTTTGACCACTGAAGGCTAAGAGGAGGATGTTCTTAAGGCAATGTGTACTTTCTAACAGCGCCCTCTAGAGTCACTGTCTGCCTGTCACACACTGACCTCCTGACTCATCTGTGCCTCTGAGGAGCTTTTATACCCTAAGAACCACACTTTCTTATTGGAGAAGCCAAGATTACCTAAAGTCACTGCTGAGGGAGCCTGAGAACTCTGGCTGTCATCTCCTAACCCAGATAAGCCTTCCCAAGGCATGGGCCAGAATCACCAGCGTGTTTGTTAAATGGTCACCTTTTAAATGAGGTGAGCCCCCGGCACTTTCCTCTTAAACTCAAAAGTCCACGTGTAAGTCCCAGCTGCCAGGCTGACTACAGGTCAGAGGGGCCAACTCCTGTCTCCTTGCCTTTCCAGGGCCAGCCAGGCTAGGCGGGACCCTGACTTTATGGGGCTGCCTCTCACCCAGATTTCCCTCCCTGTTTCATCACCATTGAACTTTGATGTGCCTCGGGTCAGCCAAAACGGGTGTCCTCAGGTATGGCTCCTTCCCAACTATGGCCTCTCACTGGAGTATAATGGTAACAGACACATTCATTCATCATGAAATCAGCCAGCAGCTCAACTCACTACTGAAAATCATTTGCTACATCTCACTGCTGCCCAGAATCAGATTCTGTGTGCTACACATAACCTGCCCTCAGGACTCCCAGAGATACTAAACATCCACCCAGATCATGTCCAATCTAGTAACAAGCCAGCAGGGACTATCAGAGCTTTGACAAGCAGGAAAAAGGACACACAAAAGACAAATAGTGTGGATCCACCTGTCATGGGGCACCTCAGATCCACAGCCATAGGATACAATAGTGTTATCAAGGGCTGGGAGATGAGAGAGCAGAGGCCACTGATTTCCAGGTAGAAAACACTTAGGATGATGTGTAGACACGCCTATTTGTGTGTGCATATGGACCCTTCCGTCTCTGCCTCTCTGTGCTGGAATTATGGGTGCTCACCACCTCGCCTAGCTTTTTCATATGTGTGCTGAGGACAGAACTTATTTCTTTAGCATGGCCTTTACAGAATTGGCCAATTTTCTCAGCCTCCATAATACATTTTTAATCATTCAAAAGGAATGTTGGTGCCTGGATGGTTAGGGAAGACAAGTCTTGAACTTGTTTTTGAGACAGGGTCTCCTTATAGACTCTCCATCTGCCTGCCTCACACCCCAGCCCTAGTAAAACAGGCATGTGCCGCCACTATGCCCTTAGTCATTGCTCTTTAGTGGTTTTTCTTCCTTGTTAATTCATTGTTATTGAATATATACACTTCATACAGGGAGGGAGCATCCATACCAGAGCACACACGTGGAGGTCAAAGCTTGTGGAACTGGCTTTCTATGGGTAACAGAGATCAAACTCAGGGGGCTAGCCTTGACAGCAAGTCTCTTCAGCACTGAGCCATTTCACCAGCCCATTGGTCTTGATGTTTTGCTTTGCAAGGGTTGCTCTAAGGAAATAAAAACACCTATATTATATAGTATATGGAATAACCCAAGGTATAGTGCACACTGGGAATGGACAGGAAGGCATATTTTAAATACCCTGAAGAAAAGGTACACAAGACATGGCCAGGCCCAGGAAATGGCCAGACTGACCTCCTACTGACTGCATGCCACTGGGAGCTTGTTGTACATGGTAGAGGAGGCTTGGAAGACAGTGTTATCAGAAATCCCTCCTGTCATCTGCCCACTAAAATTAGAACAAGACACTATGTTGGAGCCCCAGATGGACATTTAAAGAAGGCTCAGACACAGGCAGGAGTGATGGTGAGCAGAGAAGGATGGGATAAAGGGGAATCATGGGGACAGCTTCAAAACCAAACCAATCCTCAGTCTGATTTCCCCAGAGTCATCTCACACATGGCCCCGCATTTGCACGGAAAATTATGAACCAATCAGCAACTGTCCCAAGGGGCAGGAGGTACTGCCTGCTTTAATGAGTGAACCTCTCCAAGGCCTGACCACTTGCTACCTCCACCGCCTGACTCCACATGAATGGGGGTAGGCATTGCTCTGACAGATTTCCCCAGTGCTTTTGAGTGTGGGACTCAAGGCCAGAGCCTAGCAATAACAAGATACTTGCTAAAGATTACCCAGGGTGGTGGCAGCTGGATGAGGTTTAAAGCTGCATGTAGCCTTTGCAGAGATGCCCAGGGGCCATCTGGGAAAATAGAGGAACAGGCTGGGAAGTAGAGGGAACCTGGTCAGGAACCCTGAGCCTAGAGAGCACCTAGTCCCCTACCCTGCCCCTCCTCAGTTTCACCTCTCATCTTTGCAGTTGATGGAGTGGGGACTGAACCAGATAATTTCTAAGACTTATAAGTCTTATAAGTCCTCTTTGACATCTTGGAGCACTGTGAGTTTCCCACAAACCTCTGGGTAGGGACCTACTAGACCAAACAGACCTGGGTTGGAGCCTAGCACTGTAGCTTGCTAGCTCCGTGACCTTCAACAACCACACCTATTGGCTCCCACCTGGTGAGGCTACTAGAATGAAAAGGTTAGCCCAGGCTAAGAGTCCCTTTTATCCCCTTCGGAGCTTCACATCCTTTATGACAAATACTCTGCCAGATGTCTGTGATGAACCCCACAAACCCCCAACTTAGACAAACCTATCTACTGTCATACATCACAAGTAGTCATAACATTAGCTGCCGCACAGTGACACCCTTAGGGCATGATCCCTAACACCTAGCAATGACCATTTGGACAACTAAGTGTCCCTGGGAGCAAAATGTCTCAGCTTTCTGGGACTTTTTTTTTTTATGAGAAACTGATAACTAATCTCTTCCACTAAGTTCCCAACCAACCTTCCTTCTGGTCTCAATGGCCAGAATCATGTCACAAGCACTTCCTTGAGACAGTTACTGAGGAGGGTTGTGATTCTGACTCGCTAAAAGTCTAAGCCTGTGCAGGTGTGAAAAAAGGAACCACCAGGATATGAGGACTCTACCTTCAGCTGTGAGGCAAGGGGGACAGAATGTACCAGGCCACCCTCAGTCTGTTCCATGCCTCCCCAGCCTGACGAGGATGGCAAAACCTGGGGTCTGATCAGCCAAGGGATAGATCAAACATGTCTGCCTGGACATAGGCTTGCATGGTGAACCCACCTCCTTGCTTCAATAGCTCTTACATCTTGCAGAGTTGGGGCATAACTCCCAAGAATGAGCCATCTGTACCCACCATCTCTCCCTGTCCCAGTCTCTCAGCCCATCTTCCCAAGTTCTCAGAGACTTTCCCATCACCCTGAAATCACTCTGGTTCTGGCCGCCTTTCTTGCTTGGGCCATTGCAGCAGCCTTCCTGTTCCAGCCTTGATCATTTGTTCTCAGAGAAGCAAGTAAGGTTTGCCCTGCCCTGAATGAACCACAGGCTTCCCTTGCCCACTTCAGCCCTTTGAGGTGCCCGGGACCAAGCCCCTGCTATCTATATTCTGATGATCCAGACAGACCTTATCAACCAGCCTCCAGGAAGATTCACCCACCTTCTCTTTTATCTCACCTCCAACCTGAGCTCAACCTTCAGCTCTTCCCTGCCCCAGATAAGTGTGGCTTGATCCTTGAGCATCATGATTGCCACCATAACTTTCTCAGGCCTCTGCAAGATGGCAGAAGCAGGCAGGTGTTTATTCACATGCACGTATATAGTCTATACTCTTGGAAGATAACCTCTAGGAAGGGGCAGGGTCTGTTTCTAGGTCTCCCATAGTCCCTGCAATCAGTCCCCTACAAGTGTCTGTCATGGTGTCCCAGGCAACATTTGCTAAGTTAAGTCAAACTGAACTTTTGCCTACTAGAAAAATATCCATTGTCTCCTTCAACCTTGCAAAAGACTTTCAAAGTGTGAAGCACAAGGCATTTGACAAAACAAAACAACAAAACAAAAAACAGAGAGGGGAAGGGAATCTGCTGTGATCCAAAATAATAAGTTTAAAGCAGTCTCTGGGCCCAGAGCCAAGGTCCCAGCTTGCTGGAAGCCCCAGCCATTGCCACCATCAGCTCTTCCTCCCAGCAAGACTCCACTGTGCCTGAGCAGAACAGACAGCAGTTGATGAGGGTGAGAGTGAGGTTGAGTCCAGAGGAAATAGGAGGAGGAGAAAGGGCCAAGGACCCATGGAATGAAGGCTCCGTCCCCAGGGAGGGCAGGTCAGCCTCAGTGGCAGAGGGTTAATGGCTTTTCTGAAGATCACAGCTGAGGGTTAATCATATTCCTTCATTCCAAAGCCCACCATAGCCTTCCCCATTAGCGGCTTCAGGCTATGTGTACCCCACTCCCACCACCCCACCTCCTCACCCCTGTACAGCATGCAGACCAGCTTCAGACCATGTCTACCCCACACCCTCACCCCTGCACAGCATACAGACCAGCCACCAGCCCTTCCATCTTCACAGGACTGATAATAGATTTTTATTTAAGCTTGAGTCTTACACACACTCATTTTGGTATGAGAGAGAGAGAGAGTAAGAGAAAGGGGTGATAGAGAAGATGTATGATTCACCCTCCCAAATTCTGGGTATGAAGGGAATTCTCCTGGGAACTTACTCTGGGAACCCATTCAGGAAGAGGGCTGTCCCTCACTGGGCAGGCAGCCATTGACCACCTCTTGCCATGTAGACTCCATTTAGATCTGTTAATAAGTCCCACAGCAGACAGCTAGCATCCATTAAATAACCCTTCCCCAGGACAGGGACAACAAATGAGGCAGCAGGAAAGCACATCACAGGCCCTTCTCCCTGAGGGCCTCTGGGCCTGGCAGCTGGCCCAGGCAATGTGGATACCCTCCTCTGATTCCCAGGATATGGGATGGTCATAGTATAGGAATCAATCCTGAGAGACCGATTCCAAGATCCACAGAATCCAGGGGCCTAGACTTCTCACCAGGTGTCCCTGGGCTTCCACCATGATGTCTTAAGGATGTGCCCTGACTCTGGCCACTATCCTAGCATCCATCTGTCCCCGTGTTGACCACAAACCATCTCCTTGGAGACAGGAAAGGCTTGGGCAAAACTCCCGAGGACCAGAGCAAGCCCATTAGTATGACAGGTGTGAGGGCCCCACCCAGGCAGGAGTTGGCCTGTACCGATATTTCTCCGTCTAGCATCAGTAATTCCTGGTATGTTTGTGCTGACCTTTTCCTGTGATTGCTAATCCCTCCAGGGGAGCAAGAGGTAGGACCACTGCCACAGTGGCTGACAGCAGGGCAGAGGCAAAGCAGCTCATGCTGAGACCACACTGGGACGTCATGCTAAGAGTTATAGGCCACTTTCCTGCCTGTCTATCTATATGGATTCTGGGATTTTCCATAATTCCCCCCCCCCAGGGTCCTTCACATGTGCTGTACTGTCCACACCCTGTTTTTTTATGTCATTCTCCCACCTAGAAGCCCCTTCCCCCTTCTTTCCACTTATCACATCTTCCTTAAGAATCTCTCTGGTCCTGCTTCCTTTGAGGCTCCCTTATTTCATATTTCATCTTCCGAGCCATCCCCATGTGTGTGCCCCGTCTGCTGTGCCTTCGAATCTCCTGTATCTCCAATGGCCCAAAGCCAGATAAACCCAGGTTCTGGAATCTGAAGATCTGTGTGGCCTTCTGAATGGGGCTGGGGTAACTTGTGTGGAAGAGAAAGGAGCTGTGAATGTCGGCACAACACCGAGAAAATAGTACACACATCTAGCAAGTACCTTAGAGCATGGAAATAATTTTGCTGAGCAATACTTTAGGTATTTGGACTGAGAAAATAGTCAGGGATAGAAAGCTGTGTGGTAAACAGCATCCAGCACAGTGTTGACAGATAAAAAAAAAAAAAATCAGAAAATGGGAGAGCAAAATGACTCAGGGGATTAAAGCATTTGCTGCCATGTCTGAAAATAAGAGTTTGGCTACCCAACACCTACCACATTTTGAAAGAAGAGAGCTGATTCAAGCAAGTTGTTCTTTAACCTCTGCATGTGTGTTGTGGCACACACATGCACAAACGCACACGTGTGCACATACACGCATGCGTGTGCACACATGGGCACACACGCCTACCTACATGCACAGCACACACACAAGCACACACGCACATACACACACATGCAAATCAAAAACTTTTTTTTAAAAAGGTTCCTCAAATTTGCTATATAGCTGAGGTGTCCTTCACCTCTTTACATAGCCCAAGCTGTCCTTGAACTCCTGATTCTCCTGCCTCTACTTCTCAAGTGCTGGGATTAGAGGTTTGTGACACCAAACACCAAATTTCTTGAAGTTACTAAGGTCGGGAGCAATGAGAGTTTCTTGAGACTCTGGGTATGCTTATGTTTTGATTGTAAATGGAAAGGGCTAGATTGGTATTTATACATATAAAATTTGCACAGAAAAATAGAAACACAGTGGTATCGAGTGGCTGTCCCCCACCCCACCCCAGTCCACCCCACCCCATACAGGATTTTTCTGTGTTGTTCTGTAGACCAGGCTGGCCTAGAACTCAGAGATCTGCCTGCTTCTGCCTCCCACGTGCTGGGATTAAAGGCATGTACCACCACTTCCCAGCTTGAGTGGTTGTCTTAATGTAAGAATATAGAAATTCTCCCTTCTATACTTACTATTTTTTTGACGTTTTATAACTGGGACAAACACTTGTGGCATGTAAGGGATACGTATACAACCAAATCTGGAAGAAGGTCTGACTCCATACCTGTTCCCACATTTCTTCCAGCTGTCTAACCCTGGGGGACCCCCAGAGCAGCCCTTATGGAATCAGTCCTTCCTCTTTCAAGGCCGAGATGGAGCCACCAATTTCTCAGAGGACACAGCCCTGGTGCTGGAATATTACCCTTCTGCCTCAAGTAAGTGCTCAGTGTCTTCAGGGTAGAATTCACCAGAAGAGTCAGTCCTGTTAAGGGACGTTTGTGCCACCTGCCACTGCCTCTTGTAAGGACTGCCTAAAGGCATCCAGGAAGCCCCTAGTATAGGCAAAAGAATTGAAGAAGAGCTCGTTTAAATGTATGTCCATTGGGCAGCAGCAGAGCACAGGCCAAGAAATGTGAACCTGTCCCTGCCTGGACACCAGAAGCATTCGTGGTGAGAAGTGAGTGTACGGGAGAAAGGCAGAGGAGACAGCTGATCCCATAGTCTAAGCTGAGACGCCCCCACCCCCACCCACCAAGGATAGAGACACAGCAACCCAGAAAAATGTTTATGGATATAGAGTCTGCTTGAAGCTTGCTCTGAGTTGATGAATCTCTGAAAAAACAAAGAGGCAGAATGTATGTATATAAGGGAAACTGAAGGCAGGAAACCAGGGGCTTTGGGAACCTAGAGATCTGCATGTCCAACATCAAGGTTGCAGCCCCGAGAATGCCTAAAATCTCATCTAAGAGTCTGAACAGTAGAAACAGCAAATTGTTGATAGAAGCCTCAGTTGGTCCTTTCTTCCACAGTGAAAGGCAGTGAACCATGGACCCTCAACCAGCCCCTGGGTGTCTCTGTACTACCACTAAATTCTCATCTATACAAGATGTTGACAGGAAAAGGCTCGAAAGGCCTGTGTGTGGAACGGCTCCCCATCACTGTAAGTCCCTACTATTAGTTTCCCCCACATGGTACCACCCCACCCCTGCTCCATGGCCACACCTATAGATGGGAATATGACTTTATTTTTGGGAGGGAGAGTACCCCGGAACTCACTCTGTAGACCAGGGTGGCCTCAAGCTTTATATCTGCCTACCTCTGCCTCCCAAGTTCTGGGAGGTGAATTCAGCTGAATGTGGCTCCTTAAGAGCCTGTCAGGGTGTCTACCATGAAAGCCTGCAGGTGTGAGGAACACTAAACATTGGTCTTACCTATGGAGCTTGAGAGACAAGCTAGGATGAGGCCCTGGAAAGCAAACTTCAGACTTTCCCAGAGCTGAACCCAAGGGTTTTCTCATCCCATCTCCCTTCAGAACCTAGGAAGATGACAGCATCTCTGGACTTCATTTCTCATCTTTATCCACACATCCAGATCACAATAAGCAGGCTCTGGGCCCAGACTGACTGAGCTCAAATTCTTGCCAGCTTATGTGTAACCGTATTCCTTTCTGTGGAAAAAATAATTAGTAGTATCTGTGTGTCACTTTTCTTGTTCATAACACACACAGACACACATACATATACACACGAGTGCTTGTTCACAGAGTTTCTATGGGATTCGGTCAGGAAATACATACAGCACTTAGAACAGATTCTCAATAATGTCAAGCCTGTAAATCCTGGCTTCTCTAGGAGCTGAGCAAGAGGATGGAAACTTTGAGGCTTGTCTGGGCTACAGAATGAGTTTGCAACCAGTGTGGGGACCTTGTTTCAAAATAAAAAGTTAAAAAGAAAAAGACTTGGGATGTAGCTTTAGTAGAAGAGCCTAGTGTACAAACTTTCAAGACGCCAAAGGATCAATCAAAAATAATTTTATCATTACTGTTTTTATGACATGTATGACAGGGTCTCAGGTATCCCAGGCTGGCCTCAAACTTGCTATGTAGCCAATTTGAGCTCTTGATCCTTCTGGCTCCGCTTACCAAGTGCTGGGACTCCAGGCATGTGCCATCACACCCAGCATCGTTGTCTATTTCTGTGTCGCCATTTCCCTAAATACTTCTGACATAACAGCACGCAGGAACTTCTGCTCTGCCAGAGACGCGTGTGGAGGTGCCAGTCAGGTGTTGAATGGAGTGGGAAGGACTGCATGGAGGCGTTGCTGGAACAGAGGCAGAAGGCCAGCTCTGGCATCCCTCCCACACCTCTTCATACCCTCCTTCTGTCCGGGAAAGCCAGAACAAGAGGTGGAACCTGGCTATGTAGACTAACTGCTCCTTATCTTCCCCAGAACACCCATCTAAAAACCATCAGTGGAGTGGCCCCCACAGTGAATCTCTCCCTCCAGCTGCTTTCCTCTGAGGTAAGGGTAGTGGCCTGGAAAGATCAGACATGTGTCAACTCCCATTACCCCCAAGTTGGTGGCAATGTCCTTCATAGGGGCTGACTCTCAGGGCCTGGGGCCAGGGAGAAGGTAGAGCCTGCTGGTTTAGGTGGGAAGATCTGAGAGGGTTTGAGGCCCCAGGAAATGAGGCAGAGTGCTGCATTAGAAAGAGGCTAAAACAAGGACCTCAAGGACCTAGGAGTCTACATCAGCCCCAACCTAACCAAACCCACACCTGCTTAACCAGGGGTCAAAGTTCTGTGAGGATGACGGGTTCTTTTAGGGTGCTGGCAGTTCCTTGCGGTGTAAGTCTGGTAGTCCAGATTCCTCACTGGCTGCTAGCCAGGGTGCTCTCAGTTCCTGCAGGCCGCCCACATGTCTTCTTACCATGGTCGCTGTACTGTGATACCAGCAGGCACAGCTAGTCCCCAGCACACTCTGAAATTCTGACTTCTGTCAGCAGCCAGAGAAGACTCTGTGCTTTTAAAAGAACTGGATCATCATCCTGTCTCAGGGCCTGCTGTATCACACAACCCAACACAATCATGAAAGTGATGGCTCTCTATGTGACAGTTCTAAATATCAAGGTGTGGAGGCTTGGGGACCCATTTTGGGATCCTGCTTGCCCCAGCAGAGTTTGTTCAAGTGGGGATGTTACCAGGAAAAGCCCTGCCTTGGGGAGGGGGGTGGGTGGCCACTGCTCCTCAAGCCCCTTCCATTTAGGCTGACTCTGGTCATGGCTTTAGTGTACCTGAAAGCCACCCACTGAAACCTCCCCACTTCTCTCTCTTGTACTACAGTGTGGGCAATCTGACCCCCACCCAGAAAATGTTCAAGAGCTGATTAAGGCCTCATCTACTCTTGCTAAATTCACAGGACAGAAAAAAAATCCAGTAGCAGCTGTGGGGTAGTTCAGAGCCTTATGTCCTTACCAGAACATAGGGTTCCATGGCATGTGCATAAGGACAATATCTAGGAAGATGACTACAGAGCAGCCCCAGTGTGGGGTTCACCATCATCCCCTCCCAGACCCCTCTACTCCCTACTTACAGCACCCATACCCGTACTCACCACTAAATCAAATTCAAGAATAGGAAAAGTCATAAAGAGAAGTTACAGAAAGCAAATCTCAGGACTGCTGATATGGCTCAAGCCTGGCGACTCGAGCTGGATCCCCAGAACTCACACAAATGTGGGAGGAGAGAATTGATGCCACAGAGTTGTGCTCTGACCTTGTGTGTGTGCGTGTGTCTGTGCACTGTGCTAATAATAGTGCTAATAATAGCCCTGTGCATGCATAATAACTAAAAATTTCAATTAAATTTTTTTAATCCTAAGAAAGGAGAAACAGGGAAATTCGACGTCTTTCCCAGAGTATCCTGGCCTTCTGGGCCTTCTCAGGGTCTGGGATATGTCAATAGCATGGCCAGTCTCTTGCCATCTTTCTCTGCCTCCTGCCTTGCCCCAGGACACATGCACTCTGCAACCAGGAGAGAGCTAGGTATGCCTAGCCAGGAGAATGATGGGGACAGACAGGCAACAGGCAAGTGGGTAGACATGTCCCCTGTTGCCCAGAGGCTGGGCACAAAGGTCTCCAGTGATGAATTATTCACTGGAACTGTGCTAAGTGCAGAATTAATCCCTTTCCTTCCAGCTGGCAGCCTCACTAAATTATCCCTCCAAGTCATGCGGGAAAACGCTGCCGAATTCATTTAGCTGCTGAGTGTTTTGATCTGGGCCTTGTGATTTTAGCTTCCCCTTTCCTTAGCCCCCTGCCCCTGGAGGTGGGGGGAAAAAACCTTTTAGTAATGGATTTCTAAGAAGAAAGGAAAAGAAAAGAGATGAAGATTAGGTGTGTACCAGAAAAATATAGTAGTAGCAAAAATGCAGACCCATCAGCCAAAAATCTGTATACAGAGGTTCTACACATGTCTACATGATCATGCAGCTACACATGAGTGTTTACACAGAGACAGTCACATATGCATAGATATACATGTGCACACATCTCTTCAATGTTGCATGCATTTAATGCACATTGGATGCACACACACCCACAGTTGTAAAATGACAGACATTTTCACACATGTGTTGACACACATAATCTCTCTATCTCAGCTGTTCTTTGGTGACTCCATCTGAGAACTGGCCAATAATTGACTCACTTTGACTCTACAATATTGAAGATCAATTTAGGGAAGTAACTGTGGTAATGCTGGTGTGAGTGGACTCATCATCAGATCCTTGCAGCACTGATAGCCATCTCTATGCTATACAGATATAAAAAATGAATGACATCTGTCATGCTATACACTTCTAAGGAGAACATGCCAGACACTGGACAGGTCAGAAATTTCATCATGTGACCTTATGGATTGAAATGGAGGCATGTCCTGGGGCTATAAAGCCCATGTTCCTCAAGGTACATTAATTCAACTAATTTGGACATGATCCTCCCCCAGTGTGGATATTAACTCTTGTCATCTTCCCAGAAGAATGTTGAGAACTGGTGAAGGGGTCAGGTGGTACTTCAGGTAAATCTAAAAGGGTCCTCTGCCTGTATCCCCATCAGTATCCTCACACACCTGCAAACAGTATGCATCAGCCCTTATGTGCCAGGTTAAGAGATAGTATATTAAACAAGACCACGAAAAAAGAACAGTCCTTCCGTTTACAGACATCAAGGGATGGTTAGTGGCATATAGCCTGATGACCCTTGATATGATAACATTCGGAGTCCCTGGAAAGGCTATTTGACATCCTTGAGTAAACAATCTGAGTTAAGTTGAAGCTTAGCTACTGTGAGAGGCCAACATCCCTCCATGTTAATGTTCTCCTAAAGAGGAGGCTTCAGCTTTGTGGTCCGTGATATGCATCTCCATGTGCAGTTTATGGGCCAGTTAGGGCAGAATCAGAACAAGAACCACCCATTAATTCTCCCAGCACAGCCTAAAAGCTCCAGGAGTCACCACCAGGAACAGTGTCAGAGTCCTGTGTGCATTCCAGCTGCCTAGGGCTTGAGATGGTAGGTGTCTTAGGACACCAGGCCAACACAACTGACAAGTCCATTCTTGGATAACTCCTTGCAAATGACCAGGAGAAGCATAGAGAGGTGGTGCTCGCAGCCTGAGAATTGAAGGTTCAGCACAAGCTCTTCCAGATCCTTGACAAATGGCGAGCTGGGTCTGCCACACCCACTCTTACCACTCTGTACCACCCACTCTTAGAGTTCAGGGTCAAGAGTGGGGTGGGATATCCAAAAGAAGACTGCAGAGGTCTCCCTCAACAAATCCACCTGGATAGGAACATCCCTGGCCACATTCACCACTATAGGTGGTCATCTTATCCCCCCCCCCTTGCTTTGTGAACAGGGAGTTCACGGCCCTTAGCCTCAGCCCCTCCCCATACATAACACCTGGCTCTAAGAGATAGAAGCTTCCCACACACTGGGTCTCCCCTTGCCCCACGCTTTGCCCTCTGTGGCTTCAGCACACCCCAGCAAGACTTCTGCATGGGTGGCATCATCAGCTGACAGGCGTGCTGACAGACTGATCAGCTAGCACAGCCTACTGGCTCGTCATTGGCAAGCATTATCTCTAGTTTGGGATATTAGGCTTCAGAGGATATTGTCAGTGGCGGAGGGTGTGGGGTTGCGGTTACCCCGATGTATTACTTCTCTGTGGGTGTTTGCTGCCTCTGGTGATCTGTCCGAAGGTGGAGTTGTATGCATGAGAGAGTATCCGAGCAAAATGCAGATACATAAACTGGAATGCATGCACCCCGTCCTCTTTTCCATGAAGTCAGTAAGGTAGGCACTAAGAATCCATGAGCCCTTTCCACAGACCGGCAGAAATCAACCCCCGGCCTCCTGCTGTCCCCCTTTGATCTCAGCCCTTTCTCTTTGAAGAGGGGAACGTGTTGTTTCTCACCCTCAAGAGGCTTTGCTTCTCCAAGTGAGGCAGCCTGCCTCCTTTTAATAATCTCACCACATCCTGGGTGCCCTCCAGCTTGCAGGAAGCCTCTTTGAAGAGCAGCCCCAAGATGAACAAATCTTCCACACCTGATCCTGGCACACACACAGTAGGTGGTCATTGGGCCTATTCTTGCCTCTGCCAGGAAATACACCTCCCTGTAGGTGAGGCAAGACAGGACCACATAAGCACTTTAGTAGAGACATTTCCCTCACTTAGGGTTAGGATTCAAGATTTAGTAGCTCACCAGGGTTGAGGGACATCAGGCAGGCAGAGAGCCGTCTGGCTGCTGGTGTGTGTGTGTGTGTGTGTGTGTGTGTGTGTGTGTGTGTGTGTGTGTGTGTGTGTGTGTGTGTGTGTGTGTGTGTGTGTGTGTGTGTGTGTGTGTGTGTGTGTGTGTGTGTGTGTGTGTGTGTGTGTGTGTGTGTGTGTGTGTGTGTGTGTGTGTGTGTGTGTGTGTGTGTGTGTGTGTGTGTGTGTGTGTGTGTGTGTGTGTGTGTGTGTGTGTGTGTGTGTGTGTGTGTGTGTTGGCCTGCAACAATCAAGGACATGAGGAAAACTTGGAGCCCATTAAATGCCTGGAATCTCATAGAAGGAGTTGCATTTGAGGCTCTGCTCTTAGAGATAGGTGATAGACACAGTCCCGTTGGCCCTCCACTCCCTTTCTCTCTCTCTGGAAATGTGGTAACAGTTGAGGCCACAAAAAGGGCCACCCTGGTGCATTCATTACAAAGTGTTCTCTGGCTACCAGCCCAAAGCGAAGTCAACCAGGTGACTAGAGAGACAGGGCAGAGGACAAGTATAATCAGACAGGCTTTAGGTAAACGTTTTTGAAAGCCCTGTGTGACTGCTTTGGGTTGGTCCTTAAAGAAATCTTGGCCCCAATCTGCCTCCATTTCCCCACTAAACTCATCTACCCGGACAGTCAGTGTCACACGGCTCTCTTCTGTTACCCTGTCCTTTGGAAGATTTATTCCCACCCTCAAAGAATCCAGCCCTGAAAACACCATCGTAGAAGGAGGGGACCCAGAAAAGAGAGACTTCCCCTTCTAACATTTCAAAATATCTCTGGCTACCTTCCCTGAGGTCCCCTATGCTCTCTGTCCTTACTCGTTCAGGCTAGACGGCAGGAGACAGAAACCTCTGTCCCACCCCTCTTTCTAACAGCATCCTTCCCTCACCGACTCGGGTTCAATCTGGAGGTCCAATCTGAAGGGACAGGTACAGGTGATAAAGCCCCTGGGCCACCCTCGCTCTTGGGTCACAGGTGTAAGGTGTGGGGCAGGGTTCATCACCCTTCTTCCAAGCCTCCCACCTGCTTTACATATCTCCGGAGTTGCCTTCATGGGTGCTGCATGCTCTGAGGGCAATATGGACACCACAGTCTCTTGTCTTCCATGTCACTCTTCCCATACAGCCTACCCTCAGAGAGGAGTCACACACACACACACACACACACACACACACACACGCCTGTAGACTCCACTGGCTTGCTTCTCACGACAGGAGCTCTCATAGTTCCTGACAGGAGCCCCTCTGGCCTCTGTAGCTCCTTGTAAGTCCCTCTTTTCCTCCTACACTTCCTCCCACTGACCTGTCTTCTTATCCAGCCCATCTCCAGGGAGCTCAGCTCCCATGTTCATGTCAGGCCTCCTGGCATCTGCAAATTTTGTTACCGCTTTCCTGTTTTTGAGACAGTGTCTCAATATGTAGCCCAGGCTGGCCTCAAATTTACGATCCTACTGCTCCAGCTTTCTGGGATTACAAGCATGCAGTTACTTTACCCTCTCCAGCCTGAAGCCCTCCCCCTTGATGGGCCATTCACATGCTTCATTTCTGATTTGCATGCTCCTGTTCATCTGTTCATTCTCTCAACGTGTCCTCCAAGACAGTGAAATGCCGTTGGCAGTACTGGGTGGCACGCGACTGTCATCGCTTTTCTAAACACATAGTCTCCTTTTGTGCAGCCAGAATCTGCTAGTTTAAATCCTTTCAAGACATTGAGGGCCCCTGAAGTACTGAGTGCAGTCTACGGCACCTGAGAAGGACAGCCCATCTGGCACTCTGCTCTTTTATTCTTAGACATGCTAAGAATGTCTACGCTTAGGCTAGCTCACCTCATCTCAGCCCATTTTCTAGGCTTAAAGTCACTCTAGACGTTGATTTCATAACCTGCCCTCCCCGTCTACTTCCTCAGGGTCCAGGACATCAATGATTATAGTCAAGATGCTCAGCTTATGACACACACAATGCACATCTTCAGACTTGGGTTTGGATTGTCTCTGAGCTTTCCTTCACTCCTCTGTAAAGGGAGTTGAAATCCTATGTACTCAGGAAGGTAATGGGTGCTGATGTGCAAGCCGGAGCCTGTGCTGAAGCCCAGAACAGGATCCTGCAAGCGCTCTAGAAAAGAGCTCTCGGCACTGTGCAGCAGAGTTGCTGACAAGCATACTGAATTCAGAGATGAGGGCATGGCACTGGGACAGGGGAATGCCAGAACCCCACTAATCCATCACTCAGCACCTGCCCCTCATGACAGCTGCTCTGCCAGCTTTCTGTTCATGCAGATGTCAAAGATCCTTGTCAGGGGCTGAAGATACACATCACCTGCAGCACATTGTTTTCACAGCAATTTTTGCCTTACATTTGTGTGTGCGCATTTGTGTGAGTGCACATGTGTGTGTATGTGTGTGTGTGCACGTGTGTGTGCATGTGTGTGTGAACACACTTATGTTCCATAGCATGCATATGGAGATCCATGGGCAACATGCAGGAGTCTGCTCTAACTCAGGTTTTCAGACTTGATGGCAAACACCTTTACCTCCTGAGCCATCTCTCAACCCTCACAGAAAATCTTCTGAGAATGAAGAAATAATAAGGGTGATTATCTCTCCAGAGGTCAAATTTGCTGAATTTCCCTGAATAGAGCTGGGATTATGGAAGAGATGGATACATAAAGACCTGCTTCTGGGGTCGGAGACCAAGATCCAGGCTGCTTCTGGTACAAGTAATTCAGGAAGCCTGATGCGTGCTCCTCTCGTTCATCATCAGCCTCAGGGCTATTGTTGCTCTAAGAGCAGGAGCCTGAAATGCCTTTCTCTCAAGAAATAATGTTCTGAGCCAGGATGCTGAGGAACCTGGAGGACTGGAACATCCTCTGTGCCACTTTCTTTACAAGCTCAATGCATAATGTGTTAGTTGAAGACATGAGAGAAAAAACAGAAGAAGTAGAAGCTCCTAGAAAAATTTCTAAGAAAGTAAGAACTGGCCTAGGGATTTTCCTCAACTTAAGACCAGACCACTCTAGCCTAGTCCTCCAGCCAAGCCAGATGGATCCCTGGTCCAGTCAAAATCACGCATGTATAATTCCATTAGGGCCCTACTTATTTGGGCCCTGACCTGTACCTAGCAATAAAGCACTCCAACAGATTATCACCACCTTTGCTTCCAGGGTGAGCCACTATAATGAGAATACGAGGTCAGGGGAATAACCAGAGGTGTTGCTTGAGTTATACTTCAGATAGTGGCTTGGAAATTGGGAAAGCAGAGGTGCATCAGAGCCAGCATTTGCAGTGACATGGAGGCTTGTTTGACATATGGATGTTGTAGTTCAAGTGACCCTGAACTTGTAAGTGGGGCCCAGATTGTGGAAGGACTGGGTGGGTGCAAGGACATAAGGTTTGGACTTTGCCAAAAAAACGAAGGACAACTATAGAAAATCCTTGAGCAGCGGTAGTGTGTGGTTCTGTCCAGATGTGAATAGGGGCTGATGAAATGTAGGTAAAATGATTTCTGGCCTGAGCCACAGCCAATCCACTAAGTTAAAGGCAGGGCTCTATTTAATCCTAATGCCCCAACAGAATTTTTAAAAAAATCTTTACCATCTCCCATCCTAACCCCTTGCTTTGGGGGGCAGGTTGACACCATTTTCTGAAGGACGTATCAGGGATCCATTGAGTATTAACACATGGGCCCTTTTTGGCTGGGAGAGCGACTTAGATGCTCAAACCTGTCACAGCTGCAACAGCCCTCAGGATGCCATAAATGAGGCTGGCCATATGCATGGGAGGCAAGCCCTCTTGAAGGGCCTGCTGTCTGAGCCTTGCCTACAGCTGAAGAGATAAGAACCTACAACTGCAGCCCACAGGAAATGACCAAGCAGTGACTGATCAGGGAGTCACTGCACAGGGCTCATTATGGTGCTTGCCAGCGGGCTAGCCACCCTTATCAGGGAGAAAATTGTATCAGGCCTCCTGAATTACTAGCGATTGGAAGCAGATTTCTTGGGACGCACTTTGTTAGATACCTAATGAGCGGCATACAGGAGAGCAGAACCCTAAGCCTGGCAGGGCCGGGGACAAATGTCTTTGTTAAACAGAATTTGTCAGTTTCCGCTCCAGGCTCCCTGGGGAGGGTTCAGGGCCAGCTAATTGAATTAAGAGCCAGTGTTCCCCACCAAGAAAGCTCAAGGCAGGGGAAGGGGGGGGGGGAGGCCGAGAGGCAGGCTGGCCGGAAGGCGGGCACTTTCAGCACCAGGGACAGCAGCTGCAGCCGGGTTGCTTTGTAATTGCCAGGGCAAGCAGGAGCTGTTGCATTTTGCATGACCAGGGATCTAGGGGATGGAGGAGGGAGGAGGGCAGCAGAGGTGTTAAGGGTAAGGAGGGGAGACAGGTGACCTAAAACGCTGCCAGCTTGGAATGCCATTGGCCCAGCACTTCTCGACAGACCTTACTCTGCTGGTAAGAGTGCCTGCCGGACATCATCTCCCCCAACGTTTCTCACGTAGTGTATAGCAGCTGGCACAGCACAGGGGCTGGGTTGGATGCTGAGTCTGAGCTGGTGCATGGCCATGCATCTCTTTGAGCTTTCAAAGTCAGTCCCCAATTACAGTTCTAATGAAGGAGGATCTGCTACCTCCACGGAGCTACTGGCCGAGGGGCCACTTGTCAGCTCCATGCTGCCCCAGCAGACCTGACAAATAGAAAGCAAATAAACAGGCTTATGGGTGAGCAGACAGAAAAGAATGGGGTTAGCAGAACCAGGCAAAGCCTGAATAGGCAGTTCATCCACAAGGCTTTTTTTCTCCCACCCTCCAGGAGCCTGCTCCCTCCTCCTCTGCCTGCCTCCTTCCCTCTTCCTCAGGATACTCCCCTGCCTAGCAGAGGCTGGTGAGATGAATTCACTGTTCAGGATTGAAAACCTAATTTTTAATTTATCTGTTATGAAATTAAAGGAATTTATATGTAGTATCAGAATCTGTCTAAAAATATCTGGTAAGTGTGTAGCTCTGACCCAAAAAACATCAGTTCCACATCCCTGAATTGGCCTAGCTGGTCCTGGGACCATACAGGATGGACAGCAAGGAGACAGGCAGTGGGGGAGGTGACTCCCTCGGCAATTGTCCCTGCTTTCTGTAATGACTGGGCCACCTCTGGAGACTCTTCTGATTTCATTACTGCCTACTTCCTCCTCTAACTGGATTAGATGGCAGTCTATGAAATCCAGGGCATCGAGATTGGCTTTCTGCCTGGAAATGAGGAGAAATGTCATTACAGGTCCTGAATCAGCATCTCACCCAAGCTTGGACCCACCTGGTCACTAGGGAGGTGGGTTTTGCCCCTGCTAGTTATTCCTCCTTTTTCCTACCATCCACCTGTCATTTCACCCAATAAGCATTCCATAGACATTCTTCAGTAGTCAGTCTGATGTTCAGCGTTTTAAAGATTTTATTTTATGTGCATGAGTATTTTGCCTGCAGATATTCCTGTGTACCACATGCATGCCTAGTGTCCATAGAAACAAAGAGGACATCAGATCATGGGTGCTGGGCGTCAGGGATAGAACCTAGATCTTCTGGAAGAGCAGCCAGTGCTCTCAACCTCTGAACCAACTTCCCATCCCCAAGTGCTCAAAATTTCTGAGTAGGAGACAGATATGGTACTTATCCAAACACTCACTTAGAAAACCCCAAACTATGTGAGTTAGATGCTGCACTGAGCACTTCCGGTCCGTAAAAGACTTGGTGTCATTTGGGAAACATCTAAGTGAATTCTGCCCCTCTTCAAACAGGAGGTGAGACAGGAAGCTGGACTGGTGTTCACAGATTTAAATGCCTGCTGAAGTCAGCCTCGGGTCATCAAATGCATCCTTCTTCCATTCCGAGAGCATTTCTAGATTTTCTCTTAGGATTTACCTATTTTATACCCATTCAAAAGAGAAGGAATTGGGTCCTAGAATGTCCCAGGTGATTCCATGTGTGAATGAGTAACCCCTAATTCTGCTGACATAAGCATGTAAAAGCCCTGTGTTGGAATGCATTTCTGAAACCCAAATTGTATGGCTCATAAACAATTGTAGACACCTCAGTGTTCAAGTGCATAGTCTTCATCAATTTATGTAGTCCAGGTGTATAGGTTTTCATATAGCACAGACTTAGTGAGGTACACTGATGGCCTCCTCACTCCAGTTGTTTAGAGGCAGACACTGGGACACCCGGAAGCCTGAGCATGTCCCTCCTGCTTGGCATTGTACCCATGGCTCTGTTTGCTTCTAGCAAAACACTACCCAGTGAATGAATATGTCTGCATTGAGGTTGAGCAAGGATTCCAGCAGCTAATGCAGGGTGAGACTGCAACACATTTGAGACCTCTGCAAACCCTGACACTGTGATGCTTCAAACAAAAGGCAGATGGTAAAATTAACAATTGGTTTCAAATAACTTTTCCTTAATTAAAAAAATCATTACACTTATATTTTGTGTGTATGTATATACATGTCAACATGTGTTGTGGTGCATGTATGGAGGTCAAGGGACAGCAAGCAGAAAACGACTCTCTCCTTCCACTGCCTGGGTCTCTGGGATCAAACTACATCAAGCACCTTTACCTGTGGAACCATTTCATACACCCATGAACAAGTTTTAAAGTGACCACCTCCACAAAAGACTGCCGACACATGTCCTTACACCCAAGGAACATAAAGTTTTGTTAGGATAAACAAAAATAGCAAACTAGCCTAGAACCACAGAGCAATGTGAAAGTATGGATAGCCAATGCCGAGCTGAAAAAACACCCAGAAAACCCATGATCAAGGGAGAACAGAAGCACAGGGCTTCCCGATGGAGGAGGAGGGGGCCACGAAGAAAAGGGATTCACTGGCCAAAGAGCCCAGAGAAATACTCTAAGGGGGGATCAAACTGAGTGAGATGGAAGTGCTGTAAAGAGTGGGGCATTTGAGAAGCCATCACTATGGAGGCCATTGGTGACATATTCACTGTGTGCCTATAAACATTTATTGAGCATCTACAGTGAACAAGACACAAGATAATAGTGTCCTTGCTCACATGAAAAACTTGAGTCTTGGTGTGAATACTTGGAGAAGGCAGAGAGGGTCAATGAGCATTCCCACTGTTTGAAAGGTGTTTCTATAGAGCAATTGCTGTGACCACTGTAAAATGGTATGCTATGAATAATGGGGTTACTTTGGAGCGGGGGTGTGGTCTCTGTGTCAGGGCTTCTACAAAAAGATTATATATGGATGAACAAGGCTGGAGAGTTGGCTCAGTGGTTAAGAGCACTGGCTGTTCTTCCAGAGGACCTGGGTTCAATTCCCAGCAACCACATGGTGGCTCATGTGGGTGGGCAAGACCCAAATGATGGTAAGAGAACAGTTCTATAAGGATCACTGGGTAGAGAAAGCAGCAGATGCAAAGGTCCTGAGGCAGGAAATCAATTAGCTTATTGGAGGAACTGCAGGACATTGCAGCTGAGACCCAGTAATCAAGGGGCAGGTGGCAGGGAGTGTACAGAGGGCAGGTGCACAGGACCTGCTGAGCCATGCTGGGAAGTTTAGAATATAGCTGACACCATGGAAGGGCTGGTTCAAAGTCTCTCTCCATCTTTTATTAGAGGCCAGAAAACTTCTTGACACCAAACAACAGCAAGACTCTGCCCACCCTGAACCCCAAGATCCTAAATGAGAATCTGGGCACCACCCGTGAGTCCTGGTCCATGGGTTCCTCACACTCCTCTCAAGAAGCAGAGGAGTTTCAGACATTGCGAGACACAGTAAGTACCTCTCCCTAGGACATGGAAGACATATGCTGTGATGGGGAATGGAGATGGAGGCTCAGGAGCTGCCCCTGAGATCACTCTTTGGTGGCAAGGGGACCACCTCTTTTGCACACTCTGTATGTGAGTTACCCCCAAAGACAATGGGAGGAAGGTGTGACTCACTCCCACAGTTTCCTCACCTTTTAGGTGGGCTTTCATGGGATTTATGAGAAATTCCTATAATGCCTGCTCAGTCATGTCCAGTTCAGAGGAAGCCCCCAAGAGACTAGATGTGACTTATAAAAGGGACAGTTGAGATGCACTTAAAAGGCGGGGATAGTATTTTCAGGCAAAATCTGTGCCTTTGATCTTAGGGCCTGGCCTTAGGATGGCTCACTTTTGAGTCTCCACCTCTAGGTACAGGCAGCAAAAAAGTATATACTCAAAAGATGATCCCTCTGAAGTTCCCAGTGGAGGCGTCCCCACGCCAGTCAATGACCATGAGATATTCCATATGTGGCTTCCTACAGCCCTTCACAGTATAGAGGCCCCAGGCAAAGCTTCCAATCTAATCTTCGGGTCTCCTCCCATGAGGATTTACCCTTCTCTGCTGGTGGTCTCCTCATCCCTTGGCACTTGGTACCTTTCTGAAACATGTCCCATCAGACAATCAGAATGGCAGCTGCCTGCTGACTGTCCTCACATGGAGCATCCTTCCTGTCCAAGCAACTGCTCTCAGAAACATTTCTAGTACACGCACTCCACCTTTGCCCTGTGGAAAAGCAGGACTCAGGAGCTGCCTCCAGCTCAGCTATCAATTTCATTGAAAATAAAATCTTAGCCTGGGAGATTCTTGACAGCATGGGTAAATTCTTGTCAACCTGCACAACCTGACCCAAAGCTGTATAAGAGAGAAAGAAGATTGATTTTAAAAAGCCAGGGCCATGAGAAAAGTGAAGGGGTCAGTACAGGAAAGCGGAATGTATGCAGGTGAGAGGAAATTTGAAAGTGGTCCTCCCACTGCCTTGGAATGAGCCAACCAAGCCTCAGTCCTACCCAATCCCAGAGGGCAGAGGTCACCCTGAGTCACCCCACCTCAGAGATCAGAGATACAGACCCTATCTGAACATTATGGACATAGTGTGAGCAGTGCCAAGCCCCATCCCATAGCTGGGAATGGCAGGGCCTTTCTGGTAAGGCCTGAGTTGAGGGCAGCCAAGTCCGAGACCCTGGCTCACAGGCAGTGGTAAATATGTATAATTTAATGTTGTGCATTTATCTGTGATGGGAGACATAAGAAGGGGTGGAATGCATGGGCTAGAGACTCTTTGCACCTATGAAATTATGATAATATGATAATGAGTTGGGGGAGGAGAGGAAAAGAGCTGGGGGGGGGGAGCCTTCCAGGGTAGGATGGATCTGATGCGCGGACACTTGAGGACCTGACTTTAGATGTCAGGAAGGATGGTATAACATGAAGCCAAGTTAGGCTTGGCTTTGTCTTAAGGATTCAACCAAAGGAGAGGGATTAATTAGACTCCAGCCTGAGATGTTAAAATCAGCCATTAGAAAAATTTTTCTGACCAAGAATAACCACCACAATCTGTTTTCATTTTACCAAGTGGTAACTACAACCTGGTCCAGAAGTAATATGATACCCTGCCCAAGGCTCCCTTGCCTTTTCAATCGATGATATGTAGAATCCAGAGAATTCTGGGTGGCTGCAGAAGCCTGTGCTTAGCTAACTCACCTTCCATGCCCTTAAAAAGCAGTGGCCCTGGCCCTCTTTCCTGCCCATTCCAATCTACTCTAGACCCATGCTAACCTTGAACCCTCCCTCCTTCATGACTCTTGGCTTCTGCCTTTATCTTCCCATGCCTGATTCAGCCCTCCAGCACAGCACAAGGACTCTCTCCCTGCCCGTTCTTTCCCCAGCCACCTTGCCATCACTTTATCCCAGCTGCTAGCCTACAAACCTACAGGGCAAAGCTCAGAAAGATGAGGGCAGGACCCAGCCATATACCTTTCCATGGCCAAGAGAACCCAGTTGCAAGTAACAGAATATGGATGGGTAGCAACAGTGTACAGTTCCACGCCAATCACAGGCAGCTGTGCAGCCATGGGTCACTGTTCCATGGCAACCAAAGAAAATTACATAGCAATGAATGAACTCATGCAAGCAAGAGGCACAGTGACAAGCAACAGAATGCAGCCATGGAGCCCAAGAGTGTGACTGAATAGCAATAAACCCTGATGGAAGATGATGTCACCCAGCACTCAAGGGCAGGGAGACATGATTGTGGGACAGAGGGAAGACACAGCACCTGAGGTTCAAGGTACAGATTTATAGCAGCAGATAACCTGATGAGCCCCAAGGCACCTGAGAAGAAGTGACACAATCATGAGGTATGTGACTTGTATCAGAGTGTCATCAGCAGAGCCTGTGAGTGAGGCAGGGTACCTTGTGACACAGCAGTTGTGCAGAGCTACTCAAGGATGAGTGAGTGAGTGGTCCCTTCTGTTCCCTCCTGCGTCCTCGGCTGAGCCCCTCTGCATCACCTGACTTCCATGGCGCCTCAGTCTCTGTCTAGTCTCTGCATTCCCCAGAGCCTCAAAACCATTTTATCTCTGGCTCCCTCCCAAGTCTTCTTGGGAGTACTGAAAATTGAATATTCTCTGGCAAGATGCTCCTTGGGGACAGAGGAGCAGGTAGAAGGGATATGGTCCGAGGTCTTCTGTGTAATGCTCCCATCCCTCACAGCACACAGACCCCAGCTGGGACTCCTACCAAGCCCAGCCATTTCTTGCCATCCCCAGACACCTACTTCTAATGCAGCCATTCCGGGGACCATTTTTTTCAGGGCATTAAAAAACTCAGTGCTAAGTGGAACCACTGAGATCAAGGGCAGTTAGTACCCATGGCAGAGCTGTGAGAAGCAAATGTGTCCCTCATGAGCAGCCCAGAACATACATTTCTTTGGAAATGTTGAGCTCCTGGGTCATTCTAAAAGGGACGGTTCTCCCAGGAGCCACTTTGCCAGCATCTTGTCCTTACCCCATTGACAGCTGAGCCACCTCCCTCTAGCTAGTGTCTCCCGATGCCACTGTCACAGCAGGTAAACTGAAGGGTTCTGTTGGGTCTTTAGAGGGTCCGAGTTCCACTTATAAAGACCCATGAGACATCTCCAAGTAGTCAGAAGCCTAGGATGACCCATTCTACACCCAATGAGGACATGGGGGCAAGAGAGCAGACTAGGGGCTGAGAACTGGAGATCCCCCTCAGACAGGAACCACCACAAACTGTCAGCCACACAGAGCAGGCAAGCATGAACATTTGAGAGCTGGGCAGCCAGGGGGACACGATCCAGACAAAGAACCTTCCTACAGGAGGGGAGGAAGAAGGAGAAAAGACCTGGGAAGGCTTCCTCAAGGAGGAAGATCAGGCTTTAGACAAGGTATTCAGAGTCTTTTTCCACCCAGGGGTTCAAGCAAAGGTTGATTCCCTTCCATTGCCCTCCACCCCACCATTACTCACTTACTCTCTCTTTCTGTCTCCATCCCCCTCTTCCTCCCCTCCACACACACACACACACACACACACACACACACACACACACACACACACACACCACACACACACTCACACATACACACATACCACTGTCTTTGTATATTCCCATTTCTTTCTGATATTCCCCCCACTCCCTTCCTCCCTCTCTCTACCTCCCTCCTCCCTCTTTCCCCTGCTCACAGCAGCTCTGAGACCAACCAGAGGGCCTGCATACTAGAAAATGAATAATTGACAGGACTGTTAAAAGATTCAGTGGACTTTTCTAAGCTCCCCACGCTGGAATAACACATTTCTTTCATTCTCTCTTTGAAAGCCTCTCCCGTCCCTCCTCCCATCCCCTCGTCCCTGCCCCACCCCCAAGCCCAAGCTTTTCTTTTCCTTCCTGAGTCTATAAGGCTCGGTCCTTGACCCCAAGGTCTCTTTAAGTCGCTACTGTCCTTGTCCTGTTTAAACTGCTCTTAGGGGTCGCAGGGTGACTCCCCCCCTGAGAGGGCCCCATGTGCACATGGGGCTTCACCTGAGGCACACAGCTCAAGGAGTGCATCTCAGCCCAGGAGGTGAGACTCCCCAGGCCAAGGCCACAGGCTGGCACAGAGGGGTTTCTTTTGCACCTGCCCAGTTCCATCACTTCATGTCTCTATGCCCTGATTGTCTGTAACATAGAAGAGCTGCTCCAAGACCTTGAGAAGAAAGGCTGGTCATGTGGCAAAGATCCCTGTGAACTGAAGCCTTTGTTCCTTCTTTGTATGGCCAAAGAGCAACCAATCTCCCTGTATACTCTGAGCAAATCTAGCTTGGCCATCTCCAGGCCATGGATATCTATCTCCCTGCTCCAACCCTGCCTCAGATCTTCTGCCCCCTTCAATAGCCCATGGCCACAAGGCACAGCCTTGCCTGACCTAGCTCCATGGGGGAGGGCCTGCATTCACTCTCATTGCTCCTTGATGTAACCTTGAACTCAGCTCTCCTCTCTGGGCCCCAGTTCCTGCTTCTGTCAGCAGAAGACCCTGGAGCAGATGTGCCTTAGCTCCCTCTGCAGCGTAGCTGTAGACTCCACCCAGGTGAGTGGGGGCTGTCTGTGGCTCCCTCAGCACCACCTGGTGGCAAAAATAATGCATGCGAAGCAGAAGAGCTCTGTGGCCACCAGTCAACAAAGGGAGACACAGTGTTCCCTTAGACTCTATTCTCACAGGTAGCAAGAAGTAGTAAAGCTCCATGGAGAGAGAGCTTCAAGCCAGAGTACCTTGGACTGGGTGGGTATCACAGAGGCCAAGAGGAGGATTCCCAGAGGACTCAGATCCTTCAGAACCATAGAGACAAAGAACAGAAGAGGGGCAGAAACCCAGGCAACAGGAGCCTAGGCTCACCTCAGCGTCAAAACAGACACCCGGCTGGGTGTCCTTCAGATACAAGGTCAGCTACCAGGCGTCTTCTCCACATTGCTGCTGCTCTAAGACTCTTACTTCAGTCTCTACTGTCCCCAATTTCTCTACCTCTTGTTTCTGGCGATTATACTCTTGTTACCCACACAGCACCCAGTTCTTTGCCTCTGACCTCTAGGTGCATGCCCACCCTGCCCTTCCGAAGGCCCCTCTGGGTCCTGCTCCTCTAGGCTGGAGGTCATCTCAGGGCTCTGTGCTTCTGCCACTCTAACCAGGGAGCCCTGCGCCTAGCACCAAGAGGAAGGGCTTCTAAAAATAAACGCAGAGAATGTGTAAATGTCCCAGCTGCAACCTCAGCAGCTTCTTCTCTTTCCTGTGCCTTTCTTTGCTTCCTGCTCAGCTCATGCTGCAAACACACACACACACACACACACACACACACACACACACACACACACACACAGACACACACAGAGAGAGACAGAGAGAGAGAGACATACACACAGAGACATACACACACACAGAGACAGAGACAGAGAGACATACACACACATAGAGACAGAGAGACATACACACAGACACAGAGACATACACACACACACACATAGAGACAGAGAGAGAGACATACACACAGACACAGAGACATATACACACACACACATTCACACACACACCCCTAAGCAGTGAGGGGAAGGGAAGGGGAAAGAGAGCAGAGAGAGGGAGCAGCGTGCACAGAGAGTAGGAAGTGGGGGAGAATTCCCAAGCCTTTGAGAAACAGGAGAGAAGGAGGAGAGAGGGGCTGGAAAGGGAGAGCGGAGCTGTCATCCCACATGGGGGTCTGTTGTCTCTCCCGCAGACTCGGCTCCGCCCGACACCCACAGCTCTAGCAGGGTGTCTCAAGTCTACCTCCAGAGCTGTGTGAGATGAGAGAAATCATCCCACCTCTCTGATCCTGCCCCCTCATTGTTAAAGGAACATTGTCTACTTGCTCCCTCTTGAGGCTGTGGGAAAGACTAACAAGAGTGTGAACAAGTAGAGTAATGAAAACAGACCCGTGTCCAGGCACAAACCTCTAGGCTTCCCCCAACCTGTCCCCAGTCCCCTGCCCACACTCCTTGCATGCCGCACCACCCCCCACCCCCAACCCCTCGTCTCAGGCGGGCCATTCTCTTTCTCCATCCATCACCTGAGACTAAAGAGATTAATAAACGAGACTCATAACTCAGCTACTGGGATGCACCAGATATTTACGGCTGCATTTCAATTTGCAGAGAGATTAAGTGTTTGTCGATTTATTGTCTCTCGGTGGGTGTATGCTGGAGCAAGCAGGCTAAGCGAGGCTCCCTGCTGGCCTGTTCCCCTCCCCCTACTCCCAGTCCTCCCAACCTCCATCCCTAGAACTGGGTGAAAGGGGGTCCTTTCTAGCTTTGAAAGCGACTGCCCACTGGAGGGGTTTGATCCAACTAGCCAGGGAGACAGAAGGCCTTGACTTAAGGTGAAAGCTACACCCACACCACTAGACTGACTCTTAGATACTCAAGGGCCCAGCATCTCCTGCCCTACAGTGACTATATCAATCAGTGGATGAAGTCACACATCCTCCAGAAGGCCAAATACCACATAGCTTTATGGTTCACTCCTAAACCAAGGGGTGGTTATTTAGGACATATACAGAACTGCCATTTATGCCATCTCTTGGACCTAAAGACAGGGGTTGCCTGGAGAAGTCTGTGCCGTGATTAACTGGAGAGGGCCTACAGAGGCCCAGAAAAATAATTCAGCCTGCTGCAAAAGCAGGAAGAAAGAGGGAACCCAGGGACCAAGAGCCCAGTACAAGTGTGATGAAGGAACCCAGGGGGCTTGAGGCATACTGGGACTGGGAACTCCAAGAGATCCCCTCCTTCACGGAGCCCAGCTGCTCCTCGGCTCCCCAAGGGCTAACTCATGTATTCATTTATTCAGCCAGCTTTTTTTTTTTAATCAGGTCTGTGACCTCACTACAAGGACCCCACCGCTAATTTGGCCCGTTCTATTAGACCGCTGGCCATGGCTGTATGACTTTTGAGAATTCATTCCACCTCTCCGATGTTAAAGTAAGGGATCCATCTTTCCTACTTACCTTTTGAGGTCTCTGAGAGGATTGACAACAATGAGCTGCAGTGCCCTGGGAACTCTAAAGAGCTGTCCACTATTCAGGAGACTTGCTCATGACGACTGTATTTATGGGATCTTTTAGACAGAGGGGAGGAAGGAGAGACGGCAAGGTTCACCCAGGCCTCTCTCCAGAAGCTCCTCAAGTGACAATCACATAGAGGTAACTCCAGCCAAGAATACCTGTGCTCAGAAGCCCCAGGCGAGCAGAGGGACACAGGAAATGGGAGGAGGAGGAGATAACAGGGACCAGGACAGTCTTCTCTCAGGATTGAGTCTAACCTTAACCTCACTAGGTCCACCGGGCAGAGCACACTTCATATATCCCAGGGTGGGGGCAGATGTCACTGTGACAACAGAGAATAAGAACAGAAGCCAAGTGTGAATGGTTGCAATATGAAAATCATGATAGATCTGGCTTCACTAGTAACAGGGACGGTCAATTTGTTTCTGTAAGAGGAATCTGCTGCACTGCAGAGCAGAAATTGTGTGTGTGTGTGTGTATGCTCAAGCATGCATGCATATGTATACTCATCAAATTCACATCTTTCCTGAATCTGGCCAAGATGTCACTAAAAGGCCCCATCAGACCTTCTAGGCTCATCCCTTCTCCTCTAGGCCTCTGTTTCTTTGTCTGTGAAATGGGGAAAACATAACCTTCTAGGAAGGAGAGAGGAAGTCTTCCAGCTATAGGGCAGAGAACTGAAAGGCTGCTGGGTTATGGCGTGGCCAGCTCAGGACCTGGCCCAAGTATCTGAAAGATCTGTCTTGAGAGATGCTGAAGAGAAGAGATCACCCAGGGCAAGGGCCTCAGAGGCAGGAGAAATTACCCTCAGAGAGAGCTCCAGGTGAGGAGAACATGGGGGGACATGTGTCTTGCAGTCACCCTGCTGGCCATCCCTTCTCTAGATCAGGCTGAACTCCAATGTACAGGTAGGGTCCTGGGTTTGAGAGCACCCCCTCCATCATGCTTAATGAAGCTGGAGCAAGCTGATCAGCCTCTAGCCTTGCTCTCAGCAAGATAGCCAGCACTGCCTGGAACTCCAATCATGGTCCATCCTGCCCTTGATAACTGGTGGGCAGGTAAGGTGTGGGGTCTACAATAAACAAGGTAGAGAAGATGAGGTCATTAGTTCCTAAGGCTGAGTCAGCAATTCTCAAAGAGGCACATGCTCCAGACCCAGGACAGCCAGGGGAGATTTGCTGACCTTGGCACAGGGACCAGTCCTTTTCTGCAAGCTGCCAAACCTCTCATCCTGCTCATGATAATAAGCATACAATGCCAAGCAAATGTGTTAATACAGACTAAATTCCAGCCTTCGGACTTTTAATCATAGCTCATTTAATTTTTACTTCAACTCAGTGTTGTGCAGGTAGGTACCTAGCTCCAGTCTTGTCACCTACTAGGCCCCTGCCACTGGCTTAACAAACTCAGTCAGGTCTGGGGCTCTAGCTCAGAGCCTGGTCCCATAACAGCCAGAGCCAGCCAGGTCTAGTGACTCAGAACACAGAAATCTGGATCCTGACACACACTCCTCCTCCAGCCCATCTGGGATAGAGAGCTGCCTCAGTTTCCTGGTAAACATCTAGACAGCTGTGTGCTCCTCTTCCCTCCCAGGTCAGATCATGGGAAAGCAGGAGAGAAATCCCCTCACCTCAACGTTTGTTACAAATGGGATGAAGCAACCAACAGCTATGAATAGGTTCTACCCCTACCCTAACCACTGCACTATATGCCAGCCCTCAAACGATTCTTGGATCCCTCCCCCACAGACCCTAGCTGCTAGTGTGGCTGTGGGAGGACACCGATCCCAGGCCTGCTTGAAAGGAAGCAGGAGGAAATTCCCAGGGCAGGAGGGGACAGAATCTGGGTGGGCACATCTGGTGGTCCTACTTACTCCTTGCCAGATGGGAAGGGCTATGTTCTGAGGAAGGCCAGAACAGGACTGAAAGGCTGCCTTGGAGCATAGAAGGCCCCGTGCAGAAGGCCCTGTTGAGCAGGGCTAAGGACCCAACTGTCCCCTGTCTCTCCTTCCAGCTCTGTGTCTCTATTAGGGTGCACGCCTGTGTGCTCAGATTAAAAGCTGTTCAGTACAATTTAATTTTCTCTTGATACAGACCAGCACATTATACACACACACACACACACACACACACACACACACACACACACACACACACACACACACAGTGCTAAATATCCAATCAAACCTACAGATAATAGAGAACAGCCAGTTCACTCCCAGTTTAATCAGATAAAATGCCCATTTATCGGCTCCTGCCGATGCAGACATCCCGTAGTCAGCAGGCTGTGGGAGTGTGTACGAAGGGTATATAGGCTGCATCTTTAAATCTTCAAGGGGTGGGGGGACACTGCCCACAGGGGACTAATTATCCTTCCGCCCTTAGCCAGCTCTTACTCAAACAGACAAAAGGGGGCTCCAGCCTTGTGGTGCTAAGCCAGCTGCAGAATTATTTTGTTCTCAGATATGCAAATCTATTACAGCATAGTGGGCTTCAGGGACTGAACTGAATAGTAGCTCAGGGACTTCAAGTGGCTGTTTTAGGGGGACTGGAGGCATCTCAGCTTCCATATGAGACTTGGTGGAGACCCCCTCTTGATCTCTCCTTTGCTAGTGGTGGGCTGTGAGGCTAAGATGAAAGCACCCCCTTTTCTCTCCCTTCTTCATGGGATGGGAGACACTCAGGAAACTGGGGAACTGAGTCCAGATGAGCCCTCTTATCAGCCCACTACCTGCTTGAGACACAGCCCGTCCAAACCACCGATGTCCAAGTTGGCTTCCCATCTTCCTTGGTTGTCCGTGCCCATGTCCTGTGAGTCCGTAGGCTCTGAAGTCTGGGTCTAAGCCCACCAGAACCCAGAATATTCTACCCATATCTGATAGCTCCCTGAGCCCCAGCAAACATCAAATACCCTGCCAGCAAGCAGCTTGCTGACCCAGGGTGTCCGCTGCCTGCTTGGCCTCCAGCCAGAGCTCAGAGTAATCTCCATCTTTTAAACTGTTAAATAGGGATAATACCCCCTAGGTTGGCTGTGTGAGTCTTGGGTGCCAGTAACGAGCTTTATGAGCTACGAAAAAAACCCTGGTACTAGGTGCAGGGGACAATTGGGGAAGGATCTGGAGGACCAAGCTTTGTCTCCTGCTCTCCAAGATTCTATATGACAGCTGTCAGCTGCTTGCTTGGAAAATCCACTCATTCCCCTACTCCACACTCTCCACTCTTTGACCACCTGACTTAGGGGAACCTGCTTCAGCCAGAAAGGAAGGGGATGGCACAGAGGCAGGACACCAAGCAAGCATGATAAAAATTGACCTGGGCCCGAGATGGTCAGGGGCCATTCCTTGATACTCTAAGGAGAGTACCCCCAGGCACAGCAAGATACCCAATGTGCTAGCTGGTTTCAGTCAGTTTGACTCAAATCTAGACGTAGATGAGAAGAAACCTTGAGACAGTGTCTTTATAAGCCTGGCCTGTAGGCAAGATTGTGGAATATTGTGTTGATTGATGATTGATGTGTGAGACCCATCCCACAGGGTACACTGAGTTGTACAAGATGTGGGCGGGTCCTCTGAGTTATATAGGAAAGAAGGCTGAGCCATAAGCAGCACATGACCTCTGCCTCAGTTCCAGCCTCCAACCTGCTGCTTTGAGTTCCTGCTCTGGTTTTCCTGGATGATATAAGCTAAAATAAGCCCTAAGTTGCTTTTGTTCATGATACTTTAACACAGAGGTGGACACCTAAGACCCCTGTTAAACCCCTTTCTCTCAGCTGCCCTGAGTTTTCACTGCTGGAGAGAGAACAGAATCTGACACAGTTACTTTTCTTTTATCTCTGTGGCCAGCAACTTTAGGAAGCAAGGCTTTATTCTGGGTCATAGTGTGAGGCAACAGGAGGGGAGGGAAGCAGCGGGTCACGTGACACCCCCAGTGAGTCAGCAGAGAGTGTGAATGCTGTGTTCAGCTCCCTTTTCTCTTTTGTTGACCCAGGACTGCAGTTCATGGGATGGTGACAGTTATCCCAATCTAGAAAGTGCCTGGCAGATATGCTAGAGGTGTGTCTCCTAGGAGATTCAAGATTCTGTCACATTGACACTCAAATTAACTCTCACACCTTATCAGGAATAGCACCAGAAAGGAAGCTGCAGGAGGACTCCCCGGGACAGGAAAAGACATGTCTGGATAGTGGCCAGAAGAGAGTGACAGGGTCAGGTGAGAGGGAGCTCTCCAGAGACCCTTGAGTCCTGAGCTGGAACCTCAACAGGCCAAGGCGGACACAAGATTTCTAGAAGCATTGCTCAAGTCCTATGTGAGGCTGTGGATAGTAGACAAAATGGAGGGTTCCAGTGGATCGAGATGATACACCTAGGGCCTGACTGGAGGCAGGAAAGGCGAGCTACGTGAAGACAAGTGGGCAGGAGACTCAGCCCTCAAAAGACAGTGCAGGTAGAGGATGGGCAGCCTAGGAGGAGGTGAGTGGACACCTCGGGCAGTACCCCAAGGATCTCTCCCCAAGCATGCCTGACTTTCTAGCACTGTGACAGATACCATCATCCACAAAATTCAGACTCAGGAAGTAGGATCATGTTATGTATATGGCAGGTGTCAGCTGCTTGCTTGGAAAATCTGTTCATCCCCCACTCTCCACTCTCCACTCTTTGATCACCTGACTTAGGGGAGATATATATATACACACATACATATATATTCATGTATATGTGTATATATCACATATGTGATATATATATATATGATCTATACATATACATTATATACATAGATACATACATATAATGTTTTGAGTAAGTTTATGATTTGGTGTTGGGCCACATTCATAGCTATTCTGGAAAGCATGAGTTCTGGGACCACAACGCAGACATGTCTGTTCTGAGTCTGCTTCTCCTGGCTCCCAGGCAGAGGGTGCCTACTTTCAATGGACCCTTCCAAGAATGGCTAACAGATGCTCAGGGAAGCCAGGTCTCACTTTCAACCACTGTAGCACCAGCTGCCAGTGACAGATTACTCCCCTCCCCCATCACCTCAACTGATCCACCAATCCACACACATACCACCAGGCTCAATGGGGATCTTTGGATCTTCAAAAGGCACAGATATGGAGCCAGGGCTCCTTCCCCAGGCAGACAGCAGGCAGATACCACAGGGTCCCTCCCTTCCACAGCCCCTGACCCAGGCTTTCTCTTCTGGCCAGATGCCTCCCTGGAGACAATGAGTAGGAAGCAACAACCACACAGCTTCACAAGAATAATTCAAAGTGAGGGGACAAAAAAGAATAGCCTCCAATTAAAGCCTGGGCAGCATGCTTTCCTAAAGAGATTGTGCAAAGGAGCAAATGGGTGGTTTGCCATCCCCACAGGAACACGGCTACCATCCTCCAGGTCAGCTAGCTAACTGGTGTAGGAGGCTCCCCGGCAGCTTCGGGGCTCTCTGAGTGTGGTGGGAAAGATGAGGCTGTAATTGCTGTTGGTGATGTTTGATGAAGGGACAGGCATCTCTGTGAATATAATTACCCTCTTGCTAATTCACACCTAGAAGGCAGGAGCAAATGAGTGAGGCTAAAACTGTCACTGGTGAAGTTGCACTGGTTTCTCATGTTTTCTAGGAGTGGGAGAGGTTGGGCCATTGTTTTGTGGTGAGGACAATGTGCCTTACCTCTGTTCAGATCAGAATGGCCTTGCATGGTGCTGCAATGTTATGTACAACAGAAGAGCCCCGGGGTCCTGTTGTGCCCAGATAGCACTATATTCATATTATGTGCACTAGACACAGATAAACTTTGCCCCTTAATCTTCTTACAGTCCTTCCTTCATTGGTGTAAGAGTAAACTGAGGCACAGAGAGGTGAGATATTCATTGGAATCAACAGTAACTGAACAAATTGGATCAGTTTAGAGCTTTCTGGCTCCAAAATCCTTTCCATATCCTGCCTTTAGCCTGATGAGGCTGAATCCCTCCTGCTCTGCAGAATACATAGTCCCAAACTGTTCTGGGCATCCAAGTTCACGGAAAGGGTCAGCAAGGTTGTCATGGGTTAGCCACAGTGTTGTCAGGCACCCCTGTCCACGCTGGTTCCCATGAGCCTAGAGGTGTGAAGGGTAATGAGGCCCCGTAATTAAGGCTTCTGGAGACATGGCTGGGAGATTTATAGACAGGCTTTGTCAATAACTGTGCTCTGGGCTGTGGATCCAGCGAGACATCGATAAGTGCTCGTTAAGGCTTCTCCCTGCCCCCTGTCCTGTCCCCACCAGCCCCTCCCCTCCTGTCAGCCGCCTGTTCACAACGCCTGTGTACACAGGCTTTGCTCAATTAATTTGCACTTGTTGGCACCATCTGTGCTTTTCATGTGTCCTTATCGAGAGCTGCTGGGCCTGCCTCCCCCTCAGATAGGTTGCAGAGTAGAGACAAGCAACCCTCCGCCTGCAACCACGACTCTCAGGGAAGGTCAATCTAGGATCACCAAAGACAAAGACATGGTTTCCTGTCCTCCCCCTCCTCTCTCCCTCCCCACCCCACCTTCTCAACCTGGTGAGCCAAACTTGCCCAGAGGTCCTTATAACCCTTTCCCTGTAACCAGGTCCTTGTAACCTTTCAAGCTGGATCCTAGCCCTGCAGAGGAAGCTCTCCCCTCCTCTCACACCCAGTGATCCTAGAGCCCAGGTGTCCCAGGAGCCAAGAGGCTGGACTTCCAATCTTGTTCCAGCTCTGCCCCCCCCCCACACACACAGTGGATTTGACAAGCCCCTGCTCTAAGAAGAGGGAACCTTGGGTCACAGGACTGGGGAGGGACAAAGAAGGCACATCTAACTCTGTTGAACAAGGGCAGTCCAGGGGCCTAGAGTTGGACAGCTCCTCTGGGAGCATGGGGCAGGACCAGCAATGGCCTGGTGGCTCCAGCATGCCGCCCAGAAAACTGAGCCGAGGTGGCATCCTTGAACTGTTCTTTCTGAACAGACCGCACTTCTGCCCTCAGAATGGATTTTTTTTTCTTTTCAAGATAAAGATCCCACTTTGTATTTCAGGTTGGCCTGGAACACTGTGTTGTCCAAGTAGCCTCCATCTTTCTCTCTGCCTGCCTCTCTCTCAAGGGCTAGGATTATAGATATGTATCGCTCTATTCCTCATACAGCACAGCCTTCTGACCTTGGAGTTCTCAGAGTGCTGAGCTGGCTGTGGAGGCACCACCAACATCTCTAGCCTCCCTGCCTTTGCTTCTCCATCCTAACCTATCACCTGCCCTGCTTCCTGGGATTCTGGAAAGCTACTCACTGGGTCCACAAAAACAAAAGCAACTCACCCAGTGTCTTCATATAACTGCCTGGCTTTTTACTGTGCTAGATGAGGTAGGGAATGAATTCAGGGTAGTCTCGGTGTTCTTTTGACTGACAAAACTCCCCCAAATCAGACTAGGCTTCCTGTGGCTGGCCTGGGCTCCTTGGAGCCTGCTTAAGCAGCCAAGGGTGTGGTTATGCTCTCTCAGCAGCTGCACTTGTTCTGTATCCAGAGTTGGGTCCCCTGAGGGTGTACTCAGGGCCCCCTGTCTCCTGCCAGAGCAGACTGGAAGACAGTCACGTCTAGGGCCTGGCTGTGCCCTGTGGATGCCTCCACGTGGTACATTATTGATGGTGCTTCTAATTGTGCGTTTCCCAAAGTCTACAGGCTTTTGATGAAAAATTCATGGCACGCCCGAGGATGGCAGAACATTGGATCGATTGGCAGTGCAGCAGACAAGGGGTCCAGGGCCCCTCAGGGACAACAGCTGAAGGTTGGCTGGAGAGGGGGCAGCCATCAAGTGGCACAGTGCCGCCCTCCTGTCTTCTGGCCCTGGATTTGTGGGAGGGAGAGGTGCACAGCAGGAGGCAGCAACCATGTGGGAAAGCAAAGAGAAAAAACTGGGTGGTTTGGGGCTATTATTTAGTGCCTGTTGGGTAACTTACTATCAGGGAGGCACGTGACCATACACCAAGCCTCATATTCACTTCCCTGTTGGAAAGTATTGAGCCCTCTAGAGTCCCTCATGAGTCACATGAAAAGAGAAATACTATTTCTGGAGCCACTCTTACGTGCCATGGAGTGTACCCAGAGCTTCACAGCTGCATTTAGTTCCCCTGACAGCCCCATTTGAGGGATGCAGTGACATATTCCATCTCACAGAATGGACTTGAGGCCCAGAGGCATTGAGTGACCTGTCTGAGTGAATTAGTAGCAGGCCCACAATTCTCACCTCGCCAGGCCAGCTTGACTACAGAGCAGGGAAAATTGTCCAACTTCTTTGCTCATGCCCTTTGCACTAAGAAAAAATAAGTACAAAATAAAACCAGCAAACCAGAAAAAGTGAGTCTACCCCATTCCAGTATATTCCAGCAATACTGGCGATCCCTGAGAATAGAGATATTGAGGTAGAGACGCTATCCTCTGAGGTTCCAGAGAACCCTAACAGTCATCCATCCATTCATTAAACTAGTCCTACATCTTTATGAAGCCCCCGCTCCTGCCAAGGCATCTTGTTGGTTCCTAATGGGGTCCTAGGCGTGACAAGCTTCAAGTCACACGTGTCTGGAATAGACAAGCTAACAGCAACACCACCACCATGATCACTGTGCCCCATGCCCTTGGAGGGGGTCTGTGTAACCAGGCTCAGGAGGCTCAGTGGATAACCCTGCCTCCGTGACTCTGCGTTTCTAGGTGGTGGGCTGGGGTGTTTGGGTTTGTTTTCCTTTGCTTCCTAGAGAGTTCCTTTCAAAAATATCCACCCATGTCTGCGCTGAGCTAAAGGGAAAGGAATTTGTCCAAACCATCAGGAAAGCAGAGCTGGAGAATTCTGGGGCCGTGGGTGGGGTGTGGGAGGAGGGTGAGCCCAGCTTAGGCTCCTGGGGGCCGTAACGGGGGGGGGGGTGGAAGAAAGCACAGGGACATTCGGGGAGACAGAAGGTGAGGCTGATGGGAGAAAGAAGCTTGAGAAGGGGACAAAGTGGAGTCAGAGAGGGGACAGTCAGACTGGGAAGTCTGAGTTGGACAACAGGGTGTGGTCTCTAAGTGTCAGAGGCCTAAGGTCCTAAAGGACCCCCATGGCTCTACCCTGGCCTGTCATTTCCTTGAGATCCCCTGACCAAGGAGTGAGCCTACCCCGATTCTATCACCCTATCCAAATGTCCCCCACCCCAGAACAAAAGAAAGAGGCCCCATGGTTTGCCTCCTGCTTCAGGGCTGAGCACAGTCACTAAGCAGACACTTGTTGTAGCAACAGTCCTTGAGGGACCCATCCTGAGGGCAGAGCTATCAGCAGAGATGGAGGAGTCAGGGGACCCAGCCCCTGCAGCCCCCAAGGTGGCCCTGGGCCTAGCTGACAGCCGCTCTGTAAGTCTGCCCCATAACCTCTGGTTCTGGGAGATGGGTCAGCTCCTCCAGGCTGCAGGTGTGTAGGGGTATGTTGCCAGGCAACCAGCAAAGGCATTTCCAGAGACTCTGTGAGTAGGAGGTAAGGAGGGGGGAGGGCCAGGCCGCCACTTGTAGATAGTCTTAGTCTCAGGAACCTTCAAATGGGATCCCCCAGTTCCAGCCCAGGTCACTAGAGCCCACATTTGGAATCCTGTGAGGGAGGAAAATGGAGCTTTGATGGAAAAATTCCTTTAAGCGGCCATTGTCTCCAGTTAACTTGAACCCTAGCTATGGTATCTTGAAGGTCTAGTTTCAGAGCTCAGTCTGTGCTGCCAGACTCACGGGTGGGCTCTGGGGGAAAGCAGAGACATCAGAAAGGATGATGCCTACCTGCAGGCCAGGGCTTGGCAAGGTGGAGTAGGGTTAATGATGGGGACTTTTCTCATTCTAACCCCAGTTACCAAAGCATGTGATAAGAACCCCAAAACTCCAGTCCAGAATGCAGCACCCTGTAGTGTGCAGATGGATGAGACACAGTAGTCGGGGCACAGCAGCATGAAAAGACAGAGGGGAAGCCAGGTTCTGGCCCCACCTCGTGAAAGCTAGGGAAAGGAGGTGGCAAACAGGGAAGAATTCCTTGTAACATGAGTCACTCTGAGGAGAGCTCTGTCCCTTCTGCAGCACCCTGAACACCCTGAGTCCTAGACTTCCATGGCCTGGGGACAAGGGCCAGGTCAAATTCCTGTTGCCATCAGCAGAGGCAGAACTCTGAGCCACATCTCAGAGGAAGACTGAGGCTGACTTTCAAGAGACCAGGGTCTTCCTGGAGAATGAGGCCCGGAGTGGAGTCTTGAATGATGAGCAAGGTTAAGGAAGGGCCGAGGAGCAAGAGGATGGGAACAGGAAGCTAGATGGCATCTTCCAGAAAGCTTCACACACTTCTATGCTCATTCCAGGCCCCAGCCCCATGGTCCTGGCTCCCCAATTAGCCAGCCTGGCTCCTGCATGCGCTAATCAGATGGGCTGAGGTCAGATGTAGGCCAAGGTCCTGTAGCACCTCAGAGCTTCAGGAAGGCAAATACATAAGCTTTCTCTCTTCTTTGGGAATGAAAAGAACAGGAGAGATTAAAATGTGCTTCCTTTGTTTCTTTGCTATAACCTTGGACTGAATAAAAAAAGCCACTGTGTCCCCATCCCCAGGAGCGTGACCTTTATAGGGGAGATTATTTACAGTAGCACTTTACATGGATTTGTTGTGGTTCAGAGGCCCAGCTGTCAGTCAAGGAAAATTGAGGAACAGGATTTTAGATAAGCAGGCCCTCTATTCTAGAACCTGCTGTGGCTCCCATCTGTTCTCTGTTTTAGCAGAGCTCCTGGGAATGGCACCCTGGACACAACTCATCCTGGACAGTTATGCAGGCTGGGCTAGTTAGGCCTGCTCCAGGTCTCTGTCCAAGTCTACCCGTGTACTGCGAGGTCCACTCGTGTGCTGTGAGGTCCACCCATGTGCTGTGAGGTCTACCCGTGTGCTGTGAGGTCCACCCGTGTGCTGTGAGGTCCACTGTGTGCTGTGAGGTCCACCCGTGTGCTGTGAGGTCTGTGAGTCCACCCGTGTGCTGTGAGGTCCACTGTGTGCTGTGAGGTCCACCCGTGTGCTGTGAGGTCCACCCGTGTGCTGTGAGGTCCACCCGTGTGCTGTGAGGTCCATTCGTGTGCTGTGAGGTCCACTCGTGTGCTGTGAGATCCAGTGTGTGCTATGAGGTCCATCCGTGTGCTGTGAGGTCCTAGCCCCTGCAGCTGTGTGCTGGCCTCCGGCCCATGATGCAGTTATTCTCCCAGCCCAAATCCTATGTCATCCAGTCCTCCCACTTTCCATGGAAGCCAGGCTCTGACCCTACAGTTGCCCAGGATCTTCCTGAAGGACGTGAAACAGAGTGGAACCTTAAGGACTGGTCAAAGTTGCGGGGAGGGACTCAGAGCAAAGGATAAGAATAGAAGGGTGGATGTGATGTGACTTCCAGGAAGTCTGGCGCCTGTGCCCACACTAGCCCTGGTTCCAACTTCATGGTCCTGACCTTTGCCTGCTCCAGAGACACCTCTCTTGCCTTTTGCTTCCTAGTTGTGCTTCAGGGTTGAGTAGTGTCCTGTGCATAGCAAGTACCCACACTGCTTCTGGAAGCTCTCTTAGGACAAGGACCTCCTCACCCTAACAGAGCTGAGTTCAAGCTTGGGAAGCTAGGGCCACTCCAGGTAGTGAAAGGGACCCACAGGTAGTGGGTACTGAGGCTATTTCTCCACCAAGGTTTTTCTCACCTCCAGCCAAAGCCCTGCTCCAGACCTGGTCCCTGGCCCAGCCCTCCCCAGTGCTGCCCTCTGGGCCCTGGGTTACAGTCCCCCAGGAGGCCACTACCTATGGCCTCATCTCCAGCTCTGTGTCCCCCATCCAGGCAGTGGGATGGTCAAGGTCCCTTGCCTGCCCTCTGGTGGTAAGGTTAGGAAGTAAATAAGAGCTTCTGAGGACACTTGGTTCTATGGTAATTGTCTTTCCCAGGAAGGGACTTTTTGTTTTTCTGGGTGAACTGTGAGTACTGGGGCTGCCTAGCCACACTGAACTTCAACCCTCAGAACATCACTAGTTTCTTTTCAGCAAATCTCCAACCATCTATCCCCAATACCAGTACCTTGGAGTGGACTCCCAGTTCCTTGTTCTCAGAAACTAGGCAAGGCCAGCATCAGTTTGAACAATCTGAAGGTTACCATTTTATTTAAAATAAATGGAATTAATTCCCTTTTAAAGTACTGAAAACACAAAGTTAGCAAGAAAGGTCTCTAGCATCCTGACTCACAGGAGCGATGCATTAAAAATGACAAGGGTAATGGTACAATGAGTACTCAGACCTCTGTGTAGCTTTGAGGGTGCGGCGGGGGGGGGGGAGTCCCTGGTAAGCAGCAGTGCCACAATGAGTATGTGAAGCTTCAAATGTGCCCTCAGTGGAAATGACATGGGGGCTGTTATTATGGCTCCCTCTTCCCCTGGTCAGCTGGGCTTCTCTCTGTGAAAACAATGGGTTTTATGGGGGTGGGAGGAAGGAGGGGGAGAAGGAAGTTCAAGAAATTCCCCACCTCCTAAGGGTCTCCAGGGCCAGCAGCCAGATTGCCTACACACAGACTCCACCTCTCCACAAGAGGAAGAGAAAAGAATTTTCAGCTGTTTTGTTGCTTTACCAAGGAGAAGGCTGAGGGGACCCAGCTATAGAGAACAGAGAGCCAGGAGGGAGTGGAGGAGGAGGAGCTGGCAATGGAGAGCAGAACAGGTGACTGGGAATCTGGAGCTGTAGTTATCTGGAGAGTCAGAGCATCGTAGCAGACCCTCTCCAGCCTGGCCTGGATCCTTGAGTAACACAGACCTCTCTTCCCAAACATCCAGCTGTACCTGTGCACTTTAAGAATGAAGCAAAAGAACATCCATCCCTTCCTCCTCTGGGACAGATTTTTCCTCAGCAAGAAGAGTGGATAGCCTCCCCTTTGGACTGGTTACAACCAGGAGAAACTGGGCAAAAACTTGGCCATCCAAAGCCCTTGTGTTTAGGGTTAGACCTGAGTTCAGGGGTAAGGGTTAAGGAAGAGCTTCCATCCATGAAGGCACATGGGACCTGTAGGTTTCCATCTGGGCTGAGTGTTCATGAAATAGGCTTCTTGGTAGAAGAATTGTCTCTCTTTGCAAAGATTTAGGAGTGTGTGGGGAAGAAGGGCAATGCTTTCTAATCTATGCCCCTTCCTTCCCAGCTGTACCTTGTGTACGAGGGTCAGCTTCAAGTGTCTTCAGCTGCAGGAGAAATTGAGCTTCTTGTTAGGTCTTGTTCCAAGCCCAACTCCACCCCTCAGACCCATAATCTGCCCTAGAGCTAAAAAGGATCCAGCTGAGGTTCAAGAATTGCTGTGTGACTTCAGACAAGTCACTGCACCTCTCTGACTTCTATGGTTCTCAGCAGAGGGCACCCATCATAACCAGGGCAGGTCTTGGAAGGACAGCTGGATCATCTGGAGAAGGGCATGTGTGCTGGTGAGACTAGATGGTGAAAGAATATTCAAGGTTTCTCTGCAACACCTAAAGCTTCTCAGGAAGTCTTGTCCTCTCCTAGGAGAGACTGAAAGCAGAGCATTGGCAGGGGGCGGCTGCCCTCTGGTGGCATCAACGTAAACTACACACCAGCATCCTGTGTGTGTGAGCAAAGGCCCTGGGGGCTGGGGCCAGAGGTTAAGCTGTCATGGTGAACCCAGATCCCTGCTAGGCCTCATACTACTATACACAGCTCTTGGCTTGGCCATCTGGCTCTCCCTGCCTGTCTTCCTCTCCTGTGATTATCCCTCCCTCCCCACAGCAGCACCAACAGCTTCTTTGTTTCTTTTCTCCCCGTTCCCCAGCTCTGAACATCTGCTCCCTTCCTGAGGTGCACATCCTAGAGGACTGCCTTCCCATGTTTCCCCTCCCTGCCTTCATCTTGTTCCGGTGCCTACTGCCTGTCACATAGCACTATTCTTGACGCCATATGCCCACCTGTCCCTAGCGATTTGACAGTGAACCCTTATTACAACCCTGCATTGTGGGCCCCTCAGTTTTCCGGCAGCAGAGACCAGGCTCCATTTCTCCAGATTGTTCTGCTGCCCTCCCCTTCTCTCCCATTTCCACAGCTTTTCCTGCGCTTGGAAGCCCCTTCCTCCAGGTGCCACCCATATCCTAAGCTTGGGTCCTTGCTGCCTCCAGGAAGCTTTCCAAGCTTGTTAAGCTTGGATTGGGCCTCCTGGAAGCCCCTTCTGCCATACACACAGGAAGCATCTGCCACGCCCTCAGTGTAAGGGTGGGCCACTGTGGTCAGGGACAGTCTAGCTTAGCTCTGCTCAAGGCTCCACGTGGCCCAGAACTGTACAAATCTGGAGCACTCGGCAAGCCTTGACCACCAAGGGAAGTTATTGTGATGCTTTGGGAACAGGCTTTGTGACAGTCTGGAGCATATGACTTCCAGCCTGTTCCCTCATGAGTATAGAGATGGTACAGGGCCCTTCTGGCTACATAATTGGTGGCAGCCAGATGTGTGTTGGGTCCCCATTGGATGGTGTGCTTCAGACTTTAGCATAAGATCTGACCAGAGTCTAAGCATCTCCCTTAGGCTCAGAGAATCGCCACCCCCCCTCCTCCTCAGTGGAAATGGGCCTCAGTACAGTAAACTGGACTTGGAATAGAAGAAGAATTTCTGGGCCCAGTGCCCAGGGCCATTATGGAATGTTTTACAGCACCTTAAAGTGGTTAAGGAAAGGGTGTTACTGTCTCCAGGCACCCTAGTGTCAGAAAAAGAGCTAACCTTCCAATTGACTTCATATTGCACTAGTTCTTGGGGGCTGGTTTCTCATCCCACAGATGAGGACACTGAAGCTAAAGGACCACCACCCCACTTCCTGAGCCCCCAGGGTGCTGTGGATTTGGTAAAGTTCACCAATACTACTGAGTAGAGGGAATACTAGATCTTGATGCTTACATTTCTCACTCTGGCAGGCTCTGAGGGTCGGGACCCTAGTGGAGGTTGTCAGTGGGTAGAGTGTGCAAATGGTCCTCCAAGCCAGGCACAGAGGCATTCAAGTCAGGACCTCTGAGGACATGCTTGTGCCTCTACCAAGAGGTAACTAGAGAGCACACTCATAAGGAGAATCTGGAGCATGGTGTCCTGAGTGTTTTCAAGGCTGGAATATGACGTTGATCATGGCCCTGGGGGTAGCCCAGCTGCAGGCTGTGGTCAGGTATCAGGGCTGCCGGCTTGAACCTTGAAGGCTGCCAGGTCAGCTGTGCTGCCAAAGTCCTTGCTTGCCTATGCAAATAGGAGCAACTGAGATCTCCACAGAAACAGAGCCTTGGAATGGAGAGAATGAGCCAGGAGCCCACACTGTCTCCCTGTGGAGGCCTCACTCCCAGGAAACAGGCAGGGCTAGACTAAGAGCCTGGAGAGGAAGATGGGGCGAATTTTCAAGTGATATCGTCCCCATGACCCACTGACCCTTCTCTAGAAGGACCTGCTGACTGAACAGGGAGCCACCTCACCATAACCCAACCTCTCCCTCTGTTCTTTACTTTATTGCTATGATCTCTGTTTTTATCCATGGGGAGGGGTATAAATAACAGCAATGCTTACTTCTCCCACAGCCAAGAGCTGCAGAGATGGGGAACAGTGGTATCTTAAAAATGATAATTCTCTAAGTGAAGAAGTGGGCTGGCCAGACCCTATGGCATGGGCCAAGGGGCTGACAACCTCTTGTCGAGAATTCCTTATACGTGCATGCTGACATCCCATCCCAGTTAACTTTAAGATGTATCAGCTTCCCACATGGTCCCCTCATTTCACAATAGAGTGTGGCACCATTCACTCTTGGACACTCCATACAGCCAGACTCTGGAGAAGCCATAATATAAGACTACAAACTGCTGAATGGAGCATCCTTGAACATGTACATGGGAATGCAGATGTGTTGAGGTGATAGCCGTAGAAGCCAACCCAAGTATGTGTGTGCATGAACATGAGTGTGTATGAATTTGTGTGGTTGTGCGTGTCTATGTGTGATCCCAGGTCCCATCCAGGGTCACGCAGTTAGCACCCTGGCTGAGGGTGCCAGATGGATGCAGATCTGAAGAAACCACAGCAGATGCCAGGGAGATGGAGCCAGCAGTGGCACTTTCAGAGGGCCTGTAGCCAGAAGGCTAGACAGCAGTGACAGATGACAAGTGGTGTCTGATGACATCCTGCTGGCTGGAGAGCCCTCCCCTAGAAGCTGTGCCCCACCATGCAGCAGGCAGGAGACTATAGCTGGGCTGTAGTGACTGATCACCCCCTCCCCACCAGGCAGCAGGAGACCAGGGGAGAATTAGATGTAGAATTGTTCTTTCTGGGCCCTGGGAGTCAGGTTAGACCTGTGAGCCACGCCCACTAGAGTAAGACTTCCCATAGCCTGGAAGTCTACAGGCAACTCAGAGAGCACATTTGCCTCCTCCTTCATCCCCAAGCCCTGCTCTGAATCCTTTTCTTCCAGGAACTTTCTGACTTGTATCTTGGATACAAGTCTTAGATGGTGTGTGTGTGTGTGTGTGTGTGTGTGTGTGTGTGTGTGTGTGTGTATGTTATGTCTTATATATAGTCTTAAAACAATATATATTGGTTTAAGATACTTTGTACTTGAAATTTATAACAACAGTACAGAATCCGGTTGGTAAGCAAATACAGGGCTTGATATATGGCTCAGTAGGTGAAGTGCTTGCCTTGCAGGTGCAGAATCCTGAGTCTGATGGCCAGCACCTATGCAAATGTCAGGCATGATGATTGTTTAACATCCCAGCACAAGGGAAGCGAAGACTGGAGGACCCTTAGGACACACTGACAAACTAACCTAGCCTAATTGATGAGCTCCAGGCCAATGAGAAATTGCCCTGTTTTAAGGAGTGTATCTCATTCTTGAGGTTGGCACCCAAGGCTAAACATACGCATGTACCCATACAAGGGCACACACACGCAATGCACAAAAGTTCAGTTCAATTGTCTTGTGCATATATGGATACATTTTAGTTTTGTTTCATTAAAAACAGAACAAACAAAAACAGACTCAAGCACCAACAAACTTGTATTTCAGACCCTGGCATTATTACCCATTATTTTTGGCACTGGGTAGGTTGCTCGCTTCTCTGGGGTTTGTCCTGTTTCCTCTGTAAAGTGGTGGTGATAACGTCTATCCCATAGGCTTGCTGGGGATTGAATGCAGGCAGGCACCTAAAGCCCTTAGCAGGAGGCTTAGGGTGTTGCAGAAACCCAGTGAACATCAACACTGTGATTATTGCACTTCTCGAGTCAGCTTCCTGCCTTGACACCTCCTGCATCTTCCCCAACTTGTATTTGGATTCTGACCTTGACCTTGGGATCTTAGACCCAGGGTCTACTCTGTGTCTCTTCTTGAATGCTGGGCTGTTTGGGAAGCTGATGGTAGGTCAGCCCCCAAGTAGCTTCATTAGGCAGTCTAAGAGGCTCCTCCCTTGACGGCGTTGGGTGAGAAGAGGGAGCTGAAGGAGAGAGAAGGTAAAGAAGTAGATGTGATTTACAGAGAACCTAAAAACATGGTTCCATCCTTTGAGTCTGTTTTCTGCAAGCTTGTATTTTTGCCTGATTCCTGAACCCTAGGATCCCCTCGTGTCATACGAATCATTGTGGTCCCTAAGGAGACACATTAGTGTGGCTCCCCTAATGTTGATGGAGAGATGGGGACCATGTCCAACAACTCTTCTGAGCAATTGATAAGGCTTAGGGCTCAGCCCAAGGCTGACACTGCTCACTGAGTTGAGAGTGGCTTACTGTAGGCATAGATGTAGAATGGGATCCTGGGGTTTAGAACATGGGGTAAGGGTTCAGCTGAGGATTCTGGGATCATAGGAGATGAACAACTACCGGCGGGCCATGCAAAAGATGGCAGAGGACATCCTGGCACTAAGGAAACAAACCACCATCCTGGAGGAGGAGAACCACATGCTGAGGAGTCACCTGACCCAGCAGAGCATAGATGAGCAGAACAGAGCCGAAGAAGAGAACCTGGGTGAGCCTTTGGGTACCTGCTGGGACCCAGACTCTGGGCTGAGCACAGTCTGGGGCTCACACTACACATTACCACGGCAGTAAGGAGCTTTCTCCAGATGTTGTGTGTCACATGAGTACCCTTCCCCTCCCTTCCCTCTCCACTGTAGACACACTTGTACAGTCTTCCCAGCTATAACCTCTTAGGAGGGGAAACAGAAAATACAATCCCGAGTCAATCCCCAGAGCTGGGGTACTCTTGCTTTCATCTGCTCTCAAGCCAGCTTCTTCCCACCCTAGCAGTGTCCATGAAGCAGAGGCTACTGCTGAGTGAACTGGATATAAAGAGGCTTCGAGACAGGGTGCAGCAGCTGCAGAATGAGCTGATTCGGGTGAGCCAAGGCTTGAGGGCCAGAGGGACAGTGCCACCAAGTCCTGAGAAATATCCCAGAGCAGAAAGTAAGGGGGAGGGAAACTGGCTTGGCAGTACAGGGTTCAACAGGATCCCATATATACCCTTGTGGCCGGGGGTGACTCCCAGGTACCCGTTCACCTCCACCCTGCAGAAGAATGACCGAGAGAAGGAGTTGCTGCTTCTGTACCAGGCCCAGCAGCCACAGGCTACACAACTGAAGAGGTATCAGGACAAGCTACAGAAGATAAAGGCTCTGGAGGATACTGTCCAGCACCAGGAGAAGGCAGGTCCTGGGGTCATCTGCAAGGGGGGGGGGGTCGCTGCAGCCTAGAGCTCTCCAGCCAGCACAGCCTTGCTATCTGTCATCAGGTAATTGAGAAGATGGAACAGGTATTGGAAGAAAGGCTTCGTGAGAAGAAGGAGCCAGCACCATCATACAGACCACGGGGGAATCCCAACATAGGTGGGTCTGCTCCCCGAGGTAGATCTCAGAGTAAATGGCTTCCCAGCCCTTTTCTCTCACCCAGGGCCTCCCAGTTTCACAAGAATTTTGATAGAGGGGGCAGTGCTCTATTGTGTCTGTGAGCTGGAGAGAGGTAGCCAGGATGGTCTTATTCCTTTCTCAGACAGAGGGGTATGGAGAGCTTCTGTGGTGCTCAGAGCCTTCCTTCGGCTGGCAAGCCCCTTAGGAAGGACACAAGGACACTGTGTGAGCCAAGTAGACAGACACCAGACCTCTAAGATTGAGGCCTCATGAACCACAGGAGCAGAGGGACACTTCCCCACATGGAGGACCTTCTAGACAACAGTACCAAGTCTTCAGCGTCCCCAGATCTTGGCATCTTTTCTATTCTGCCCCAACAAGTTAAAAAGAAAAACCACTGGTAGACTCAGTTTATTTCCTCCCATGGTGTAAACCACAACTATCCAAACTGTCAATCAAAGATAGTTCTGATGTGCGGCAAAGAATAAGATGACATTATCAAGTCAGTCGTCTTCCTGGCCACGTGGAGAGACTCTCCAAGTATCTCTGAATGCCTGGGTTCAGTCTTCACTGATGGCTAGTAGGCACAGGGGGTCTGAAAGTCTTTAGAAAGCAATGAACATCTCAGGGCTCAGCCATGAAATTCCTTAAGTTCCCTGGGGGCTGGAATCTATGGAGGATAACAAGTAGGTCTAAGAGTCTACAGAGCCTGTGAATATATCCCGAGGGATATGGACCTGACTCCACTGGCAAAAGGGAGCCATCAATAGCTTGGGAGCAGAATGGAGCAAAGTGCTGGGGTAAACGAGGTCATGGAGGCATGAAAGCCCATCTCACAAACAATGTGGCCGTATTCACAGCCTTCCCCACGTTCACAGCCTCTGGCGTTCACCTGGGGCCCACAGGAGAGAATGTGGCTGTCGATCTTTACACCATGCTGCTGGCAGAAAACACAAGACTGCGGGCAGAGTTGGAAAAGAACCGCCAGCAATCAGCCCCCATCATTCTGCAGCAGCAGGCCCTGCCGGTAAGAGCTGTCAACATAGGCCTTGCTTGAGCCTGCCAGTGCTGGTCAGCATGTACCCCACAATCACCCCCAGCATGACCCACGTTGAAGATCCAGCCCAGCACCTGGGCTTCCCAGGACCTGTGCCACTGGAATATTCATACTTATACCTTGCCCTTGTGTTCCTAAGATGAATGTCTTGCCGTCATCTAGCAAGGCCCTGGCTGACCCTTGACCCCTGAACCCTAACTACACCTGCCACCTGGCTTGCTCCTCCTTAGACATGGGCCTCTCAGAAACTTCTGGGATTGGTCCAGCCTTGGAGAGCCCTTTTCCCCATCCCAGGTGGATCCCAGGGAGTTGGGAGCAGGTGGAGATTTGGCAGAGAGGCTACGAGACACAAATGGCCCAGGGCACTCCAAGTGCACAGAGACCCTGCCAGCACAGGTGGGTGTCCTGGGGACGAGCCTGCCTAGGCTGCTTCAAGTGCCCCTGCTGTCACAAACCCAAAGTCAGTATTTGGATTTGTGGTGTCAAGAGGACACCGGTTTGGGTTTCTCTTCATCCAAGAAGTGAGTGCTGTTTGGAATGTCCCGATGCATGGGCAGACAAGTAAAGCATGAAAAAATGACACCTTTTGTTTTACTGAGCCTTCATCTACAAAAAGATTCCAAGATCAACCATCTTCTGGGTATTAATGCTCAGCAGTGCATTTTACATAAGCAGTTAATGTTAAAACATTAGGTGTGAGTTGGGAGGGTAGCTCAGTTGATAGAGTGCTTGTCTTGATCGGCAGCACTACATAAACCTACACATGCCTGTAATCCCCACACCAAGGACATGGAGGCAGGAGGATCAGAAGTCAAGGTTATTCTCATTACATAGTCAGTTCAAGGCCAGCCTGGAATAGATGTGATCCTGTGGTGACATATTGTGTATCTGAAACATACAGTTTATCTGAAAATCAGAGGGCAGAGCCACCCATAGATTTAGCTGTGAAAGTCAGGAAATGGCCACACCTTTAATCCTAGCAGAGGCAGAGATCTATCTGAACCTGTGAGTTCAAGGCCAAACAGAGCCTTGCAGTGGTGGTGGTGGTGGTGGTGGTGGTGGTGGTGGTGGTGGTGCACACCTTTAATGCCTGCACTTAGGATTCCATGCTTCTGCTCCAGTACTTGGGAAACTCACACTTTTAATCCTAGCTCTAGCAAAGTTGAACAGGAAGTGAGGTAGTGGGTGGGGAAAGGAAGATGGAGGAGTTCGGCTCTTCACCTGTGACCCCCTTCCCTCAGAGGCATCAGTCTGAGGATTTGTGAGGTGTGGCTGCTGAGAAAGCACTGTGGCTTGTTCCCTGTCTCTCTGACCTTTCAGCTTTCCCCTGATATCTGGCTCCGGGTTTTTATTAGAAGACCAAGTTGGATTTGTATAATATGATTCCATCTAAAAAAATGTTTTAATGTTAGATTCTTCTAATTTGAGCAGGAAACATGGGGGAAGTGCACCTCAAGGCCTACTCAGATCTTAAGGAAGAGGCCCTGGCCTGGGAGTGAGGCTGTGTATCTGCAGCTGAATCTGAAAGCCATCCTTGGCTGGTTTCTACTGCAGTAACTCAGCTTCCTCTGCCCTCATGTGTGCTCCCATAGGATCTCCTTGGTGGTGCTTCAGACAAGTTTAACCTCATGGCCAAGCTAGAACAAGCCCAGAGTCGGATCTTATCCCTAGAAAACCAGGTAAGTGAGATGCTGGACCAGCCTCACAGTTCAGCCTCTGGCCAGGAAGGAGCAAGGCTCGGTATACAAATAAGGTCAAGGCCCAATGTATGACTACAGAATTTGGGTCCATTATGTAACCAGGTCAGTCTTAGCCTGTTACTATGGTGAAGACCCAGTGTGGACTCCATATGGACTGCCAAGATCTGTCTGTGTCTTAGGCTGCCTGTTTGCCTTCACCTCTGCTACTGCCAGAGCTTTGCCTTTTTCCAGAGGACAAGTCCAAACTCTGTCCTAGCTCTGGGTGAAGAGCCTTGCTGACTTCCCCTCTCCATGTCTGCAGCTGGAGGATTCAGCTTGCCGCTGGGCACAAGAGAAGCAAAATTTAGCTATAAGGCTTCAGGAGCAACAACATGGCTTTGGACACCCATCAAACTCCATTATCACAGACCAGCCTGTGAGTGACCTTGACACAAAAGTTCCTGGAAAACCAGGTGGTAGGCTAGAAGCCATCTTTCTCCCAATTCACTGGGCTCTGAGGAAAACTTGGGGGATAGATCTTAAGCTAAGTATCAGAAGTCTCAAGATAAGGTCCCTACTGTCAGCAAACTGCATACTCCAGTGACCTCCATTCCCCCACTTATCTGAAGGGCTAGGAATGCCTACCACATGTCCCATTTCCCATTGGTTGTCCTGAGCCTCAAGGAGGAGATAACTCTGAGGAAGAGGTTACCTACATAGGTATTTCTAGAGTTTTCTGGCTCTACTCTGGCATCACACATGGGCAGAATACCTTGAACCTCTTCCCACCCAATTCTAGCGCAATAGATTTCTGTTTAGCTTCTTTCTTAGATGACGTCAATACTGGGGATAGATTCACATTGTCTACTCCCCAGGAACAAATTGATCACCCATAGCAGACTCCTCCCACAGGCCTACTCTTGGAGACTTCACACCCTAAAGCAAAACATCTTGATTCCCCTATGTTCAGTTTATCAGCACTTTGCAGCCAAAGCTCTATGGCCCCTAGACAGAACCTGAAGGCCTCCAGGGAGCATAGAACTACCTCTGCAAGCTCGTCTAGTCCTAGGGACACAGAGAAATTAGGCATCACCTACAGTGACAAAATGGGCTCCCAAGTTATTCAGAAGCCACAACTTAGTAGATTTGGATCCTCAGAAGCATGAGTTTCCAGGCAAGATGCCCTGAGGCATCTACCCTGGGGATGTATTTACCTCTCTATATTGTATATCACAGAATGCTGTAGTGGCCAAGGATGCCCAACAGTCCTTCAAACTGGAACCCTCACAGCTCGTCTCGGACCTAAAGCTCAACAGACCCTTAAGCTCCAAGATTGAGATCTCCAAGCCCCAGAAGACCTGAGCCTGGAGCTGGCCTCCTTCCCCGTGTGCTGGGAAGTTACCCCCACCCCCAAAGATGTCTTTAGTAAATGCTTTAACTCAGTAAGCTTTTATCTCTTTGCTGAAGGGGTGCAGCCAGCAGTAGGCCAGCTGCCCTTTTCACATCCAGCTTGGGCTCTGAGGCTGCCTGGTACCTACTACCTGACCTGGAAAACCAACACTATGATGATCCCTGGGGAGAGACCATGGAAAGCAGAAATAAGCTGCCAGAAGCCAACCTTTGTGTAAGACAAGAGAGAGACCATGTTTCCCCTCAGTCCCCAACACCTTTTCATTTCTGATATCTTTTTACTCAGACTTAGGTCTTCAGAATAGACCTGGAAACAGAAAGACTTGAAGCCTTCCCATGACACCACCCGAATATCCCATCATGGCTGGCAGAGCTGATATGATATACAAATGTAGTCAGAGGCAGGAAGTTATAAGGTCTGGGATCCCAGACAGCCTGGGCCTGGCCATGAGCATTCTGGATGACTAGAAATCTCTCTGAAGTCCAGATTTATCATCTATCCCATACAGAGTTTTTTGTCTCAGCAAGGAAGCCCTTTGCAGCACTGACATTTCCGGGTTACTTTTGAGAGGAAAGACAATGTGAAGGACAGAGAAAGACAAGGAAGTAGGGGGTATGGACTAGTGAGAAGCAGAAGGCTCAAGAATGGACCCAGAACCTTAGCCTTGCTAAAAAGACTCAAGCCAGCTTGGCTGCTGTTCTAAGCTGGTCTAGCCTCCACACCTATCTGCAGGACTTAGATTCCAGTAGCCAAGGGCCAGCAAGAATCTGACATCTGCTCATGGCAATATATAGAGTCAGAGGGACTTGATAAACCTAGAGAGGAGACAAGGTCTATATGTCATATAAGCCAAATTCTCAGCTGTACCCCATCCTGAACTCTTAGCATGCATCCCCCTGTAGCAATAAAACAGACCTGGGGAACGCCCACAGGATGGGTGGTGGAGAGTGGGAAGGCGGTTGGCCTTCTGTCTTCAAGCCCCATCACCTCACTTCAGCCTCTTACTAGCATTATGTTTCACCACAGGCCTCTGTCATGGCCAAGCCTTAGAAGAAAGTTCTTACAACCCCACAAGGGGCTCCTCCTGCAGTCATCTGAGCAGAACCCCACAGCAGCCACACCTCCATGCAGTTCCACCCAGGAGAACAGGCATTACCCACATATGTATGGCCACTTTGTCCTCACAGCAGAGCTTCTGATGATACTAGCATCTCCTGATAGACCTCATTTAGATCCCTTGGCAATCTTAGAGTAGATTCTGCTAACTCCTGAACTGATGGTATGTGTGAGGGTTAGATCTGAGCTGTTAACAGCTTTTCATCTTCCTAAATGCTCCTCATCCCATTATTGACCAGGGATCAGGATTAATCTCCATGGGGGTAACGAGTACCTTAGGAATCTGAAGGAATGAAAACACTCTCCAGAGTTTATCTGTTTATTAATTTTCTGGATACGTAAAGAAGGAGAGATGATTAGGGAGGGGAGCGCCCAGCTTACCTAGGCAGAAGGCCAGAGAGCTGAGAACCACCCAAAGGTCCCCACTCGGCCACCTCCCCACGTGACTCCAGCCTGCAGTTCAGACAGTGCCACCCTATTTGATCATGCTTGTGGTTGGGTCCTGCTTGAGAGGATAGAAACTGAAGAAGATAGGTTTCTCAGGCATCAAGATGAGGTTAAACTTGGTGTCCACATCACGGAGACTTTGGACTTCAATTCTGAAGTTCTCCAGCACCTGGAAAAGAAGGAGGTAAGCTTGAGAAATGGCAAATTTCCTCCCCTAGGTCACACATGTGACATCTGTCTGCACAGGGTCCATCTGTTGAGTATGATCTAAAACTATTCAGCCTTTTGCCATGTCTCAATGGCCCCGCCTGCTCTGCTCCATGGCTCTAGGCTTTGACCTTAACTAGTCTGTTCAGCAACCTCTCCCACTTCACCTCCTGAGGGAAGACAGATGCTCAGGAGATATCAATGGGTAATAAGTGGGTTAGTCCAAATGAGGCAGCTGGGAGTTATGAGAGACTGATGAGCCCTATCCTGCACTCCTTGGATTCAGAGATGGGAAGAGGAAGGTAGATGACTTCACTTGAGGCCATGGAAATCCCAGAGTGCTGACATGCTGAGCCCCACTCACATTGATGAGGAATATGGTCATCTCCAACTCTGCAATCCGCCGGCCGAGACACTGTCGAACACCCCAGCCAAAGCCCAAGTACCGGAAGTGGGTGCTATTTTTGTTTTTTTCCAGCCAACGAGTAGGGTCAAACTTGTTTGGGTTGGGGAAGAAGCTGGGTTCTCGGCCCATGGCATAGCTAGACACCTGCACCAGCATCTAGGAGGCAAAAAAGCCTGAGCATTCCAACTCCCCACAGTCCTGAGTACAACCCTAGCCCCAGCTTCCTCAGGACCCTGCTTCCAAGCCTTGCTGCCCAGCTACCTGACACAGAACAGGGCAAGGCTGCCTACCCGCTGTGTAGCTTCAAACAAGGGCCCTGACCTGCTGAAGGCTGAAATCACAAAGCAAGCAATAACCCACAGTGTTTTGCTATGCTTTTCTCAACTCTTGCCTTACCCTCAACCCAGAAATATGTCAGGTCAGCCTTGTACCCCTGGACTCCAGTATTCATTACCCACCATGCCCACCACCACCACTGTTCACACAAACTGAGACCAATGTGTCTGAATTCTCCACCAATGCCCCAGCATTGGGAAAAAAAGACTCAGATAGAAGCACATCTGCCTGGAATCAAAGCCTGCTCCTCCCTCTCCATCTGACTGGCAGAGCCCCTGAGTCCTACCTTGGCAGGAATCCTGTAATTCTGAAGTACTATGTCATTTACAAGATACCTCTGCAAGGTCACAGAGATGGGGTGGAGTCTGCAGAAAGAGGATGTCAGAGATAAGATAGCCCCAGATCCTGGGACTGGGATGTATCCTCCGCCCTGACTCCCACACCAGATTGGCATTTCAGACACACACCACCCCAGCACCCCAGGGAGAAACTAAGGCAGAACCTAATTCTAGTTCTAGCTCTCTGGTCCTACTCATCCCTTCCAAAGGTCTGATTACTTCCTTTCTCTAATCTCCTCCACTAGCCCATACTTGGAACGCTTCTGGGGCTGGGGGTGGGAAGGCATGAGTATACTGGAATCACCTCAGTGTTTCTTTGATGCTGGCTTTTACCAGTGGTACCAGCTGCACCATCTTGGCCATGTCTCCCTGGGCCTGGCGCCGGGCAGCCAGAACCTCTTCCCGCAGCATCTCCTGTACTTTCAAGTTGTGTGCCATCTCATAAAGGGTCCACTGCAGGGTCATGGATGTCTGGTAGGAATACATGGATTGCAAAAGCCAGGAAGGCCTGTCACTTCAAAGCATCCGTGTCTAAGGCCCCCATTAAAGAACTTTTTATCTTTTACTCTCGACCCCCACATGTAAGACCATTTGCAAAACCTTTGAAAGGCCAGCGTTTGAGAAGATTTTCTCAGTGTCCGGGTAGGAAACTTGTGATGTAGACAATTAGTAGAGTGCTTGCCTGATATGCACAAGGTCTGGAGTTCAACCCCCAGCACCATATAAATCCGGTGTGTTAGTACACTTGGAAGCCAGGAGTTCAGTGTCATCCTCAGCTACACAAGTTTAAGGCCAGCCTGAACTACCTGATTCACTGTCTTAAAAAATATATATCTAATGCCAAGGAAGGGCTACTCAGAGTAGGATTTGCCTCTGCCTTCATCCTGCATGCCACCAGCTTCCATTCTTCTCCTAACCAAGAGTGTCAGCTACAATGTCCTCTTTCAGAGGGCTCCAGAGGCTTCCAGAAACCACATTTATACCTCTATAAGGTTTGTCCACCCATATCAAGGGTGTAGTGGCACAGGCTTTTAATCCCAACACTTGGGAGGCAGAGGCAGGCAGATGTCTGAGTTCAAGGCCAGCCTGGTCTACAGCCTGGTCTGGGACAGCCAAGACTACATAGAAAAACCCCATCTCAAGAGACAAAACAAAACAAAAAGTTTATCCACCCACATGACTGTCATTCCTTTGTTGTCCCTTATACAACAGCCACACAATCACCGATTAGTAGAATGAATGTCAGCATTCACCCCAGCAGCAGACAATAAGACTAACCATCCTGAAACCAGACAACAGATCTGTTCTCCATCTTTGCTGCAGTCTGTGCAAAAGACATACTGGGATTAACAGTGTAACATGAGAGCCAGAGGCTGGAGCTGTTGGTCCTCTATTGGAGGCATGGGTGACCACTCTCAAGCCCCACAGTCTCAGACTCATCAGACTAAGCCCATCTGAGGCCTCAACCTGGATACCTTCCCTCCTGGGGCAGGGAACACGGATTGCAGACATGCTGTCAAGGATTATATTTATGTCCAAGAGGCTTAAATGCACGTACCTCTTTCCTCCCAGCAGAAATAAAAGTGGGGAAAAAATGTCAAGTTATTTCTCAGCTTTAAGTCAAGGCTGCTCAGAGCCTTCAGATGGAGTGAAGAGGTTCCAGACGGACACACGAACAACTGTCTGCTGGTACCCTATCATTTCCCCAACAGCTTCTTCAGTAAATGGCCAGTGCCCTAGCTACACAGAGCTGCAGACATTGGGGAATCTTCCCGAAGGCAGCTCCTTCTCCTAGAATTCCTACCCAGAAAGCAAGTACAGACTCCCTGAAAACATTAATCACATGTGTTTATCTCAGAGCCTCCAAGGCCTGCTACAGAATAGATAACACAGGGATAGTTGTAAACAAGGCAGCCCATTCCACTGTATTAGCTGTGTGCCTCAGAAAAATTATTTAACCTCTCTATACCACTGTTCACCTAAAAAGAAGACAGTGACACACCTCAGAGTGTCACAGGGCCTTCATGTTTGTTGTTGCTAAAAACAGACTCTTTAGTTGTCCAATGGCACTAGAACACAGGATAAATGTTTGGAATCTTTCGGGGGGGCAGGGTGGAGAATCCACCCAGAATCTGACCCTCATTGTCTCCATCCACATCACTGTCTTTGTGCCTTCTGCTCTGAGTCAGATGCTTGCTCAACTCTGCTCAAAACCCACTATCTGATCACTCAAAGAACATCTGTAAAAGCTGATACACAAGGTTGACGAGTCTTGAGTTTGCCTGTGCTGACTCTTCCCTTTGAGGCTGAAGACAGACACCAAGATAAGAGGAATTTCGATGGTGTTGAGATTTCGAGAACGGAATCTTTCCCTCGTGATGTGGCTGTCCCAACCTCAGCTACCACAATTGGAATCAAAACTGCCTCTCTGAGAGGAACCTCATGACCAGCACTGAACACCACCCCCACAAACAGTCCTTTTGACTCTCCTAACGGTCAGCAGCTGTGCTTGCCTCTTCCATCTAGTACTGTGACATATGACAGTCATGTTATCACCCCAGCCCCAGCCCCAAATCCAAACTCTTAATATCTTGTAAAGTAACTGCATTTGACTATACTCTCCAAGAAGACTATGGGGTACAAGGGGTATGTGGATGTGCGCTCGAGCCCAGAAACTGACATCCTAAGAGGGAGAATTCAAGGCAGAAGTCATAAGGGATACCCACGTGTAGAAATGAGGGAGATGACCACCTTTAAGCCAAGGAGTCAAGCCTTGGAATGAACCAGTCTTGCCCACATGTCGATATTGGTTACAGTTCAAACTGTGATAAAATGCCTGTGTTGAAACTACTCATCTGTGCTCTTCTGCTATTATCTTTAAATTCCCAAGACTAACAGACTCCTGACTCTGAGCTGAGAACTCAGTACTTGGGAGCCCAAGGCAGGAGGACTGATGTGAGTTCAGGGCCAGCCGGAGCTATAGAGTGAATTCCAGACCCACTTACACTACAGAGTGAGACCCTATCTGAAATAACAAAAAATACAAAGGGTCTGGAAATGTAGCTCAGAGTGAGACCCTATCTGAAATAATAACAAAAAATACAAAGGGTCTGGAAATGTAGCTCAGGTGGTAGAATGCTTGCCTGACATGCAAGACGCCTTGGGTTTCATGTCAGCAGTGCATAAAATCAAACATGGGGCAGAAGAGATGGTTCAGCAGTTAAGAGGAACTGGGTTCAATTTTCAGTGCCCCTATGGTGGCTCACAACTATAGTGCCAGCTCCAAGGGATCTGGCACCATGTTCTGTTCTACCTAGACACCAGGCCCTCACATGGTGCCAACACACATGCAGGCAAAACTTTCATACATATAAAAAAATAAATACATTTTTTAATGACTCAAACATGGTAATAGCACTCCTGTAATTCCCAAATTTAGGGAGTGGAAGGCGAGTTCACGGTCATCCTTGACTACACAGTGATTCAAAGCCACCCTGGGCTACAGAAGCCCCCATCTCAAAAACAACCAAAATTCTGTGCAAGAACTGAATCTGTCATTTCTTTTTTGTCACAGATGACTCAGTCTCAGTTCCTGCCCTATGGGTAGCGAATAGTGTTTGTTTCATGACAGGACTTTGGCCTCACCCTTCTAAAAGACTGCTGTTTGGGGCCTGGCACCAAGAGAGAGAAGCATCATACAGGAGAGCCTAGCCCCTTGTACTGAACAGCAGTGTTTTGACAACGTTGCTGATGGAGAAGAGAGCATGTGTGGGTACCAAGGAGGCTGGGCCCCACAGTACTTACCGTGTCCACCCCTCCTGCCAACATTTCTGTAACGTTGGCCTGAATGTTCTTGAAAGACATCTTATTGCTCTCCAGGAGGCTATAAAGGACACCAGGGTACTTGCTAAAATCTTGCTTCCGCCTTAAGTCCCAATAGAAGTTCTGGATGTATTCATCAGCTGTGGGGCAGAAGGAGGAACAACAGAGTGAGGCTCCCTGCAGGTGGGAGAGAGGGAGGGGGATCAGTCTTTATGGGGGTGGGAGGTGCCAGGGCTTGGTATTCCAGATCCCCTATTGGTAGGTAGCCATTTTATCAAGCCTCTCTTTTGTACTAACCCCTTCATATCAGTTTTGGCATTTAATGCCTTTCTTTTAATTTTTTCACTTTATGTGTACTAATGTTTTGCCTGCATGTGTGTCTGTGCACCATGTGTGTGCAATGTCCATGAAGGCCAGGGGAGGGGTTTGGATCTCCTGGGACTAGAGTTACACACAGCTGTGACCTACCATGTAGGTTAGGAATTGAACCAGGTTCCTCTGGAAGAGCAGACAGTGCTCTTAACAACTGAGCAGGCTCTCCAGCCCTTGTCATTTCAATCTTGATCATCCCCCACTGTGTGTGTATGAGAAAGAGAGAAAGAGGGAGGGAGGGAAGGAGGGGGGGAGATGAAGAAAGAGAGAGAGAGAGCATGTGTGCGGGTGCACACATGTATGTGGAGGTAAGACAACCCTTGGTGGTTGTTCCTCAGGCACTATCCACCTTGTTTCTTTGCGGTGAGGTCTCTTATTGGCCCGGAGTTCACCAAATGTCTGAGGTAGTTGGCCAGTGAACCTCAGGAACCCACATGTCTCAGCCTCCCAGCACTGGGGAGCTGTGATACAAGCAAACAGTACTGTGAATTAATGAGTCCTGGGAATTGAACTCAGTTCCTCACATTTGCAAACAAGCACTTTACCCACTGGGCAGAGATGATTGCTTGCCCAAAATTACATAGGTACTAATGGCCAAGGTGACATTTGATTCCACTACACCCCAGTCAGCTTTATCCATCAACCTTCCTCTCTCAATATGCCCTAACCCTCCCCACAAGCATCCTGTGGGGATGACTATGGCTCAGACACTAGTCCTCAACTCTATAGGTAACAAGAACCTTCTTAAAAAGGGTTTTTCTTAAGGGCTTATTTTTTTTAATGAAATGTACAAGTGTGTGTGTGTGTGTACATGTTTGTGTGTGCATGTGTGTGTGCGTCTCTGTGTGTGTCTGTGTGTGTGTCTCTGTCTGTGTCTGTCTGTGTGTGTCTCTGTGTGTATGTGACTATGTGTGTCCATGTGTGTCTGTGTGTGTGTCTCTACCTGTGTATGTCTGTGTGTCTGTCTGTGTCTGTGTGTGTGTGTGTGTGTGTGTGTGTGTGTGTGTGCATTCATGTAGGTGCCTGTAGAGGACAGAAGAGTACATCAAACCTCCTGAAACTGGAGTTACAGGAAGTTGTGAGTCTCCTAATGTGAGTCTTGGAATTCAAATGCCCATCCTCTATAAGACAAGTGTCCTTAACTGCTGAGCCATGTCTCAGGCCCTAGTCATGAGCTCTTTTAAGGAACACCATGAACATCTTTACTCCCCCTTCCCCAGAAAATAAAGTCTCCACTCATCAGTCACCAAGCCCTGATACTCATCCCCGCTCACCAGAGATTTTCCTCAATGGCAAATTAGTATGCATTGCCTAATTTTAAAGAAGCAGTCTGAGGCTGGGCATCCAGCTAGATGCACCCTCTCGATTTGAGTTCACTTCCTAAGTATTGCCAGAGGATTCCTCACTTTTATCGAAAATCACATCCCAGGCGGCAGCATGGTCCTTCCAGGTCTTCATCCTGAAGAATCGAAAGAGTTCTGGAGGCAGGTTGAGCATGGGGACGCTGGTGTGGAACATCTGGTAGACGGCATCGATGAACCGCTGGGACTCGGGGTCCACGATCTCCTCCAACATCCCCAAGCGCTCCCCAAATACAACACTGGTGATGGCTGCAGTGGGAGACCGAGGCTGAGAAGCCCTTTCCAAGCTGACTATTGGGAGCTTCCACTCCCAGAATCCTCTCCACCCACACCCACCGCATACAGGAGTGTTCTTCCTCATCCTTAGTTTCTTCCAGCAAAGAAACTGAGACCTGAGCCCCAAGGGATGAAAGAAGGCTGCCCTTCTGCCTGGCACTCAGGTCCCTTAGAGGGATGTAAGGAAACCCTGCAAAGGATGCTTTTGTGGGAGGCATGTACTCCATCTGAACCAGGATGGAACTATCCAAGAGGGATTTCCTCCTGTAATTGACTGACTCACTACACCACGCATGAGCTGGGAGACTTGGGATGTCAGTCTCTGAGTTAATCAGGACTCATGGAGCTGGAGCTAAAAGAGCGCATCCACCTTCAAGTTTTCTCACCTACCGCATGAAGAATTCGAATGTCAGTTTCATACCAAGCCCAAGATACCCCAAATATCCTACAGGTACTAAGCCATATGCATGCATTGTTTCCTGACCTAAGCTGCCTAACTTCCTTCCCCAGTCTCGATAATTTCTAGGTGTCCTTCAACACCCAGCTCAGATAAGCCATGAAGGCTTCCCTCCTCCTGCTCAGCTTCAGAGGTCTGTTTCCAGGTGAGGGAGACTCTCAGCATGAAGGACCCGACCAAATTCTGGCTTTTGGAGGATGGTGACATGGAGAACCAATGTTTTGGGGACCCACACAACATAAATGCCAAGTGAGAAGGACCTGGCTACCCACTGAGTGGCTGACAGTGGAGCGTATTCAAGAAGCCATCCCAGCCCCAACTCCTACTAGCCAGGTGCAGGATTCTTACACTCAAAGGCAAATCGGAACAGGTCACCGCTCAAGTCCCCTGAGAAAGTCCCAGAGTTCTGCTGCTTGATGCGCCTGTGCAGGACTTTGCTGAAGTCCTGAGCTACACCTTCTATCAGGGGCACGAAGTTCTTGGTGGCTTCAGGCAATATCACCTCCTGGTTTAGGACAACTCGATCTTTCTTCCATGCTTCCAAGCTCCTAGGGAAACAGATGTCCCACCTTATGGTTACAGACCCCAGGCCTGGCACAGAGGCACTAGCTAGGCTCTTTGGCCTTCAGAGCCTGCAGCATCACCATCTGCCCCACCTTCAACGTTCACTATTGCCTCCTGGTCCCTCCCTGCCTGGCCCAGGAGAGGAGAAAGGAAGACTGGGAGAAACACCAGAAGCTGCCGGCACCACCCACCACCACCAAGAACAGGGAGTTCTCACCTCCCTCCAAGTAACTCCAAAGGGCCCCCTCTAAGCCCATCTTCCACACATCGTCCTGCCTTCTAGTCCTTGCACAACTTCGTTATTGAAGGCCCCTCTCCGTCACTGTTCTCATCCCCACTTAGGTGAAGCTGACTGACCTTTCCCTTCCCCAGAGTGTCTGAGTATTCCCTGTGTTGCAGAACCCAGTTAGTCAGAATCATTTAATTAAAATCCTACACTTGGGAACAGTGCAAAGTCTCAGCATGTAAACATGTTTACCACTAAAGCCTGAAGGCCTGAGTTCAAGTCCTGGAATCCACATTCTGAGAGACATGACCCTACAAGGTATTCTTTGACTTCTACACATGTGCAGTGGTGTGCACATGCCCACATACATACACATGCATGTACACACATAAACGCACATAACTCAATTCGTTACAAACACAAAAATCAGCCTATGCAAAGTTCTTTTCCTAACTTGGTAGTTGGCTTGCCTAAGAATGTTGTTGTGAGTTGGCAAGATGACTTACTGCTGTTGCAGAGAAGCCATGTTCAGTTCCCTGTAGGGCAACTCACAACCATGTATACCAACTCCAGAGGGTGCAATGCCCTCTTCTAGCCTCCAGAGGCATCAGAAGACACATGGCATACACTCACACAGACATATGCACACATGCATGAATTTAAAAGAATAAAATCTTTTAAAGAAAAGTTTAGCGTTTGGGAGCACAGAATGTTGCAAAATCATGGCCCCAAACCTACCTTTACCTCCCATAGATGTCTTCACTACTTGGAGAGCCCCGAAGCCTGAGTCCCTGGCCCTTTTTTTGTATATAGTTTTACTGAATCTACATATGCTTCTAGAAGAATGTACAATTATTTCCAGATTTTTTAAACATCTGTCAGACTTTGGGACATTTGCCTTCTCCACTCAGTTTTACCTTTCAGGACAGTTCTGTTGTAGACCCAAGTCCATACATGGTGACTGGCATATGCCACCTTTTTCTCATCCACCATCCTCTCAACCCTCTAGGGGTTTTCCTGGCTTTTCTATGCTTTCTTGTGCTTTCTCACAGGAGGACCATCCTAGTCTGTGTCCCCTGGGGGAAATGCTATATGTCATATGTCCCTAAAGTTAGCAACACTATATGAATCACAGTCATCGTGGCCTTGGGAATAGTCAGTCTTAGGAGAATAAATCCAAGCACTATCTACTCAGAAGCCTGCTTTATGCTCCCACCACAGTGGATGAGATCACTAGCTACTCCAGAGATATCCAGCTGCTCCAGGGCCTTGCTGGCTCTTGATCTAGTCACATTTAAATTTTTTGATGATGCTTGGTTTGGTGGCACATGTCTTTAATCTTTAAGGGAGGCAGAGGCAGGCTGATATATGAAGTCTGAGGCCAGCCTGGTCTACATAGTAACTTCTAAGAAATTCTAGTCTATGTATAAAACTACACACACACACACACATATAGACACATACATACATACAAATGTAGTCAGGAACTGCGCAACCTAGTTTTGCATCAGCTGATCGGCTAACAGGTTTCCTCAGGACAAGGTTAGGTGTGGAAACATACTTTCACTTGGCAAGTACACCATAGGAATCTGCAAACTTCATGCAGGTTAAAGGTTCTTTTCTTTCTCATTATATTATTGATTCTTTGGGAAGTTTTTTGTTTTCCTTTGTCAGTCGCACCTGCAGTAGCTGTAATCTTCCCTGGAAATTCTGCTCTTTCTCAAATATTTTCCCCTAAGATTTAGCGGGGGCTAATGCTTCTCAAATCTCATATCTGTAATTACTTACTACAACTCCTAATCCTGGGGACTTTTCTGACTCAATAGAGACAGGTACATATGAGAAAACATCATCACAGTTCTGGAGAGAGAGCAGGGCATGCTTACACAGACTAGACAGAAAGTCTCAGGAATACACACAGGGCCAACTGCTGAGAGTAACTTCCCTGGACACCAAGCATAGAATCATTGGTAGGATCTGGTGTGCTCCAAGAGGAAAAAATACAATGCAAAATCTGCGATGGGAGATCCATCCTTAACATGCATAGGAGCTTATATTCATGGAAGAAGTGTGGTCTAGTGAGATGGGAAAAGTGTTTTACCAAGGTCTGCCTTTTACAGAGAGATTGAGACACAGACCCTCTTATTGAAAGGGAACTGTATAAAAATATATCTTACAGACATGAAGGAATTGTCTGGTTTGAATACTGCTGTTCTTACAGCATTGTGCCCACGTCTACTGCTTTCTAACTCTGTGACCACAAGGATCTGCCAACTGACGTGAGCACTGTGAGAGCAGGATGTGTCTGACTGAATATTTAGTTAATGCTGACCTCTAGGTCTAGAATAAGGCTATGTAGGGGGTTGGAAGGTGTATTTGGGGAAGCATAAAGGGGAACAATGGGGGCTTTCATAATGATCACGATGCATTCCTTAAATTATAATGTATTTCTTAAAGTCAAAAATAGAAGCCAATAATAAAGCTGTTCCTGGTTTTAAAAAAAAACTAAGAATAAATAAAGAAGACGAGCTATTTAGGGCCACTTGAGTGCAATCCACTTGGTGGTCAGAAATTTTCCTTGCACCAACACCCCTTCCCACCTTAGGATCTGAACCAGAGCCGAGGCTTGACCCCTGCAATATATAAATAAATTTTTCAATAAGCAACATAGTAGGAAACAGTATCTACATTTCAGTGATGGCTTTTGCTGTTTCTCAAAGCTCCTTCAGGACCCCACTTTATTTGACACTGTACTGCCAATGCCTGGCATAAGGCCTGGTACCCAGAAGGTGCTTGATATAGTGGCACTTCATGCTTAAAGCAACTAGTGAGAACTTTGCAAAGTCTTTTGCTATTCATGAAGAACCTCAGCCTGACATTTCCCTGGAAGTTGGCAGGACAATCCCCTATTATCACCAACATCATCATCAGCATCTTTCACCATACAGCACAAGAAGATGAGAAGACCCATTGTCTCCCCCTTCCCCATCACCTCCTTCCAACACCCTCTACACACACAGGCTTCACTCAGAACTCACTTGAACAGGACCCCAACGGGCCTCTGATAATACTGGTGATAGGCAACCCAGGGGGGCAAAAGGTATCTTTCCGGGTAAGGACCCTCTTGTGAAAAGAGCAGCGCTGCATCCTCGGGGTCCACAATATAAACAGACTCCATGTTGCCAAGCTTCTCCCTGAAAAGACAAGAGAGGAGCTGATGTTGAAGCTAAGGCAACCATGAAAATCCTGGGCAGTCAGGCCTCTTCATACAGCCGGTACACAACTCTTCAGCTGGGACCTTTCCTTTACTGAGCCCCAGTTTTACCAATAGAATGAAGATGAATGTACCACCTGTCTCATGGAGCTGCTGAGAAGCCAAATATGACACGTGTATCTATGACTATCGTGACTCATGAAGAGGAATAATTTCCTGGGCACTATCCTGCATCACACAGCATACCCCAGGACCAGCTCCACCCCAACCCCAAACCTTCCATTTATAATCATTTCTATCCCACACTGAATCTTCTTGACCTGGTGGGCTTGGAACCACGGCACACTTCCTCATCACCCTACAGTGCATATCACCGCATGACCCGTGTTCCAGGCCAGTGGGCCCTTGTAGAATTGTAATTCGGAGTAGACACCTGCTCCAGGGGTCAGATGTGACCCTTCACCTCTGTAACGGTGAGACTTCCGGGCTGAGGAGTTGACTCAGTAATTAAGAGCGTATTCTTGCTGGGTTCCCAGCACCCAGGTTGAGTAGCTGCAGGAGTTCCAACACCTCCTGGACTCTGGGGACAACTGCACTCTCGTGCGCCTATCTCCCCTACAGACACACCAGTACATCTAGTTAGAAATTTAAACTAAATCTTTGTTTAAGCGAAACTATAGTAAAAATATCAAGCCCCAAGTACGAATGAAGTTGTCAGGTAACAGGGCTGACAGAACATTTTTCAGACAGTCCCCAGTGACACACAACTGTACATATGACTGGTGTCCTCCTAAGAAAAACAGATCCTAACAGAGTCATGAAAAAGAGTGAGTCACAGGGTTGGTCTAACAGCTGAGGGAAGTGACCCCGGAAGAAGCCAGTCATGCAGATGCCCCTTGATGTGAGACAGGATCCAAATCCCAGAGCTCTGAGGCAGTACACTTGTGTGTGTAAGTCTCTCTCTCTCTCTCTCTCTCTCTCTCTCTCTCTCTCTCTCTCTCTCTCTCTCTCTCTCTCTCTCACACACACACACACACACACACACACACACACAAAGCTACAGGAGAGTCTGCCTCTTGCTCATCCCCACCTTTTGCTTAAGAAGGCTTCACTGAACATAGATTTTTAAGGAAACAAATATAAACATGAGTCAGGAGTGCTCTCTCCCTTCCTGACCCCTCCTCCTCTCCCCCTCCCTTCCCCTTTCTCCTTCCTCTCTCCTCTTTCTCCCCTTCTTTCTCTCTCCTTCCCTCTTCCTAGCTGTCCTTCCTCTCTCTCCTCACCTTCCTCTCTCTCCCTCTTTATCTCTCTATCTCTGTCCTTCCATCTCTGGCTCCCCCCCCTTGATCATTTTATCACCTCAACTCCCCCCTCCTCGCCGTGTGTGTGTGTGTGTGTGTGTGTGTGTGTGTGTGTGTGTGTGTGTGAGTGTGTGTGTGTAAGAGAGAGAGAAAGAGAGAGTGTGTGTGAGAGAGGGAGAGTGTGTGTGTGAGAGAGTGTGTGTGTGAGTGTGTGTGTGTAAGAGAGAGAGAAAGAGAGTGTGTGTGAGAGTGTGTGTGAGAGAGGGAGAGTGTGTGTGAGTGTGTGAGTGTGTGTGTAAGAGAGAAAGAGAGTGTGTGTGAGTGTGTGCGAGTGTGTGTAAGAGAGTGTGTGAGTGTGATAGAGGGTGTATGTGTGAGAGTGTGTGTGAGAGAGAACGTTTTCTCCTTGTCTCCTAATTTCCCCCCTCCCTCTCCTTCACCCCCCTCTTGGAGAGCGTTGCTTTTGACACAGTCTAAGCCCAGGCCCATCTTCAAGCCATGGCCTTCCCTGGCTTGTTCATGGCCTCTAGAAAACTCCTCTTCAGTGTTTTTCCAGCTTCCGTATCCAATCTCACGTCTGCTCCAGCCTGAAAGGCCTTGAAATGCTGTCAGGATCATCACTTCCGAGACGTGAGCCCAAGGCAATGACCCGACATCAAAGAGTACCTCGAAGACAGAAGTTCATCAGACCTTTATCTAAGGACAGTGAGGCTCAATGCTCACTTAAAGTCTGTCTTCAAAACAGCTTTCCACCCACCATGGACTACTTACTGTCCTGCTATCTTAAATTGTCTTAAACAGAGAAGAGGAAGCCATTTCAATGTATTGGGGAATCAACTTCACATGACACATACAGTAGACACATGCTTAGTGGTACTCAAGTTCCATAGAAATTAAGAATGGATGTGATTTCAATTACTCATTTTGCTTTCCTGGATTTTCTCAACTGCTCTCTAAAGACTGCAAAGAGCCTTCATGGTATGGGGGTGAAGGTGGGGGACCAAGAAGGCCATACTTTAAGTCCCTCCATTTTAATCAGTTTGCTACCTTCTAGTCTATAAATTAAAGCATCACTCTGACTGTGGAGAAAGATGTCCCACAACCAGATTCCCAGTACTGGCTTAAATCTGATATCTATGACCTTGGTAAATCCCTTCCAAGAAATGGGTATGGGGTAAGGGTAATAATACCAACTTCAAGGGATATAGCACAACATTCAGGTCAAGGTGACCGGAAAAACAGCTGATAAAAAAGATGCTCTGACTGGGACAGCTTGAAAGCAGAGGGAAGAATCCTGTCATTTAAGATAAAACGCACTGCTCTCACGCTTCCTTCCGGCTGCAGCACCTCCCATCTCTCAAAGCAGCTCCTAGAGAAAAGCCCACAAGTAACCAACCCTGCAGACTTGTGACCACAAGTGCTGTTAAGCTGGGATAGGCCACAGACCCAGAGATTTCAGAAGCCATGAACTGCAAAGTCATTGTTCCTAGAGGATGCTTAGGAAACAAAATGGGTTACTGCAGAGTCACAAAGGGCCTGGAGCTGAGGTTGGCATAGAAGCAGGGTGGGAGCTTAGCCGGTAGTCAGTGACCTAAACCTACCTCTCCTCTGAAGTAGAGACAACCAACTTGTCTTTTGGGGTACCTGGAGGATAGTAAGTGAATGGAGACACTGGGGTATGTTTTCTCACACCCCTTTCCACAAGGAACAGTGAAAGTAGAAAACTAAAGTCTTGGGGCCAGAAACTGAGCAGGCCTGTGCTTCTCCAACACCTGCCTAGAGCCCTGTGCCTCCCATCACACCTTCTTCTGCCCTCTGCCAGGCTTACCTGTAAATGGGGCCGTATTTCTGGAAATTCTTCATTTGATGATAATGGATTCTGTATGTGCCATTCTCTTTCCAGAAGTGGTACAGGTTTAGCCAGCCATTGTCCCCAGGGGAGGGAATCTCACTGAAGGGCCGAGGACTATTAGTAGAGATACTAGCTCCCCCTCCAGTGGCCAACACTGGACCCTGCCAGGTAGGGCTCAAGAAAGATTGGCAGCCTTTAACCAGTACCGAGCGCAAGGAAAGTCCTTTGGCCAGCATACTGTCCCCACTTCTTGATGAGTGCCTATCTCTGTCTCTAACCTCCAGAACCACACTTATAACCACTAGCTCAAGGTCAAGAGAAAAGCTGATGGAGGACTGACCTCCCTCCTCCTCATCCAGAGGGCTGGGCCCACATGGCCCCTCCCAAACTCAGAGAACGACCTTTGCAACTTGCTTCTGTAGTCAAGCTAAACAAATCCAGGCAGGAGGTTCCAGGCCTCTGACCTCAGTGTCCACCCTATGGGTCCCTGAGACCACTATCCTCCAGATAGATACCCTAAAAGGCAAGTTTTCTATCTCCACCTTCAGGAGAAGAAAGACCTCCTGACTAAAGGCTAGTTCCTCACCCTGCTTCAGTTGTGACCTTGGCTCCAGGCCTTCTGCTGTAGCTGGCTTTATTTCCATTGCCTGCGGTTTTCAGAGCAAGGCCTTTTACTAGTGGTGTCCAGGTGCTGACATATTCTGTAAAATGAGAGATAGCCTAAGATCACAGGTCAGGAGGGACTGACCACATGGCCAGCTGTAGGACAGCAGACTTTGTCATGATCCCAGGACTTACAAATGGCTCATTTTTAGCTGATCTTGAACCATTTTCTAGTTCTTGAAGTTCTTTTGTTTTTCTCCCTGTCAAACAAAACATACTCCATGTTCTCTGAAAATGCTCTGGCTAGCAAGTGTTGCTTTATTATTTTTGTTTTGATTTTGAGATCCTGCTGTCTTGGTGTCCCGAGTCCTGAGATTATTATGCATGTACCACTGTGCTGGAAATGTTCTTTCTTCTTTTGCTTTTGAAGCAGGATCTTACTATGTTGCCTGCCCAAGAGAATCCATTTCTCTTATACCCAAGTACTGTGATGGTAAGTATATATGCTCTACCACATCCAGCTCAGCATATTTTCCTAAGCACATGCTTACATATGTTAAAACTCACTGAGGTACACATAATCCTGTCATTGATTTAAATTGGGTCTCACCGTGTAGCCCTGGCTAGCCTAGAATCACTGTTGAGACAGGGTATCCTCTGCTACCTGTTCTGCCTCCTAAGTGCTGGGATTGAAAGTGTGGTCACCATGCCTAGCTCTTGGCTTGTCTGTCTGTTTTATTTTGTTTGTTTTGAGTTTTTTTGTTTCGAAATTTTTCATTTTACTGAATGTTATTCCATGAAAAGGCTAATAAAAATTTGTGTTGTTTTTCCTAGCAGATTATTTCTCTTCTGAAAACAGAGTGTCTTTAAAAAGAAAACCCAACTCATTGAGTTAAACCCAAGCTAAGTTGTGGTGCAGCTTTTGTGGGCAGAGGGAGCCATCAGGGATAGTGGTGCTTGCCTGGGAGGCTCACAGTCATCCTTGGCTACGTATCTGAGGCCAGCCTAGGCTATATGAAAGTCTATCTCCAAAAAAATGGGAGGGATTGGAGAGGGGAAGAGTGAGGGGGAGGGGTGTGAGTCCGAATGAGGGAGGGTAACTGGAATCCTGTGGCCCTGAAAAGCTCTGTGTTGTCACGGGCAGGGAAGGGACAGAAATTTATTACATTGGGTCCCAGCAAGGACAACAGTTCGTCACATCCGGCTGATTCAGGTTGACGGTCACCTGACTTTCAACTTACTGGGCCAATTAACAGTCTTGGCTTTCATCAAAGTAGCTGAGTGTGCAGGGCAGGATGTCTAGGTGTGAATTCCCATGCCTCCTCTCAGAACAGAAACTGGCTGCCCTTCTTCTGAACAAAATAAGGGGAGTCCAGGCTAGCAGGAAACAGCAGAGGGAAGCAGAGAGGCCAGGAGGGAGGGAGGAAGAAGCGGTAAGTCAGGGGACAGAGGCAGCCAGGGCCCATGGATGCAGGAGACCACCCTCATAGAACATTCTTTTCAGTGATTCCATGGCAACTCTAAGTGTAGATCAGAACAGGGGTGAGGAGAAACCACGGCCACACAAAGGCAGTGATTCCTTGAGGAATGGATTTGCAACTGGGGCTCTGTCTTCACCTCTCTGGGACTCTGCTAAAGGAAGGATGGGCCCCATTAAGGAGGAGATAGGCCTGGTCCAGCTGCTTGAGGCTTGTCTCACAAGCTTCTTGTACCCTGGCCTCCAGGCCTTTGGCCCTGAATTTCTTTCTAACCCCTTCAAACAGGCTTTCTGTGAGTAGCCGATCAGCTGTCTAACAGAAACTAAGAGGCCTGGATTCAGGAACAGTGCTCCAGAGAAGATGACCTTGGAGGTAGAAAGAACATTTGGATTGCTCAGCCTTGGCCAAGACCCTTAGGTCTCACCTGTGCCAGTGGGATAGGCTGGATGCTTGCCATGTGTGAGGCACTTTGCATGGTTCTTCTTCATCTTCACAGCTCCCTTACCAGGTAGGTTCAAAAACTCTGCCTAAGTTACAGAGGAGGAAACTGAGGCTCGGCCAAAATGGCTACTTACCCAGCATCACAATGTTAACTAGAAACACAATAGAGACCCAAGTCCAAGTTGGTCCTGGCTCCTCCCTTCACTGTGTTCCTGAGAGCTGGACCTGGGATACAAGTAAGGACAGTTGGCATTATGAGAGCACACCCTGCAAACCAGAAACTGCTGGCTGGATTATTTAATGTCACTGAGTCATTTCTGTCAGCTGCACAGATGAGAAAAATGAGGTCTAGGAAGAGGCAGATACCTACCCTGGGCCACTACAGTACAGCAGAGTCAAGTCCCCACAGAGCCACAAGGGACCAATTAAGGCATGGACCTTCCCCTCTGGTCTTCTGTGTGAGGCCAGTTCCCAATCACAGCAGACTCCTGCTGAGGTTTCCAGTGGATGCTAGAGGTCAAGGCCTGGAGGAGGTTTTAATCTTCTCCAACCTTGGAGAGATTTGAAAAAACAAAGGAATTTCACCTTAAAACCAGATTCCTCATTATCCCTCAGCCAGTTCCTCGGGGTCAGTGTAGCTGACTCAGGAGAGTCAATGGGCCATGACAGATTGACTCCCAGACCTTGGCAGATCTAGCTATCACGAGCTCTGAAGGTCGATTTTTCCTTCACTTGCTAGGCTTTCAATTCCTCCACTCACCAAACCAAACCCATACCTATCCTCCCAGCCCAGACCAGTCCCTCCATACACTCTATACCCACCACTTCCCAGAATGTACCCCCCCCCAGTCACGAAGAGAGCTGTTAAATCAACAGAACAAAGCCCACCTGATAAAAGTGTATTCATCACACCATCCATGTGCAACACTGCCTGACATCATCTAGACTAGACCTATTTGACCTTGAAGACATGGCTTTCCTAGATGACTCCGTTGGTAAGGTGCTCACCGCACAAGCATGGAGACCTGAGTTGGGTGCTGTCTGCAGGCACCTGTAATGTTAGCACCTGGGAAACAGAAACAGTGGAATGGCTAGGACTTGCCTTCCAGGCAGCCAAACCAAATTGCTAAACCCCAAGTTTAGTAAGTAACCCTGTCTCAAAACAGAAAGTAAATGGTGATTGAGAGAGACATCTGATTTAGACTTCTGCCCCCACACACACAACACACAACACATACACATACAGCATACACACACACACACACACACACACCATACACACAGACAGGAAAGTAACCACATGTACGCAAACACACCAAACATAACACATATAAAAGACAAAGTAGGCTGATGACTGCTTGAGGCTGGGAACTTGGGAGAATTTGGGGGTGATACATAGAGAGTATTGGTGTTTTTAGGGTAATGAAGATGAAAATGGTTTCAAATTGATGGTCCTGAAAGTGTGGAAATATATATTTTAAAAAAAATCATTAAAGGTCTGGAGAGATGTCTCCAAAGTTAAGGACACTGACTGGATGCCATACTCATGGCGGCTCACAACTGTCTGTAACTCCAGTCACAAGGGATCCAGTGCCTTCTTCTGGCCTCTGAGACCACTAAACACAAACATGGAACACATACGTACATGTAGGCAAAACATTCACACAAGAAAACAAAAATACCTACGTAGTTTTTCAAAAGAAGAAAACCATTGAGTCTATTATTAAATGAGTCTATTATTCTGAGCATGGAGGTATAATCTGAGCACTGAGGAAGTAGAAGCAGGAAGAATCACAAACTCAAGGGTAGCCTGGGCTGCATAGTGGCAGGCTATCCTGGGCAATGTAGGGAAACCCTGTCTCATAAAAGAACAAAAAGCAGAAAACAAACAGATAAACTGAATGGTGTGTAAACTCTACCTCTACCCAGCTATCACCAAGCTTGCAAACATGAAGAACAGTGTCCTCCTAACCCCTTCTCTGTGGGTAGTATGCAGCAGCGACAGTGGTCCTCACGAAGCTGCTTGACCCAAGATTCCATAACATTTGAATCACTTCCAACAAATTTAAAGCAGCCATTTTTTTTTTAAGCAGAAAATGAGCACTTATCATGAGCAGTTGTCACACTTCCTGAGGAAGCAACATTTGTCCTATTAGCCACATGCTTGCTGATAAATCCAGGCTAGAGAGAACTGGTTTTGCATCACCAATGGCCTCGAGCCTGCAGTGACGTCAGCGGGGAATAGCTGTGGCCTGAGCCTCACAAAGAGACGCAGTCAGTCATGTGGGCCTGTCTGATGATACTAGAGTAAGAAGGAAAGACCCATCCATGTCTGCTTTGAAACCAGCCTCTTTGTTTGCTGACACCCATACTCCTGCCCAGGGAGGAAGTCTGGATTGCCAGGGCGTGGGAGATGTTCAAATTCTGTCCTTGGCAGCTGCCCTGACTTAAGCTCAAGCCTCAGACCTCCCAGCCAGCCCCTCTGCTGTGGGGGTAACTCCTGAAGTGGGGTAACTCCTAAAGTGGCATAGGCTGGAGCTCACAGGAGCATTAGAGAGTGAGCCTGGGGTTCAGTGGAGGTAGATAAGACAGACTTAGGGGAGAGTTTTCTGGAGGCTTCCAGAAACAAGTTTACCTAAATCTCTAAAAGAACCCAGAATCCCTCCCAAACAAGGCTGGATTGATGCTTCATGAGATGTGGCAACTTATTCAGAAGGTTAGTGGCTTTAGAATAAGTGTGGCTGCCTTCTGTCAGTGATCAACCAGGAGCAGCCTGGGGTATACAGCTTTAGCTCAGATTTCCTCAGGAGGAGCCTCTGTTACTCCAGGCCTGACTGAAGCTTTGGGACCAGCATCTGAGAAGACTGTACTAGCCTGGCCCTTCTTTCGAACTTTTCAATGGCTGTTGGCAGTAACCCCAGTTTTCCCTAGCTGTGGTTCACAGGTCTCAGTTTCTCACCTCTAGGGCAGTTGTGTGTCCTTCCCAATGTGGTAGGCATTTCCCAGCCAGAACAAAAGTCCTGAGAGATCCGAAGGCTGCTCTAAAGTAACAGACCATCACTCCCACACTGTGGCATCTGTAGACTTATCGTGCCAGGCCCGTACTGAAATAGGGGAAACTGGGCTCCACCTTTGAAAGGAAGTGCTGAAGAATATGTGGATATATTTAACCCGTACTGAGGAAGCCTGAAGCCCCCAGAGATTTTTTTTTTTCTTTCCAAGATTCTAACTTTTAAAAAATTTTCTTCTTTTGTAACCCAGACTCAGAAAGACAAGCACGGTATGTACTCACTCATAACTGGATATTAGACTTAAAGAATATCTAATATCATATGCATAGCTCAGAGAAGCTAGGTAACAAGGGAGACCCTAAAAGAGACATTTGGATCCCCCCAAGAAGGGAAAAGAGATAGGATCTCCTGAGTAAACTGGGAGCTGAGGTTGGGGATGAGGATATGAGGGATCAGGATGGTCGGGTTGGGGGAGAGACAATGAGGAAGAAGAAGAGAAGAGATGTCTTGATAGTGGGGGGTTAGTGGGGTTAGAGGAGAAACATGGTGCTATGAAAATTCCTGAGAATCCACAAGGAGGACTCCAAGCAATAGCGAAGAGGGTTCCTGAACTGCCCTTCCCCTGTAATCAGATTGGTGACCACCCTAATTGTTAACATAGACCCTTCATCTAGCAAGGATGAAAGCAGATGCAGAGATCCACAGCTAAGCACTGGGCTGAGCTCCTGGACTCCAGTCAAACAGAGGGAGGGGGGATTATATAAGCAAGTGGGTCAAGATCATGATTGGAAACCCAGAGACTGCTGACCTGAGCTAGTGGAAACTCACAGACTCTGGACTAACAGCTGGAGACCTGCATAGGACCAACTAGGCCGGCGGAATGTGGGTGACAGTTGTGTGACTTGGGCAATTTGTGGAGGCCTTAGCAGTGGGACCAAGATTTATCCCTAGTGCAAGAACTTTCTGAAGCCCATTCCCTATAGAAGAATATCTTGCTCAGACTTGATGAAGGGGGACAGGGGGCTTGGTCCTGCCTCAATTTGACATACCAGACTTTGTTGACCTCCTAAGAGAGCCTTACCGTCTCTGAGGAGTAGATGGGGGTGGTGGTGAAATGGGAGGGAGGTGGGGTGGGGATCAGAGGAGGGGAGAAAGGGGGAACTGTGATTGGTATGTAAAAATTTTTTAAAAAGCTTTTAAATAAAAAAATGTCCCTTTGTTATAACATGCATACACACACACACACACACACACACACACACACACACACACACAAATCCATATAGGAAGACAGGCTTATTTACAACAAGAAAATAAGCAAAGTTAAGGTAGGTGTCAGAGGAAGCATTTTGAAAACAAACATATGTAACAATGGATGTCACTGTTTACAACAGTGTGGAAGAGAGGAGAACACCCAGAGGCACAGGCACACCACAAGGTCTGGGTTTCATGGCATCAATGAAAAAAATGCTCCAAATGTGTCGCATTTTTCACCCCTAGAGGTTTAATCTTACAGACTCGACCTTCTGAGAGGGAAAGAGACTAAATAAGCTTCTGGAAGAGTTTCAGAGCTCTGCTGAGCAAAGCCAGCCACCACCCAAGTTTGCTCTCCACTACCACCCTTGCATTTTTCTGCAGACTATCAAGTTGAAACAGACACAGCATAGTTACTGTCTCCCAGGGAAGGCCTGTGGTGACCGAAATACTGCCAGTGCTGCTGGGAAAAGGAGAGTTTTGCAGCTTGCTTTTGTTGCTGTTTGGTTTCAGTTTGCTTTTGTTTAGATACTTTTTGGTTGGCTTTTGTTTTGTTTTGAGACAGAGTCTCACTGTAGCCCGGAATTTCCTAAACTAGGCTGGCCTTGAACTCACAGTGAGCCACCAGGCCAGCAAGTTGGGGTTATTACAGTTGCTGAGAAGATCATTTCAAATTTGTTTCTCTCAAGGGCACGCGGGAGAATGCCTGTGAGATAAACTGGAGTTAATTCCATGCCCCGTTACGTGTGGGTTCCTTTCTTGCTCAACGGGTAGGAATCCTTAAGAAACATTGGCCCTTTGCCCTCATGAGAAATCTGACCAACTTAGGTGAATCTCTTCACATCACTTCAAGTTAGCAGGTCCTTACAGACTTTGAGACAGCAAACCTCCAGAAGACTATATTCTACAACTGCATTTCAGATCTCTTATGAGTTTAAGGCGATCTGGTCTACACAGTTGAGTTCTGTGCCAGCTAGGGCTACATTGTGAGACCTGTCTCAAAAAAGTAAAAATTTTAAAAAGAGACCATAAACTTGGTCTCCATATTTACAAAACCAGTTTTTCAAGAAGACTGTGGAAGCAAAGAATAGAAACAGCTTCTGGTAGCTACCACCCATTACCTTGATTGTACTTAAAGCAAGCGTCAATGGTTGTCCAAAGTCACCGTTCACTGTACAAAGGAGCGAAAGCCATCCATTTAGTGTTTTAAAGGAAGCTATAAGAAGTAAAAATGCAATCAGACTTGGGGGATGAGAATCAAAGCTAGCCATAATCACCAGGAGTGGTCCACTTAAGGACAACAGCTGAGCACGCACCCACCTATATCTGACAGACAGTAAGACACTACACACAAAGTGCAAACTGTTCCCAGGGCCTATGCACACTTCACTAGTCACCCAGAAGACAGTGGATGTATTGTTCATTCCTCTTTGCTTTTTGCTTGAGAGAAATATTATCTAATGTTTGGCCATTCCAATATTCTTTGAAATGACGGTTTAGTCCACAAAGCAACAGCACAAAAGTTATCATCAGGTAAGAAAGAAGCATCGTGTGGACTTACTGGCCTATCCAAACAACCGCATAAGAGAAAGAACCGTGGTGATCAAGTACATTTTAGGCTCTTGTTCCTTCAGCAGATAGAGGTGTTCCCACCAGTCCAAAGCATTGGTTTTTACTAGGTTATTGCAAGCGTCATGAAACAATTTGCTGTTCTTTAGGAATCCGTTTATTAGAGCTAAAAATTCTAGGTGCCAAGATAGGAATAAGGTAGCCGAACACAATGGTACAACAAAACGGAAAGCGCCCACCAGCACAGATGGTGGCAGATAGTAAAGAGTAACAGCAGAGACCACGCCCACGATGGCTTGGAAACCCACAACTGTGTTGGCCATCAGCATCCTGTCTCCCACCCTTACACCTGTTCTTCCAGACCTGCAGTGTCTGCAGCCAGCTGGTTTCTCCTGCTGTCACGCACCGCACCCAGGTGCAGACTCTTTAAGTCACCCTGTTATCCTTCACAGATGCTGGCAACCTGAGCACCAGCCCCAGAGACTTAACAGCCATTCTGTAGCCCAACGGAATCAATTTCTAGGCAGATGTAAAGACATCAGTATAGGGGTATTGTGTTACTTCATTGTAAATAATTGTCCCACCCACTGGTTTAATAAAAAGCACTGATTGGCCAAAGGCAGGCAGGAATTGTGGGCGGGGCTACCAGACTAAGAAAACTCTGAGAACAGGAAGCACAGAGCAGAATGCCAGAGAGAACACCAGAGAGAAGCTGGAAGAAGTAGAGGACAACCATGCTGCTCTAAGAAAAGGTACCGAGCCACATGGCTGAACAGGAAGAATCATGGGTTAGATGAAGGATAGAGAGCTAGCAAGTGATATGCCTGGGCCTTAGGTTGATCAGCCTAAAACTATTGAAAGCATCTCTGTGTGTTTCTGCGGGAATGCAGGTCTGTGGGTCCTAAACCTTGAGGTTAGGCCCGAAAGTACGGAACAGAAACTGCCTGCTACACATCAGCTCCTTAATACCCATGTGAACTAAGCCAGCCCCAGGCCAGGACTTCTTTGAAACTTTGCAGTTGTCATGACGCATCCTCTTTAGGAGTCCAGAGTGCTTAATTGAATTCCAGTGGAAGTCTTGAGTCATGTAGCACCAATCACCTGTGACTTTTGCAAGTGTCACTCCTCTCCCTGGGGACAATCAGCTCAGCAGGCGCAGGGGGACTTCGAACAGCTTCCACCTGATGAGGACACTCAGTTAATAGAAAACCCACAGACACATGTTCCCAGACAGAAACCAGAGTTTCTGGGATTAAAACCAGTCCCTCCCTCAGAAACCCATTTTTTAGGTGGAGACCAGGCCTCGATGGGCCTTTCACCTCGAAGGCCTTCAACCTACTGTCAGACAGTGAGATGCCAATGTACAGTAATAAAGAGCAAAGCATTCATGGGTCTCACAGAGCCACCACCTACCAACTGTGGGGTCTTCAGCAAATGTTTCCTCCTATTTATGGAAAAATCAACACACACACACCAAGACTATTAAGAAAGTAGTATTATTGGCTGGGATAAGATGTGGGCAGATTAAGGGAAAAAAATCCAAATCACAGGCTTTAAGAAGATAGGAATATATTGTCTTTTGCATAAAAGAAGTCCAAAAATAGACCACCCAGGGCTAGTGAGGGATCCAAACTTTCATAATCCCACTTTCCCATGTGAGCATCCCCAAGGCCACTGCACAGTCCACAATGCTGCCAGAGCCCTCACCATGTTATTTTTCCAGAGAAAGAGGAAGTGGTAAAGAAGGCCAACCTGAGCTACAAAGCAAGACCTGTTCAAAGAAAGGGGGGAGGGAAGGAGAGATGGGGAGGACAGGATACGGGAGGGGACAGGGGAGGGGACACAGGGGAAGAATGGGAAGGGAGACAACAAAGGTAAAAGGGACCCTTCCCACACAGGTAGCTCACTTTAGCAGCTATCCCAAAGCCCCACACAAGGCCACACATCTCACTGGCCACAACTTAACCATCTGACATCACCTAGCTACACAGAGCCTAGCAAGAGTGGTGTTTTGGTGCTAGTGTGCCAGCTAGGCTATGTGGCCTCGGTAAACTAGGCCACATTAGCAAAGAATAGGAGCTTCTGTTTGCTCTCATGCAGTCTCACTGAGAGCAAAGCCGGCAGGCTGACCCTGTCAGACACCTGGACTCTCATTCTGTCACTCCAGAACTTAGAGACAGAAACCTGCTGGACCCCCAGGAATCCCTGCCCCCGCAGGAATCATAATGGCTGACAAAGAAAACACAGCCAATGCTTTCATTGTGTGGCAGACATTTTGTCAACCATTCTTTCCTGTGAAGCATCACCTGTTGATTTCTCGCGTGAGATCAGACACACACTACCAGATGCTCCCCACACTAGAGTTTATTCAGAGGAGTTGCTGAGCAGGGAGAGAAGCAGAAGAGAAAGAGACAGACTTTCACATGGCATCTCCTTTTAAGAGAGTAGTGTGGACACAGATTTACATAGCCAGCACAATGTTGAGTTTACCACATGGCTGCTACATGCCAGGAATCTTTACATCTCACCCTAATGTTTATTATAAAAAGAAAGCCAGGTTTATGTAGGGGGAACTGAAAATTGGACCAGAACACGGTCGGCGGATCTCTCAAGGCTGCTTCAAGCTGTCTTAAGGGTGGAGTTTGTCTTTCCAGGAGATGAGAGCTGTATCTTCTGGCCATCAGTCTGCTGGGTTTTGCAGCTCATTTCCTGCAGTCCAGGTGAGTGTAAGACATGAGATGATGAATCCTGATTTTCTGGAGCTTGGAAAAAAGACTGAGTTAGTGAGAGAACCTTAGGAAGTGACACATATAGTGAGGGTCTCTGCTATTACGGGTCTGGAGTCAGATTGAAAGAAGAGTTTGAAAAAGGGAGGGAAAGAAGGTCTGAAATTGGGACATGTGTAACCTTAAGTTAGGCTTTGTCTATACTTTAAATAAATCTTGAGGTAACTGTTTTGTGCTTCTTCCTTCTAGGGGACTCCAGCTGCACAATAAAGTTAGTGGATCCCTGCTAGTTCTGGAGATTGGAAGAGGTTAAAATGTCGCATGTTTTTTTGTTTACCCCCATTGCTGAAATTAAAAGGACTTCTGGATCCTTTCCTCTGGTCCAGGGGATGGGGAGAACAGTCTGTTTTACCTGTATTAGCTCTAAAAATGATAGTCCTCAGAGGGTGGTGGTCAATTGTTTTCCGATGGTAAGATGGCTCTGGCCTTTTCCATTCTCCAGAAGCAGTGGCTGGATGGTTAGTCTGTGTGGTATCGGATGAACAAGACCACAAAATACCTCAGAGCCCTTTGATTCTGGTAACTGTCTCCACTTTGGCTCTGAGAAACAGGCTGAAATGGAAAACTCAGAGATGGGGAATTTGGGGGAAATGTGTCTAGCAACAACAGAAGGATTCTGGGTGTTCCCACTTGGGGGTCCACCTGGGAGGCTGGAAGAGGGGCTGGGGGTCTGGTGCTGACAGGCTGAGCAGATAGCAAGAAAAATAAGGGAGTGGCAAATGTGATGATCAAAAGAAGAAGAAAAGAAAGCCCCTGCTTTAGCTAAAAACAATCTCTCTTCATTTAGGGGTACAGGGCAGGTTAGCATGACCAAAAATGAGTGGGTGATAGGGATATCTCTGAAAATGCAATTAAGTGGCAATATCTGATGAGGCCAGAATTGTTTGCCTCCCACCCCGACCATGGAGAGGCTAGAGAGGTAGAACTCCAAAACTCTGCAGGACCAAGTATGTGGCACCGGTGTCCACCAGGAAGGAGATGGACCACCCTGATACCATTATGACTACTGAGACCCCCTTTTCATGATGGTCAGGTTAGGATGACGTCTAACTCCTGACCCTCTGGATTCCACCACATACGGATTAGGATTCAGCACATTTATTGAGTGCTGGGGATGGAACCCAAGGCCATGTGCATAGTACACAAGTGCTTTCCCAGCTGAACTCTATTCCCTGCCCCTTCAAGAAATTTCTTAAGTTCTTACTTGGGGGTGGGGAGGAGCTGATGGAGAAAATGAAACCAGAGATGTAAGAACGGAGAGAAGCTATACAAAGCCCCATTGGTCACTATCAGGACTGCTGCTCTCCCGACCTTCTGAGAAATCCCTATTCTGTGTCCTCAACTCCACCTAGGTTCCTTCCCCTTTCCACCAGGGAAGAGCTCCTATGTTTATAACACTTTTAATTATAGGATCCTGTTAGAATTCTTTGTGGAACACATGGCAGAAATCCAGCTGAAACTGGCTAAAACAAAAATGGAAGCATAAATAAGAATTCACTGAAACCAATTTGAAAAGTTCAAGGGCAGAAGCTAGCACAGCAAGGGAGATTGATGGCTCGAATGTAAATGGCTCCGTCTACATTCCTGTCTCTGATTCTTCCTTTCTGCCTTCTGCAGGAAGCAGCACGTAGCCAGAAAGAAACACAAGGATCTCCCCGCAACCCCCAAGGTCCTGAAAACTCCCTCCACAAAGACCGTAAAGGACCACCCTCTCCAATGCCTATGATCTCACTAAGAAACTGATTGGCCATCTTGGGTCACATGCACAGCCCTTTGCCCAATCACAGTGGACAGGATTCTGGCACCTCATAGGCTTGGCCAGCAAGCCAAAGCCTTTCAGTGCCGGCTGGACAGCTCACTGTGGTTGACCGGCCTCAGGAGCTCCGTGAAAGAGAGCATTCCTCCAATGCAGAGAGGTGCTGAGCTGACTGCAGACCTAATCGCACGGGGTTGTGTCCAAGTGGAGTTGGGTTCAAATCTTAGTTCAACCACTGAGGAATTGTGTGGACTCGAGAAAGTCATTTGAGCCATGTGAGAGTTAACGTTTTCATCTCCAAAATGAATATAATCATACCTGCCTTTCAAGGTTATGGAGATTACGAGAACAGTGAAGCGTTCTACTTTGAGAACTTGTGACCTCAGCGACCTAAAGACCACCCACTGTGTGTGTGTCTCTACGAGGTCTTTAGACCCGCTGTAAATGAAAGCCATGTATCTTGGGGCTACAGAAAGGGTTGAGAACACACCCCCTGCTCTTACAGAGAACCCAAGTTCTGTTCCCAGCATCCACAACTGCCTGTAACTCCAGCTCCAGAGGAATCCAACGCCCTCTTCTGGCCTCCTTGGGCACCTGCACTCACACACATAACCCACTCAGACATATAATCATAAATCTTTTATCTTTAAAATGTCTCTTTCCCTGTTTGCTTCCATGACTCCAGGCCTTCCACTAAATCACACATCAGCTCACCAACACACCCGCCCCACCCAGTAACCCTCTTACTAGAACAAACTATTAAAAACTTGGGGAAAGGAGATGACCACGAGATGTATGACAAGAAACAAGGACTGGAGATGAGCATGGCTTTACTAATCCTAAGTAGCAGTATATGGCTGTTCAACCCTTCATAGCATCATTGCCAATCAGTTCCAGTGTGGTGTGTGTGTGTGTGTGTGTGTGTGTGTGTGTGTGTGTGTGTGTGTACACATGGATGCAGGTGTGTTTGCCCATGTAGGCATATATGGAGACCAGAGGCTAACAACCAGATGTAGTCTTCAAATGCATCTCCAGGTTAGGCTGTTTCTTTTGAGACAGGGACTCTCGATAAACCTGCAACTCGCTGCTTTGGCTAGACTGGCAAGCAGTCCCTGGGATAACAGATTCAGACCATCACACCTGCCTTTTTTTTCTTTTTATCTGAGTGTTGGGCGTCTGAACTCAGATGTGCAGATCCGCATGCTTGCACAGTAAGCACCTTATCCACTGAGCATCTCCCCAGCCCATTACACTCAGTGCCTTTTGCCTCCCTGTCTGTCTGTCTGTCTGTCTGTCTGTCTGTCTAGAGCTAAGCTCTATAATTCCTTGTCTCTTGTCTCCTCCCCTCCCTTTCCTTTCTTGCCTTTGCCCCTTCACCTGGGGAGGTGTGCCTGTTAGCTTTCCTCAACTTGACACATACTAAGACACTTGGGGAAATTCAGTTAAGGGATTTCCTCCATCTAATTGGCCTGTGCACATGTCTATGGGGGCATTTTCTTGACGGATGGTTGATACATGAGGACCCAGTCCACCATGGGTTGTACCACCCCGGGGGTCCCCCCATGACAGACTCTAACCTGTAAGATATAAAAAAGCCTTTCTTCCCCAAGTTGCTTTTGGTGATGGCATTCACCACAGCAAGATGAAGCAAGCTATGACAGACAGTCATGTGGCCCCTCGAGGGTAGAGAGGCTTTCCCGAGGAAAGAATGAATCATGGCCTTGCCTGGGTCATGTCTTAAAGGAAGGAAAGGAGCCTCACTTTGGTGACTTTTCCGTACTATCTGCTTGTTTCTGCTTCTTTTCTTTCTTCTGAGACAGAGTCTCAAACTCCAGCTCACACGATCTTCCTGCTTAGTCTCCTAAGTACCTGCGGCTCCGTATGAGAACTTTGTCCCTCTTTCTTGGGGTGGGGACCAAACCTGAGGCCTTGCCCTGCTAAAGAAGCTCTCTACACTGAGCTACAGCTTCAGCCCTTGGAACTATTTTTTAATAGATCCTGACTTCCTCCTCTGTACAGAAAAATCAAAATGAAAGGAGATATAAAATACAGGTGACCGAAATTCTGGGATGACTGGGGATTTGAGGTTGGGGGGGGGGCAGATGACCTGAAAACTGTCGATTGACTCAAACACAGAGACTGGGAAAGTCAAGGATTTTATTTGGGGTCTTAGCAATAGTAGTTCAGGAAACATGAACTCAAATATCTGAATCAATGTTCCAAAGAACATAGGGAAGGCAGGAGGTGTCTATTTATTACAAAGCTCATGACAAGACTCTTTGAGGGAGCAACTTCTGTTGGAGTTGAGAATACGTGTATGACAGGGACATTGTGACAGCTAAAAGACAAAGGACAGAATGGAGGCATTTAGCGAAAACATCCACAGAGTGAGAATTAATAACCCTTTGATATGTACCCAAGACCCCAAGACACCTGCAGGCAAAAAGTGGCCAGCTTCATAACATATATGCACATGCACATGTGCATGCACACAGAGAGCAGTAGCTGAGATGGCATGTGCACAGGCACACTGCACACATGTGTGCACACACACAGCAGTAGCTGAGATGGTGGTCACTGCCTTCCAGTACCAGCAAAGTTCTTCCAGTGAGATTTTCACCCAAACCCCACAACAGGCCCAGCTGGAAACTCTACAAGTGACATTTCTAAGGATCAGCTCCAGGGCTCACCACTGCCGCAGCCTATGAGAGGTGCCCTCCTGAATTTCCCATGAGTTGACCTATACCCTGAGCACTGTTCTTCACTCCCCTGCCCTATGCACCTTCTTGCTCCCCAGCAGTGCACCTGCTGCCAGGATGCAGGGAAGACACTGCACCTGCTGGCCCTGCGCTGTCTCCTTCACATCCCATACTTCCCTCTTCACCTCAGAGTCTGGTGACTCAGCGCCCCTGGAGCCCTGGGCATTTAAACTCTAGACCACTTCCCTCCCCATCAAGACGTACTAAAATACTAAAATTTGCTCCAAAGTTGTTGGTTTTTTAAAGCTAGTAATATTTTTTTTAATTATTCAGCCAGAAGTAGCTGCTTTGTAATTGAGACTTCTCAGAGAGAGAGAAGCCTAACCCACACATTCCTTCAACTGTAATGAAACTTTTATGGATACTAAATTTAAGAATTAATGAGGTTAATAAAATGTTACAGTTGGCTATTTTATTGCGAATTTATTGGTTTTCATTTGGGCAGGATTCTCATTTTAGGGCCAAGCATTTCTTTTCCAACTGTCAATGCTCAGAGATACTCAGAGGATGCTCAGTAGTAAGCTCCTTGGTGAGCAAATCCAGAGCCGCCATACACACACACAGTGCTCTTACATACCACACACACACACATGCACACACCTCACGTACTGTGTTTTACACACCAACATGCACACACACACACCATATACACACACCACATATACACACACCACACACACTGTGTTTTTACCCCAACACACACACGCACACTCACACACACACCACATATACACCATGCCCTTACAAACATATTCCTTTATGCCTCAGCAATACATTAGTGGCAGAGGATTTGGCAAGTCAAACCAGGGACCCAGAAGTAATGTCATGTCACTTCATATGACAAGAGTACTACTTTTTGAGACTTATTTTAATTTTTTTATGAAGATGTCTCTGTGTGTCACCTATATGTAGGGGTGCCCAAGGAGGCCAGAAGAGACCACTGGACTGGAATTACAAGCAATTGTGAGACGCCAATGCAGGTCCTCTAAAGAGTGACAAGCACTCTTAACCAATAAGCCACCTCTCCATCCCCCTGACAGTGCTTTATGCAACCAGCAGTTTAAGCTGCAAAGGACACAGAACCCAAAACAAGTGATTCTCAGCACTGGCACGGCCATTCTTTCCTCCTGGAAGAAGGGTGGGTACTAGACTAAAGGGGAGGGCCCCACATACACTGGTTCCATAGTGGACACAGAGAAGTTGCTGGCAACTTTTCTGTGACTACAGGCTCTATCTTTCAAGCAGGTGGCAGTGGTGTGACCAGTACCCTGAAGAGGGACTTTGAAAGGCAGACACTGGACACAAGGGCACAGTATCCAGCCTCCCTTCAGATCCAGATTGAAGGAGTCAACCTTCAGCTATGTCCCTAAGCAAGACGTTTACTCCTGTCGTCTTAATCCGCCAGCTGCTTGCCTCCTTCACTTAAACGATGATCTGATGAAATTTCATGTCTGGCCACTAGGTGGGGCCAATGTCCACAAAAACAGAGTTGGGCTCCGGGCAGCTGGGGTCTGAGAGGTCGGTATGAGAGACGGTGGGCAGAGTTCTCCGGGACCAGATAAGGTCCCAGAGCGCACTTTTTATTTTTAACCTAAATAACCTCCTCTGTCTAGATCCACAGTAAAAGCTAAGTGGACTCAAAGATGACCCTAGCAGTCCCAAACCCCCCATTTACCAAATGTCTGATGCCCTGAGTGAGGGTCAAGAGGAGTTGGACGGGGCTGCCTGGGGCAGTTGCCCCTAGCTCCTGAGGGTGGAGAGAGCACGCATGAAATCAAATGTCACCTCTAGAAAGTACGATCTTGAAACCGGAGGTGGGGGTACCCGCCAGACCTCAAAGTATACAATTGCACTGGTTCTTTGGAGGCCATCGCCTTCAGCACCGCTTAAGGCTTTTCACAGGAGACGCTGCAGAGCGAAACCCCACGCAAGCTGCGCAGACAGGTGGAGGGGCGGAGCTTGGGCACCAGAGGCTCCCTCATTGGATGTAGGAGTTGCTGGGGTACTGACGGAGGGGGTCACAGCTGAGGAGGAGGAGGTAGAACCTGAATGGGCTCAGAGGTGTGGGTTTTTGAAAGAATTGCGTGGGGACGGTGCAGAAACCTGGTGCAGATGTAGGGATCTTAGCTGGCACCTAGAGTGACCATTAACCGTGTTGTCCTCAGGCACACGAGCACATGGCTCCAGATTTACTCAGGAAGAACCAAGCTCCATGCTCCTTCCGGGGAAGTGTGAATGCTTTTGTACCTTACCACTCCCAGAACAGAACTCTGCTTCCTTAGTGTGTGTGTTTGGAGGTTGGGGACCTGAAGCCACAATACGGGTCGACTCCTTCCTAGCTCGTGCTAGCTTCCCTCCAGGAGAAGAAGTAAGATATCCATCCCTCCTCTATCCTGTCCTGTAAACCAGCCTCTCTACAGGACCAGCATCCAGCACAGAGCACTCCTGCCCCCATCTTTTGTGGTGATCCTTTCTCTTCTCACCTGGTTGTAATGAGTTCATTACTGTTCATTACTGATCCACTGAGCACCCTACTGTACAGGTTCTGAACCAGGTGCTAGAGGAACAGCTGTGTTGGAGATGAGTGTACCCCTAAAGCGCCTTGCCCTTTACCCCAGGGAATACAGAAATCTAGCTGGAACTGCACTGGAAGCGTCCTTCCTGCTGACTAGACTTCACTGGGACAGGAGTTACACAGGCTGCTAGGCTTCTAAGGGAGAATTCTCATCCCTAGTCTTACTCAGCTGTGGACTCTGCCTGCAACAGCATGGACCAGCCAGTCCACTGTGCAATAGTGGAGTGTCTGCCACGCCCCCTGCAGGGGGGTGGGTGCAGATGGGACTCCATGCCTGGTGCTGAAAACCCAATCAGAAGCCAGTGACTGAGGTGGCCATGGTGAAGAAAGCTGCAGCTATTGTTGGCTAAGAGGACATGGTGTATGTGTCAAACTCGTCTTCCAAACAACTGTTTATGTCTGTAGAATGATGTAGCCAATGGCTTGGTCAGAGAAATGTACATAACTGGTCAAGGTACGTGAATGCCCAGCCATAAACATCTATACCCCAAACATAAACATCCACACACACACACCTTAGGGAAGATTGTCCAAGAGAAAGAAAACATATAAAGAGCTGGGATGGGGAGAGGTGTGACATGGTGGCTTCCAGGTATGACATGCTCTCATACACTTGAGCTACACTACACGTCATCAGCTGGACAAGACCGAGCCCACAGACATCCCCTTCCCAAGGATTTATACATAGTTAACAATTGATGAAAAAGGGAGAGACGTTTTCTTCGGTGATATGGTCACTGGTAAGGTGTCCTGCTCCTGTGAACAACCCCAGTGAAACTCATCAGAACACACACATACACACACACACACACACACACACACACACACACACACACAGTCGGGAGGAGAAAGGAGATTTGTGGGAATGGTAAGCGAATAAGAGTAAATGTAATGGGAATGACTATGATGAAAATATGTACATATGTGAAATGTCATAATGAAGCCCATTATTATATATAACTAGGATATGCAATAACATTTTTTAAAAGACTAACCATTGCAAAAAAAAATAGTAATTCTTGCACTGGAAAATTAATCCCTAATGTAACAGTGATGTGAGATGAAGCCTGTAAAAGGTCAGGAAACTGAGACCCTATCTCTAAATAATGACAATAATAACCATGGTTAGAACTTAGAGCTGTGCCCTTCAGAAGGATGCTTTTGTTAACGAGTTTGGCTCCTCTTGCCCTTGCTTGCCCTTTTACTTTCCACCAAGGTATGGTGCTGAACTAAGTCCTTTAGCAGATGTGAGCCCTCACCCTCGGGTTTCAGAGCTTCCAGACCTGGTAGAAGGAATTCTATTCTAGACCCTGCATCAAGAATGCTGCTACAGCACATTTAGACTGACAGGCCAGCAGCCAAACACACAAGGGCACAGTATTGTTGTAAGACAAAAAATAAGAACTTGTTAGGTGGCCGTGGTATGCATCTTTAATCCAAGCACTCAAAAGGCAGAGAGGCAGGCAGATGGATCTCTGTGAGTTTGAGACCAGCCTGGTGTACAGTGGGAGTCTTAGGACTACTACACAGAGAAACCCAGTCTCAACAAATAAACAAAAAATAACTTGATAAAACATGACGGGTTATTCCCGGGTTGAGGATCTTCAGTGGAGTGTAAGGATGTTGGCAGGAGTGTGTTAGGTTAGGTTACCAGTGGTCAATTGTCAATGTCAAGGGGGGAAGGGGTATAAAAGTATCTCTTTATGGCGTTTTCACTACATTATAACTACAGCTACAAAAAAAACCCCTGGAAACTCACATATCAGTTCTACTTGAGCTGAAAAGAACAGAGTTCTTGTGTCTATGCAAAAACCAACCATTTCTTAAATGGCAAATTTCCCTTGAAATCTGAAGAAAAGACATTGCCTCTACCAACATCTTCACAATGTTCCCAGGACAATACTGATTAGTTCCACTAGGGGGCAGCAAAAAATGGAAGAGGAAAAGACCTGGGTGAGTTCCCACTAACTCAGGCAGGATATGAGGGGCTTGGTAAAAACAGTTTGGACAGCAATTCCCTTGTTTCGGGTGGTTACTTTACGCCAGTCAGCTTTCTAAGTAATTTACATAAAATTAACTCGTTCGCTTCTCCCAGGAGCCCTATGTGGAAGATGAAATTGCACTAACTCTGTTCTGCAGATGAAGAAAGAGAGATACAGGGTCAGGGGGTAAACTTGGGACCTGAGCTCTAGAGTCAAGCAACATTTCTCAGCCAGTGAAATGCTCCTTGTTTCAAAGAGAGAGGAGATTAGAGAGAGGGAAGATAGCTGAGGTCTCCATAGACATAGTCCCAGAGGGCTCTTTAAAGTCAGTTCCAGAAGGAAGTAAAGACTTCTAGCTGAGCAATCAGAAAAGATCAGAATTTCTGGTTCCCTTATATATAAACCCCATGTGTCTCATGGGGGCCAAGACCACCTCTTGCAACCCCATTCTCTGCAACTGCATTCTACATTTATATACCTGCTACCTGCCACTGTGCCTCTCTGGCTAGAATGTGTAAAGCTGGGTTTAACCTGTCCTTTCTACCATCCCCCTGGCTCAGGCAGCCAGCAGCTTTAGCTGCCACCAAGAGACTGGTCTGAGGAAGAAGAGAAGGGTGCTAGGGTACCCCCACGCCTGGGGGTTAACAACACAGACCCCTTCCATAGGCCCTGCCTGTGTTCCCTTAAAAGACCCAAGTGATAAGCCAAGTATAGGGCATGGGCTTTTAATCCCAGCACTCAGGAGGCAGAGGTATATGGAGCCGTGTGAGTTCAAAGCCAACCTGGTCTACATAGTGGGTTCTAGGTCAGCCAGAGCTATAGTGAGACTCTGTCTCAAAACACACACACACACACAAACACATAATGAATGAATGAATGAATGAATGAATGAATGAATGAATGAATGAATGAATGAAATAAAACAAAGCCCAAGTAACGTCAGGCAAATATGGCAGTGGTTTTGAGGCTGAGGCCCGATCCTTTTTCTGAGTTTAGTTCTTTTTTCCCCTAATTTGAACAATAGTTACTGAGCCGCTCCTGTGTACATGCTAGACTCAACATTTTCGAAAGGAATTTGCTTAGTGAACAAGCTGTCTGCCTGCCCCTCTTGCCTTCGCGAGTTCTGAACTCACCTCGGGTTGAAGGGCCCCTTGAAATGTCATGCCTGGGTACCCAAGTATATGTTTCCACCACAAAGCTGTTCAGCCTGTCCTGTACACAGTGGGCAGACTTCACCCTGACATACCTGTTGGCAGCTGGCCCAGATCCAAAGCTTTCCCCCCATTTTCCTGCTGTGGTCTGGTGAGAGGAGCACTGCACTCCAAAGTGGCTCCTTGCCCAGGCCATTTTGGGCAGGAAGAGGCAGGACCTTTCCTAGGCCCAGCTACCTGTGAGTCCTGCCAAAACCACCCACACCTACCTGGCTATCTGGGGCCCTGAAGCCCTTGCCTGGGAAAGCAACTCTCCCAGCATCCCAGGACCTACCTAACACATGGATCCCTTCCGTGGGACTCACCAGTGCCCCCCTGAGGGCCCCTTGTAGGGCAGGACGCAGAGCCAGCTCTGGTGGCAGCCGTTGAGACCAGGTAATGGCACCTCCAGAGACAATATCCACACTCCCCCTTCTCTCGTTACAATCCTCTGAGGCCTTGCTAGGGACCAGGCCTACTATGAGACTACAAGGTCAACCAGGTGAGCAAGTGGAAGCTGGAGATTTCAACAACCTTCTCTCTGGGTTCAGGGGTGGGAAGGGTTGGGTGGGGACTGCAGTGTGAATATTTCTACCATGTCAGGCAAGGAGCCCCCAGTGTAACATCAACACTAAGTAGGTTCACACGACTGTCAGTAGGTCTTCATCACCAGATACAAAAGGCACAAACAACCTATGAGCACAGATAACTGGAAAATGTAGTGAGTTAGAAATTGATGTTTCCAGTGTGTATAAATATGTTTAATTATAAGTTTACATAACTTAATTATTAACAGAAGCCGTGTTTAACAACCTGCTCACAAAATCCCTGAAAATAATTAATTCCCAGTTCTCAGGTTCACGAAAGCTGGCATAGCCCTATGCAAGAAACTAAAGAAGACAGACCCACTCAAGGTCAGGTGCTCCTGGAGGAAGAGATACCACCGAACTGAAGCAAGATTCATCATACCCCAGAGAGGGGACAAGAAGTAAGCCAAGCTTGGTGGCAGGGGGTGGGGGAGGCAGGAAGGAGAGAGAGTTTGGCACAAAACAAAAATTGAAGTTGTGAGTATCTCTCCTCTCTGGCTGAGGGGACATCTGGGTTCCACCCTGGTTCTGCTTATGGCTGCGCTGTCGCTTTGGCTAAGTCCCCATTCCTCACCAGACTTCTCCCCCCTGTCACACTGGGACCAGAAGCCAGATGGTCTCCAGGCCTGTGGGGGTGTCTAGAGCCCCTGGAGATCTGTGGAGTGGCCTGGTGTCTGGCTCATGACACTCATAGTAGGCATCTGGCCCACAGGAGACACTCAGTAGCCAAATCCCTCTCTCCTTTCAGCCAGTTCCCCCAGGTGATCACCGAAACTCCTGGCTTAGCTGCTGGTCTGTAACTATAATTACAGTCATTTCTAGAACACTTTTCTGCCTCCCCTAATTACCAAGCCCATGCGATTCCAATTACACATCTAAAGAAACATGTCAGGAACCCCTCCCGGAGGCCAATCTGGGATTGCAGCCCCCAGGCCAGCTGGGATGTCACAGGAGCCCTCACTCTGACACTCCCTCAGTGCCAACCAGGCAGAAAGTCTTCAGGCCACCCAGGGCCAGCCCTGGGTGGATATAGAATGAAGGAGCCAGTGGAAGCACCCCAGCAGGAGGGCTTGCGTCTAGAAAGAGGAGAGACCTCTCCTGGCCAAGTGGAAAGCCTCTGCCCACGCACTAGATGAATCTCCAAGAGCTGAGGTCACCACCAGGGTGCTCTGGAGTAAAGCTTAGAAAATGGCCTCTGGTCTTGAGTCTATTATTACCACCCACCACATAGGGCACCTACCCTCAGAGAGATTGGGCCATCACACTTGCTGGGCCAGAGATCAGCACCCTCCAGAGAAAGTCTCATTGTTCTGGACTCTTCCTACAGGGAGTACTAACACAGGCCCTTAATCCTAGCACTTAGAAGGAAGAAGCTGACAGGTCTTTGTGGGTTCAGGCCAGCCAGGGATAAACAATAAGACCTGTCTCAAAATGAAAACAGAGGGGAAAAGGGAAGAGAAGGGAGGGGAGGGCAGTACATTAAAAAAAAAAATAAGCATTACATGAAAAATAAGTATTCCATGGCTCTGGGTGAGATGGCTCAGTGGTTAAGAGGATGCTCTTCCAGAGGTCCTGAGTTCAATTCCTAGCAACCACATCAGATCCATACTGGGATCTGATGCCCTCTTCCAGCATGCAGGTGCACATGCAGACAGAGCATTCACACACACAAAAATAATAACAACAATAATAAAACCTCAAGAGAGAGAGACAATCCCTCCAAACAGCTCCCACCCACAAGTTCACCTCAACTCTCTGGTACTCTCTTCCCTCTGTCTGGACCTGCATTAATACCTACCCCCTCTATAGCTCTAATCTTGATCAGTAACCTCTCCCTGCACATGTTTCCAGGGCACCAAGCTCACAGTTCCTTAACCCCTTACACATAGCACGGCCCCTTACCTTCCCTCATACATAGCCTTCTATCCCTCCTCCCATGGCCCAACCAGCATGGTAGCCCCAGAGTCTCATCTCACAGGCTCAAACCCACCAGCCTTCTCTGTTATCCCACCTCCACAGCCTCAAACTCAACACCCAACACTTTTCCCAAGCAGAGTAAAGCCCCATCTCTCTACTCCCAGGTTCCCAGCCATGCCTCCGCCAGACCTCTGTACTCACAGGCCCCAAGGGACAATATATTGTGGCTGTTGGGCTCCAGTTCCAATGGACTCCAGAGTACCTATTACCAGGATTGCCTGTGAACTCTTAAGAAATTCAAAGTGGCCAATGGGATGGGAAGAAGGGTTATATAATGAAGTATAAAGGGACCCAAGTACCAGGTGCCTAAGAATATTAGTACTTGTTAAGGCCTAAGAATTGTCACCTAGGACAAATAATGAGCTTTCAGAATAAAGTCTGAAGTCTCCGGTCACCTTAGACGGTTCCCAGGTGATGTTTGCAGAGACAGCCCATTCTGCCTTGGGGTGAAGAGGTCTGGCCTACATGGAGACTGATAACATAAAAGTAGTGGAGCCATGCCTGGCAGGATCTTATCTCCTCAAAAGACCTCAGGCCTCTCTTACCACCCAGGACCAGGATGCCATCTGACCTCAGACCTATGCCAAAGAGTCTGTAGGCAGGATCCAGAAGACAGGGGGTACTGGTTGGTTTTTGGCAACTTGACTCAGGCTAGAGTCATCTTGGCAAGGGAATATCTGTTGAGGAATTGCCTCCATCAGACTGACCTGTAGGAAAGTCTGTGGAGCATTTTTAAGTTAATGATCCATGTGGGGGGTCCAGCCCCCTGGAGTAGTGCCACCCTTGGACAGGTGCTGGTGGGAGACAAATGAAAGCAGAGCAAGCCATGGGGAGCAAGCCAGTAAGCAGCACTCCTCAGGGCTCCTACCCCTGCTCCTGGAACAGGATGAGAGAGCCAGATAAACCCTTTTCTCCCCAAGTTGCTTTTGGTCATGGTGTTTATCACAGCAACAGAAAGCAAACCAGGTCAGGAGTCCAGGCAGGCCTCTGAGGCAGCTTCCAGAATTCCACTCTGCTCCCCTCCGACCCACATCCTCCATGTCCATCATGTCCACCATGTCCACCACGTCCTCCACATCCACCACATCCACCATGTCCTCCACATCCTCCATGTCCATCATGTCCACCATGTCCACCACGTCCTCCACATCCACCACATCCACCACGTCCTCCACATCCACCACATCCACCACGTCCTCCACATCCTCCACATCCACCACATCTTCCACATCTACCACATCTTCCACATCCACCACGTCCACAACATCCACCACGTCTTCCATGTCCACCATGTCCACCACGTTCTCCATGTCCTCCACATCCTCCACATCCTCCACATCCACCACGTCCACCACGTCCTCCACGTCCTCCACGTCCTCCACGTCCTCCACGTCCTCCATATTTTCTATGTCCTTCACCTGTAGTGCTCTTTCCTTTTCAAAGTATATCATCAGTCTGTGTAGTCGCCAAGCCAGATCTGAGTGTTGAGTGTTATTATCCCATTTTACAGAAGGGAAAGCTGAGCCAGCCGTGGTCCCTCCCATATCCCTTTGTGGCCTCCTTCCATGAAGGGGCCTAATGACTGGCCCTAGGCTAGCCAGGTAGAGTTCAACAGAATATCTCACACTGGGGCCTTTCTCTAGGTGGCCAGTAGGGGATGCCGCTGTCCCCAGAGAAGCCACACCCAAGTTCCAGCCTCCTGCCTTGGGTCCTAGGACACAATAAGGCTAGAATACAAAAGAGGTTCTTCCTTTCTAACCTGTGCACAAAAGGAAAAAGCCCTTCCTCCATTCTTGTGTGGAGTGTTCACCAGCTGAGAGAACATTCTAGAAATGCACTAAACTCTATCCAGACTCTGCTTTCAAGAGAGGGAATAGGCTAGGGAAGAGAATGTCACAGCCGCATAGAAAGTTGTCTTGAAAAGGAAGCTAGACCTAAGTAGGAGCTCCCAGAGTCTCCATGCTAGGTGTCCTCATGGAATCACATTGGAATAGAAAGTAAGGGTCCAACTGTTGTGGGGAGATAGGGAAGCCTCAGCCCCCAGACAGGAACTAGGGTAAGGAAGAGTCAGTCGGGAGGGCTCCAGGAATGACACACTTGATCCCTGAGGAAAGACCCTTGGGTGACTTGCCCAGGCAAAACAAACAGGAAAACCTATCAGCCCTAAAACCTTACCAGTGATTTTATTTCTCAACCAGACTTTTGGAGCCTGGCCCCAGAGCAGATGGAAGACAGGAACTAAGGACTGGAGGTCATAAGGATCCCATAGGCTACGGCTCTCTGTTCCAGGTCCATCTACTTGGTTATATATATCCTTGGTCCCCCATTTGGCGGGAAGGACCAGAGGGCCTCTGATGAGCCCCTTTTGAGCCCAAGCCTTATTGTGTCCTGGAACCTGGGTGTGGCCACTCCTGGGGCAGCATCACCCCCACTGGCCACCGAGAGGCCCCAGTGTGAGACATTCTGTTGAACACTCATCAGCCCAGGGCCAGCTGTTGGGCCCCTTCATGGAAGGAAGCCACAGAGGGGAATGGGAGGGACCATGGCTGGCTCAGCTTGCCCTCTGAGGGCCCATTCACCACTGCCCGCCTCCCGCCTAATTTGCCACTATGCTGCTACATCTATCTGGGCAATATTAGTGAAGTCCCACCAAGCCATCAGCCTCGCCCTACAGCTCTCCAAAGGGACCAGGACTAAGGAGTGACAGCAGGAACCTGGTGATAGAGGGGGAAAAAATGGAGATGGACACCTAGGAATATAGGGCAGCACTTTGACTAGCAGTGGGCGGAAGGATGGTCAATTGACAGGCATTTCCTTAGGAGAAATAGAAACCAGAGGAAGCAGGTGTGTGCTTTGTGAATCAGTAGTCGTCACTGAGACCTCACCCACAGCTCATGCTGAGTTTGAGGCTTATCCACATCCCTGTGCTCTCGGTTTCACACACTGCCCTCCCTATTGCCCCCACCCTCTCCCTGCTATGCTCCTTGGCTTGAACCACAGAAAGAGCTTCAAATGGAAAGTTGCCTTCCTTTCAGGGAACCATACTGACGGTAAAGGGGACCTCACCTTCTCCCAGTCCATCCATTCTCCTCACCATAGGCCTTGGCTCCCTTCCTTTCTCCTGCTTAGGACCCTCTGCTCCAAACCCCACCTGCCTCGTTATTACCATTCATCCTTCATGTTTCAACCCACGTCACCCCTCTGTGCTTCCTGACACACACGCAGCTCCTGTGGTCAAACCAAGACTTTGGTTGTGTGAATGGTGAGTACCTATTCCCTCCCACTGGGCCTGAAGGGCCAGGAAAATAAGAACCAAGATCTCATCTGATTTGACTCATTATCTCCAGAGCATCGGGGCACAGTGCCAGGTGCACAGGACATACTCAATAAATATCACAGAAAGAATGGGTTCTCCAGTTGGCAGGATGTCTCACGGTGACCCTTCCGTCCCTCTCGATCTTGCCCAGCCCCATGCCTCTCTCTGACTATTCTCATCTGCTTCCTGATGGTAGGGCTCTGTGGTGAGACAGGTATAGGGCCTATGATTAAGACAAGAGAAACTTGTAGAAATTCCCCAGCAGGTTCTCAATAGCCTCAGTGATACCAACTGCTCTAACCCATGACTCAGAGGAATCCCAGAACTCACTCCAGATGGGAGGAAGCCTCCTCAATCTCAAAATTGGCTGCCAGTTCAGTCTCAGGGCCAGTGGCCCTCAGGGATGATCTAACTGCCTAACTGCCCAGAGAGGTCAGGATCCAGCCAGGGTCACACAGCAGAACTGCCAAAGAGCCACACCAAGGATCTGGGGCACCAACTCCTAACCAGGGTTCTCCCTGTGCTATAAGAAATGAGGCTATTTTTAGGAAGCTAATTAGCAAGTCAAATATGACTCCTGCTAAAAATAATGCCACCTTTATGCTTTTCAGAGTCTCTGCATCACCTCATTTGCTCTTGCAATAGAGGGTGGGCGGGGCAGCCAGGCAGGTGGGAATCTCATCAGAAACTGCAGTCCCTAGAGAGGAAGTGTCTGGTCCCTCAGACAGGGAGCCCAGTCTTCTGCTTCGCCTGCCTCATCTAACCCCAGACTGCCTTCTCACAGCTCCCAGACCTGTGGTAGCCTTGAAGCCTGATGTCCATTGGTGCTTCTCTTGGGTAAATCCCTCATCACATGATGGAGATGGTCTGGAATGGGTGGCATAGGCAACCGCTGTAGCCTGAGTTGCCCCTCAGTTGGAGACCCCAGGTCCCCATTAGTCCCGGGGCTGGGTCACCTGCAGCCGTTAGTCCCACACCCCCACCTCCAGCTTGACTCCTTTCCACCACAGAGGTAGTGCCAGACAGGGTTGGACAAGCAGACATGAGGTCAGATCCTCAGTTCCTTCCTGAGCCCCCAACTCAGGACTGAGCTGGCCCTGCAGGGAAACAGGGGGATGGGGAGGGGCAGACTGTGTCTGACAGGGGATATGGCTGAGCCCCTGTTCCTCAGACGAGCAACTCACACACCAGCCAGAATACCATAGGCTCCTCCCCCTCCTGCAAAAACAGGCTGAGTCCCCACGGGGTAAGAAAAATCTAGAGGGTCCCCCAGTTCCCAGAGGTCTCGATTCAGAACAAAGACCAATTATGGCAAGTACCACTGAGATGTAGCCTGAGTTCTTTGTAGTCAGGAAGGCTACTCAAAGGGGGATTATGCTGAGACAATGAGAGACAGAAGCAGGTACAGAGGATGGAGGGGACTAAGGGCCCATGAATTGCTCTTACAAGTCCATCCACCCTATGTCTCACCTCACCCACAGGGCCAGGCAGTTTGGAAGGGTCTGGGCTCACGGTCCATTATTCACAGTCCATTATGAATTTGATATGGTCAGACACACACATGGTGGCTCTCCTTCATCCGGAAGTCATTGTACTGACAAGTCTAACCAGGAGAGGTGGTTTGACAGGGAGAAGACAAGGGCTTGGATACCCTAATGAAGAAAAAGGAGGGACCACATAAGGCCGAACAAACCTGTCCCAGAAAAGACACAGGCGCCCAGGAAGATACCTTTCCTGCATACTTGGCTGGGTACCCACTTGTCCAGGTCCCCACTCAGCCGGCAGCATCTGCCTGTAAAAATCATGTCTGGTGCTAACCACGTTGGCCACAGGACTGTAGCCAAGCCTGGGGGGGCTGAGGGTGTCGAATAGACAGTGAAATGCTGACGCTGCAAAAACAAGGCTATCGGCCTGCAAGAAAAGATAGGAAGAGGCTGTGTGTCTTAGGAGTTGATCCTGAGGTGACATCCAGCTATGTGAGCTCTCTGTCCCCAGTGCTCAGCTCAGCAGGTTCCTGATTACATATTTGGAGTCAAAGCTGCTCCAGGCCCTATGAGAACACAGCTCAGAACCTGCTTTATTCTTTAGAATGCTTTCACCACCCAACCACAACCAGACCCTTTCTCTGCTGATGGAAAGAGTGCACATCCTCAGCAACCCCCTCCCCCCTCCTGCCATTCCAGCAACACAAGCAGAAGGGGCCATAACAAGAGAGTCCTGAGGTAACAGCATGGGGGGGGGGGGCTGCAGGTGCCGGATGCCCTTGTGGCAGATATTGTACCCCATGGCAGGAGGCAGCAGTGTCAGGGTAGTAGGTGTGGGAGCCCTGTCATTGGCCTGTCACACAGCATCAGGGAAGGAGCTGTCAGTGTTGGGTGAGGCTTGGGAGCCTCAGGGAAGCTGCAGCTTTTCAGCTGAGTGAGCGAGAAACATTGGCTAAAGTGGAGTTGGTGCCCCACTTTCTGGGCACAAGCTGGGGAGGGCTGCCCACCGCCTTCAGGGTCCAAGTGAAGCAGGAGGACTGAGTATTGAGGTGCATACACAGCCAGATGAGGCCAGGCAAGTATATGTGCTAGCTGAGATCAGGTTCCCAGACAGGTAGAGGAAAGTAACTATAGCCCCTCTCCTCACGAGGAAGGTGATGCATACTGGGTAGGAAAAGAGCTGGTGCAGGGGAAAAGCCCTAATATGAGTTATGAGGAGAATGTCATGTTCCTTAATTGTGGGCTCAGCAATGGTTGAGTCCATGGTGGGTCTAATCGTTAATGGATGCCTCAAATACGGGGCGAGGCAGAGTAAGGCTGTCCACACTGGAATGGGAGAGCCTGCAGAGAAACACAGCCCTTGAACCCAGCCAAGCAGCAAGAGCCCCAGCTCTGGATCGTGTATTCTAGCGAAGCTTACTCTAGCCTCCTCCAGAGTCACCTTTTCCAAGCTCACAGACGTGCCTAGCCAAGGCCACTCTTTTTCCTCCCAGCAAAGAACCAAGAATTCCCTACCTAAAAGAGCCCAAAGCTTCAGTATGTGATCTATATGGGTCTTTTGCCTTGGCTACGAGGTGGCTAGGAGCCAGGGTTGCTGAGTATGGGGATGGCCTATGGATGCATAACTCAGTGACATGTGTCAGAGGTTGTGTTAGGGGAGAAGCAGGCACCCACCCTCCATGATGCTGCTTCTTTTCAAAAGCGCACTCCAAAAGTCCATGACTGCTAATGAGATCTGCCTCTCAGGGTGGTGTGAGGGTGTACTAGTCTGTGTGCTTGTCAGTGTGGGTGGAGAGCGCATGCTCTATTTAGCGCTGAGTTGGCTTGATGTACAACGTCTAAGTATCTAGACATATGGCACATGGAGTTTCCATTTTTTGGCTCCTGCCCTGTGCCCAAAAAGGTTAGAAATAGAAGAGGACTTTGGGACAGGCCCCAGGGAAAGATTTAGACCCTGACCAGTAGGGAACGCACTGAAAGCTGAGCTAGCTGAGCTAGGCAGAGCTCACAAACTGGGGGCTCCAGAACTGCTGGAGGGGGTGCAGGCTCAGAATAGGCTAAGTGCAAAGGGATGTTACGCGCAAAGGCAGGCCAGGCAGCAGGTGCTGCCACACTAGGGTTTCCTCTTAAATATGGAAAAGCCACAGATAGGTTGAATGTGTGGCTCAGAGCTGCAAAGTCTGGTGCTGATGTTAGCCAATCTCCCGAGATGCTATAGCAGATCTGTGTGCCTTCCTCGGAGTCCACCCACCTGCACATCCAGGGCACTGTGCTTCCTCTGCTGGTCAATCTGTCCTCTTTGTTAGCATCCCTTGCTGTGGAGGATACTGTCCACTGCCAGCAACCTCCCCGGCTTCAATCCTTTTCTTCAAGGAAACCCCTTCCCCCAAAGCCCACATTCAGAGAAGCCAGGATAGGATACCCACCTTAGATTCTGTTCCCTCAGAGCCCTGTTTGCAATCTCTCGCTATCATTTACTCCCTGGGTGACTACACACAAGCCTCTTCATGTTCCCAGTAGTTTCATTCATGAAACGATGATGATAATAAACTTCCCCTGTGAAGGCATTAGGGAGATTAGACAAAGCACACACACAGGTCAAGCGGTGCCAGGAAGCCAAGGCACTTAATCCTTTTACCTCCAGATATTCCTAAACTGTTTGGGGCTGCTCCAGGAACCCAAGCAGGCATGGATTCTGCCCTCCACAAATATCTGTCCCCCAGGAGCACTCAGACCCCAACCTCGGGAGCAAACGGTAGAAAGGGGAGACCTGACGTGAAGCTCGGGAGCTGGTCAGGAAGGGGTCACAAAAGCCATATTAGAGGGAGGCCTTGAAGATTTCAGAGGACAAGCACAGACCATGGAGGAAGAACTCCTGCAGGTAAGTGTGTTTAAAGATCTGAGTCTCTGGCTTAGTTGTCTTGTGGATTTGAGGTCTTCCTGGCCCTGCTCTCACACTCTGGGCCTCTGAGCTGTTGCAAGAAAGGATGTGATAAGGGGCTTCATAGACACCCCAGGATTCCAGCTCACATGGGCCCCAAAGTGCCTCTTTGGAGGACTGATGAGACCAGGAGAGATTTCTACATTTTCTGTCCTTCCAGATCTTTTTCTCACAAATGGCCTCCTGGCACACTTCAGAAGAAGACTAAAATGTACTGTTTATCCTTGCCTTCAGAAACCTATGATCCAGTTCACAGTGGGGTTCATGCTCCCTTCTAAGTGTCTCTGAGGAAGCAGCCCCAGACCTTCAAACCAGAATGAGGAAGAACACGCTTATGGTGTGGGACCCTTCTTGAAGTTCTGTGACGAGGGATGGAAACTCTCATCCCTTTATAACAGGAATAGGAACCCACAAGAGATAGACATGGAAAGCAGGGATTTACCTGACCACACCAGTATGTGGGCAGCCCTGTCAGGGGACAAAAAGTCTCACAGTAAGTCTCACATGACATGCATATCAACAACCTCAATAGGCTAGCTACCTAGTACAGCCTAGCATGGGTCCCTGTCTCCCCAGCATCGGCTTCTCCCATCAAGTGTGGAGAACAGCAGAACAACACTACACTCTCCAGTAGGTTATTTGAGGATCCACTGAGAGTCTAGTGACCACTACTGTATGCGCAGTAACTAGGTCATGTCGTCATCCCCCCCTACCCCACCTTGCAGAAGACCAATAACTTCTGGCTTCCAGGAAAGAGGAAGTAGACAGGTTCTTAGGAAAACATAAAGCCACCCCTCAGGCAAGTGTTTACTCTGAGGATTTAGTAGGTAAGACCTTGGTAGATAGGAAAGGTTAGCAAAGGCAGGCCCCTCCCGAGTTCTGCCTCCCATCTCCAATTCCCCCTGCCATCTTTGGATGTACCCAGGGGAGGCTGTGAGCCCTGGAGGTAAACTCAAGGGCAGTAGACATCTCTGGCTAGGATATGTGTGGCTGACACTCCAGCCACAGGCCTGTCCCAGCTTCCCACCTCCAGTATCCCACCCACCCTGCTGCTCCTAGCTTCTCTGCCAGGCACCTTTACTATGACCACATTCTCACCCTGCCCACACTCTTGGTGTCTGTCAGGGGCCTCACCACAGCCAGACCACCAGTGACCCTCACAGAACAGCTGAAGACCCCTGGGGCCTTAGTGGGGTACAGTGTAGGTGTACCCCACTTCTTTTGACCCCTCTCCCCAGCTCTGAGTTCATTACCTTCTTCAAGCCACTTAGCTCTCAGGGAAACAGGGAAACAAGAGCCATCACTTCCATCTAACATGCTCCAGCATGAACCCCCCCTTCTCCCCTCCCCCCGCCCCCTGGGAGTCTACCTGTATTCACATGCTCAACCTCCCCTCAATTCCTTTTGCTCCTCTTGGCCCAACCCTCACACACTTGAGAAGTGCAGCTTCCTGAAGAATCTCACTATCAACAGCCCTTAGCCCACACTAGGTCTTCCACCTCAGGTCTCCACACGCCCCCATCACTGTCTTCCTCTATACCTACCCTTGGGACCTATATTCATCTCAACACCCTACCAAGGCCAGGCAGCTTCTTCGCCACTGCCCCCCCCACCCCGCACTGCTCTGCCCACACAAAGCTCAGATCTTCTGCATCATATCCACCCATAGGCTACTATCTCTTCCCAAATTGTTCACTCATTGTGGCTTCTTAGATTCTGAAAGGCCCAGTCAGAATTCTGCCTCCCTAGCCACTCCACCTCCTGGACCCTTCTTGGTTTTCCTTCCTCCATTGCCTCCCTCAGAGGTGCCCCACCCAGGGCTTTCTTCTCTAGCTTGCCCCCCCCCATGGAAGCAGACCTTCCCCTCCCCAGCCTACTTCTATTCCTGCACCTTTGGGGCCTCAGGCCTGTGGCTCCACAATAAACCTAGTGCCTGCTAGACATCACCTCCAGGCTGTCATTACCCCCACACGCACATACCCTACCTGTCACAGCCCCCATCACAGCCTGAGTGCTGAAGGCATACAGTATCTTCTAAGCTGTACTACCAAAGCTCACACATGACCCACCTGCCATCCATCTGTTGTAGCCATCTATTGAGTCTCTGTAATGCTCCAGCCACAGCTCCAGCCTCTTCCCCATCCCTAGTTCCTTGCTGGCCCAATTTGGCCATTCTTTCTTTCCTGCTGCTCTGACCAAAAGCTGTGGGAACATCCTGGTCTCACACTCTCTAATCCACTAAATGTTCAAGGACACCAGTGTCTGGCCACTACCACCACTTTGGGCCAAGGTACCATTCCTTCTCGTTCCATCATCTCAGAGGAGATGATTGACAGCATCCTGGCTTCTACTCTGGCAACTGCTGCTCCAGCCAGACTCTTCTTGTTGACAGTAAGATGCCATGGGGTCCCATCTCCCTCCTGCCTTAACTTTGTCCATGGTTTCCCATTCCTCTCAAGTTAGAAGCCAGTGGTTTGATCACTATGTCTCTGGTGACATCTGTTGCTCTCATTTTTGCCCAGAAACCTGTCTTGTTGTACACATGAGTGTAGGCACGGTTCTGCTTCGGTATGTCTCAGACCAGGGTTTAAAGCAGATAAATTTCTCACGTGTGCTCTTACAGAGTCAGGGTCATCTTGAATTCAGGTCTTCTGGAGCATCACCTGCTATCAAATGATGTAAGGATGCAGAATCACTCATCTTCTCAAATATGCTTCAGTCTGGAAAGGTTACAGACCTCCTCCTCTCCAACATTGCTGGATAGAATGAATCTCACACGGTGCCTGGCCTCAGAGGGAGGCGTGGTCCTTCCTAGACCCAGAAGTAAAGAAGATGGATGTTTCTGGTCAGGAATGACATCTGTCACACTTCTGCTTCTGAAACATGTCAGACCCACTTCTCTACCCCTCACTATCTACAGGGCTCACTCCTTTGCCCTCTCCAATTAACACTTCAGATACCTCCTTGGAAAAGACTGTCAGTCATAGTGACCTCTCTTAGTTTCCCATGATTTTAACTAACAATCAACATGTTTCTTCTTGGAAAAATAAAGTATTCACTTATTTATTTCGTGTTCATGGATGGGGGCATTCCACATTTATGCACAGACGTCAGAGGACAATGTTAGGGAGTTGGTTCTCTCCTTCTACAGTGTGGATCCCAGGAAACCATACACTTCTTGATCATATTTTTAAAAATTGTATATGTATGGGTGCTTTGCCTACATATATGTCTGTGCATGGTGCATGTACTATGCCTATGGAGGCCAGAAAAGGATGTCAAGAATTCTGAAACTGGAGTTACAAAAGATTGTTAGCCACCATGTAGGTCCTGGGAACTGAACCAAGGCCCTTCTGAAAGAACAGCCAGAGCTCCTTATCATGAGCCATCTCTCCAGCCCCTACCACTGTTTACTCTTTAGTTCCTGTCTCTACCACCTGGGATGAAACTTCTTGAGAGGGAACTACTTCTGACCTGATAACTGATGCAAATTCAGCTCTGGGAACAGCACCTGTTGCCCAGCTCAATACCCTGGAACATGTATAAAATAATAAACAAAAAGCAAGGACTTTGGACTCCATTCTCTTCCATGGCATCCTCTCAAGCACATCACCAAATCCTGTCCCCGCGTCTTAAAATCTTTTAGTTATTTGTAAAGGTTTATTTTTCTTATTTTTAATTGCCTCTGTGTGTGCTCATGCGTGTGCGCATACGTACATACGAGTGTGTGTGTGTGTGTGTGTGTGTGTGTGCTTGCCTGTGAGTATGTACATGTGAGTGCAGACACCTGAGGACTCCAGAGGCGTTGGATCCCTTGGAGATGGAGTTACAAGACCATTGTAAGTGCCTGACATGGATGCTAGGAACCAAACTGTGATCCCCTGAAGAACAGCAAACTGATTTATCTCTTCAGCCCAAAATATCTCCATTCTACACCTGAATTCCCACCTCACTGCCTTTCTCAAGACCTCACAGACTTTTTTTTTTTTTTCCATGTTGAGGAGCAAGGCTTGTGCGTGCTCAAAAAGCACTCTACCACTGACTACATCCCTTAGCCATTGTCATTTGAGTGACATCTTATAAATTTCCTGGGTTCCCCATTACAGCCTCCACCACCCCATTTCAGTCAGTAACCACTCTAAAAGACAAAATAAAAGAAACAAACAAGGCTAGGAAGTAGTGGCATAGACCTTTAATTCCAATACTTGGGAAGCAGAGGCTGATGGATCTTAGTAAACTCTGGGTCAGCCTGGTCTACATAGTGAGTTCCAAGCCAATCAGACCTATATATTAGGAACCTGTCCAAAAAAAAAGTGATCAACATGATTTTGGCATGAGCTCAGTATCCAGTTTTGTAGATTCTTTCTCTGGCTCTATGATGGGGGATGTTTTTCTGCATGTTGTGAATATCACTGGTTAATAAAGGAATTGTTTTGACCTATGGCAAGGCATCTTGGAAGTAAGCCAGAAATCCAAGCATAGATACAGGGGAAGAAGGGTGGAGACAGGAGAGATGATCCAGCCACCCAAGAAGCAAGATGTAAAGAAATAGGCAAGCCACAGGCCATGTGGCAAGACAGATTAATGGAAATGGGTTGAATTAAGATGTGAAAGCTAGCTAGCAATATGCCTAAGCCATAAGCCAAGCAGCATGTAATTAATATAAGCATCTGAATCATTTTGGGGGCAAAGCCACTGCAGACAGGTTCGGACCTCAGGGGCAGTGCCAGAAACCTCTATAACAGCCCTATTTCTGCCAAATGACTTTGAACAGGTTTCCCCATTCTCTGCTCCAGTCCCACCTTTGTAAATGGAGCTGTTCAGATGCTTGAGAGGCTTGACTAAGACAGTGGGTATGAAGCATAGAAGTTTCCCATGGGTCCTAGACATTTTCAGTTTCTTCTCTGAACCCAGGGCATCTCCCAAGCCGCTCTCCTCCCTTGGTTGTAGGTTCACCAGGCAGCACACTGAACTGCTTCCTGGTCTAGTGACCGATTACTGTCTGTTCTAAAATGACTTGAACTTGCTTTCTCACTTAAAATTCCCAGAGTGGTTTGCACCTTCATGCATGAGAAACGGTCACATTTCCTTTCTACAGCTGCATGGTATTCCAGCACAGGGACACGTCATGGTTATTGCCAGTACTCTCTGGTGGCATGTGAAGGGTGTTTCCGCTGTCTTCCTGTCACAAGAATTACTGAGCATTTATGTTGTATTTGTGCAAGTTTCTCTGGCAAGGAGGTCATGAGGAGGGTGTAATGTGTTGCTGTTCACCATCTTATCAATTCAGCTGGCTCCCCGGCAGAGCCAAAGGGCTCAGAATCAGTGGTCTCCCTCTCTTCTATCCTGCATCCTTCAGAAGAGGAATCAAAGTCATGGGGGACCTAGCCAGCCTCCCTTTCTGCCTCAGTCAGGGTCCACCTCTTTAAACTTGAGTTTGAGAAGGTTAGCAACTCAGCTGGGAAGTTTCGAGATTAGCTGAGGAAAGGCAAGGAAGCCCAGACCATTCCCAGATGCTGGCAGACTGCCTGCCCGTGGTTTAGAGAAGGTGTGAACATTTATGCAGCTTCTCTTCTCCCCTGCTACAGCCTCTGGTCCCATGTCAGTGGCTTACTGAGAGACTAGAAGATGAATAAAATTCCCCATATGCCAGCAGAAACAGGCCATAGGATAGCCAGACCCCAAGAGGAGACTCTCAGGTGCTGACAGAGGGCGACTGAGAGGCAGCCTGGGCTGAGGCTCACAGGGAACCCACACAGAGGCAAGAGCTGAGTCAGCTACCATCTGCTATAGGGGTGGGGGCTGTAAGAATCCTGGATGCCTCAGATGTTCATACCAGTTTTGTGCAAGAAGGGACCTTGCACAGATGTACAAGTATTTTGGGGACTCCTTCTCAGCCCCCCACTGCTGACTTCAGGAAAGTCCCTGGAAGTCCCTGGAGTTCTCATTGCTCCATGCCTTCCTGCCTCACCCACCTCTGCTGCAATCAGGCACATAGAGCAAAAGTCTTTCATTCTCTGCCCATTTCCATGCCCAGCTAACAGAATCAAGAATCAGCTTGACTGGCCTGGTAATACCTGCATACCAAAAGAGCACATCGTCCCTTATAAATGGACCATGTAAATAGAGCACCTGTAGTTCCAGTCTGCCTGTCAGAGCTCTGAACCCTAACTCCAACAAGTGAGTTTGTCCCAAAGGCACATGGGTGTATCCTGACATCATCCTGAAGCCAACCCTTCCAGCAGTGAAGCCTGGCTGAAGCAACTAGGGGACTTACACTTGAGAGCATTGAGCTGTCAGGGTTGAGGGGGTTTTGGCCAGGACTAGCACCTTGTAATGTCAAAACCCCAAGTGCCTGGTGTGTGGCACCAGGGCAGGCCCCAGGAAAAGCCAGATTTCAGAGGTCCCCTTGCTAATGACCCAGAAACTGTCCCTGAAGCCCCACAGGAGTACACAACAAGGAAGTGAGCCTTCCTGAGGATGGGGCTGGAATCTCCCCTGCATCTGCGTTACTGCAAGGTGGACCTCTGGATTCCGACTTGGGACAGATCAGTCCTGAGACAAAGTAAAAAGAAGATAGCAGTAGACACATAAATAGATGTGGGCCAGGAGATAGTAGCACACACCTTTAATCTCAGCACTTGGGAGGCAGAGGCAGGAGAATCTCTGCGTTTGAGGCCAGCCTGGTCTACAAAGTGAGTTCCCAGTCAGAGCTACACAGAAAAACCCTGCCTTAAAAAAAAAAAAAAAAAAAAAAAAAAAAAAAAGGCATGAACTTGAGCACCATCAGGCTCCTCCTCCCAGCACCCAGACTCAGAGTCACTCCTGAGATAAAGAGATCCTCTCTTTAGCAAGGTGGGTCCCCTTTCCAGAACCCAGAGTTCCCAATGCATCACCCTACTCTTTAAGAGATCATGTCAGACAAGGCCCATGCACCCTATCAGACTGGATTCATCTTTAATAGTTTCCAAGCATTACCTTTGCCTTTACTAGGCCAAGAGCATTCTGGGAGAATAATATGTCTCTCACTCTCTCTCTCTCACACACACCTACATGAACATATTTCTGATATGTTCAAGTTCACCTGGGACACTGTGAGTCAAGGCAGATGTAGATCAAAAGCCACTGGGCTGCAACTTGGTTCTCTAAAGCATGAGTTCATTGAGCAAACCTTTCCACACTGCCTCACAGCCACGGGCTACTCTGTGCTTAGAATTGTGAAAGCAAGACAGAGTGTGGACCTTGTGGGCCAGCTAGGTCTGGCCCTGCTCAAACATGCCTCCCACTTCCAAACTAGCCCTCCCTCCCTCACCCTTGGGAATCAAGATGGGTTGGCTGAGAGTCAGCCCTACCACCATCAAAACCCTAGAATTGGGGGTCTCAAGGGGACAAGAAGGGCGGAACAGAGAGAGGCAGAAGAGAAACCAGTTTGTGCAGACCCTGGGGGCCTCTGTCACTTAGCCCTCACCCACACATCAAACAAGAGCCTGGGAAAGTTTTTCAGAGCTTGACTCTCTCCCAACAGGGCCTTTCGATTTCTATCACAAATGTGCATGTGCACATATATGTGCATACAAACACACACACACAATGTACATTACACTTAAATAAATAAATAAGTTAGTGGGATCGTGTAGTGATTGAAAGCCGCACTGATGGTGGGGATGTGAAATAGTTTTACACCTGAAAAACAATTTAGCATCCTAACCCCCACCCCATCCCATCCCCCTCACACCCACCACACACCTACACCCCACACCCCAGACCAAAAATCAAACAGAATTACCATACAGTTGCGCAATCTCACTCCAATTAGTTAGCATTATCTAGATAATCTAATATTATCGAAGACTTAAAAGCATGATCACACACAAGCTTTACCCAGGTCTTCACGCAGTATTATTACTCGTAATAGTCCTAGGTGAAAGCTGGTGAGGAGATAAAGCAAATACCACAGAGCTGTGAAGGGGGTGTCATGGTAGGAAAAGTAGATCTTTTGATGGGAGAAGCTGAGTGAGAGAAAGCAGACACGAAAGTCTGAAGTGTGGCCCAGATGAAGTCACAGAGACAGGAAGCAGAGTGAGGGGAGAAGAGAAGGAACGTGACAGCTGGCAGGAAGGGGCTTTCTTATAACTGAGGGAGTGTTCCGGAATTGATGAAGGAAAGAATCATACAAGGCATGAGTATATGAAAACCACAAGATTCAATACTTGAAAATGGTGACTTTTTTTTTTAATTCAATGTGGGTATTCTCTTAATAAAGATTATGTGGAGGCCACAGTTTCACCAGGGGCAGGTGCTGAGTGGCCAGACCTGGCTAACAAACTAGTTTATTTGTGTTTGTGTGCCAAGTTGTCACACAAGTTAGTCTAAGCCCCCAGTCCTCTCCAATGTCCCTGTGAAAAGGTGAGACAGTGAAAATTCAGTTAAAAAAACAAAACAGATCTCAGCCCCAAGAATGTCTGGGGCCAACCAGGGGGGTGCTCTCCTTTTGTCCACAGCTTCAAACAGGGGTCACACAATAAAAGTGTTCCAAAACCAGCTTCAGTCCCAGCTCTATACAAGGTATCGTGACCTGAAGTTTCCCCTCAGCCATTACCTCACAGGGTCTTTCTGAGGCAGGATGTGGCCTGACAGACCCCAGCATGAGTGTTTCCTCCCAACAGTGCCCTTTTGGCGTGCATGCTGGCCGTGTGTGGACCAGCAATTGTGAAGTTTTTCCTTGGTTTGACCACATTATCCCTCTGGAGAAAGCAGTGGGCAGAGGTTTCCACTGAGTCAATTCTAATTCAGTCTTATTTGGTCTCAGGCCCCCATGACAGGAGGGGGGTTCTAACCCCTGAATGTTTATGTGGTGGTAACAGGACAGGATGTGGGTGCCCTCCGCCCCTAGGACAGCTGCTCTGTGAGAGAACTTTCCCCAAGCATATTAGGAAAGTACTTCACCACTGAGCTACACCTTAGCTCTCCCTGAGGTGGTTCTGATGGGAGCCACAAAGAACAGAACTGTCATCTCCCTTCCCCCTCCCCGGTCAGATTTCCCGACTAAGCAGAGGAGCTAGATCTCACCTAATCATCTCTGGTCCCACAGAGGTCAGAATAGCTAAGGCCTCCCCTCTCTGAGCTCCATGAGTCTTGGGACAGATGATCCTGCCTCCTTCCTCTGATGATTGAGCCTTAAGTCCTAAAGAGAAACCTTGACTTTGGAGTTGATTCCACCCCAGGCCTGGTCTTGCCAGTAAATCACCCTTCTCCACCTCCGCTATATTCACCCTGTGTTAACCATGAACCTAAGCAGAGCAGCACTCAGAGGAGAACTATGCAGTAAGTCAATGAGAGTCATTCTACATTTGAACTATGAAACTCCCATAAACAACTTACTCTTTCCGGGTCTGAGTTCCTTTAACTGAACTTGGAGACAGAGGGCCTGGTTGCAGCCTGTAACCTTTGGAGACTGAGAGAAGGTGAATGCAAGCACCAGGCTAGCCTGGGCTGCTGAACAATTCAACATCAGCCTAAGGAAATTAATAAGACCCTGTTCCAAAATTTAAAAAGAACAGGAAGCAGAAGAATTGAGAATGCAGCTCAGTAGTTCAGCAAATAGCATGTGTGAAGCCACAGGTTCAATGTTCTGTAACACACACACACACACACGAGGTGGTAAACAATGCCCATTTCCAAGAATTTATGAAAAATTTCTAAAATAAGTTATGTTTTCCTTTAAAAATACATGTATCAGTTAATTGCATACCATGCAGGGGTGCTTGCCTGTGGAGGTCAGAGGACAACTTCTACTCATTTCCTTTCAACATGTGGGTTCTAGAGAACCAAACTTGTTAGGCTGGCAGGTTGGCAGCAAGTGCCTTTGCCCACTGAGTCTCCCTGGCCGAGTTAAAAACAGTCCTAGGCAGGTAGGTGTGTGCTACTTGATACATGTTCACCTCTATTATATTTAATAGCAGTTAACCTGAATATTTTGAAGCCAGCTTGGTTGACTGATTAGTGTCCCTCTTTGGCAGGGAGGTAGAGATAAGTGACAGTTTCTGAATGTTCCCTGGGCTCTGCTGGGCCAGCCCAGCCCTTTGCATTGGTCTAGAGGGTTTTAGCTCCTGTCTGGTAGGGAAAGGTGACCCTGGCCTGGAGTCAGTCTTGGTTCTACTTGACCCTAAAGGCCTCTTTCAGCAGAACCCATAAAAAACAGGTTCTCTGAGTTAGTAATGGCTGTGTGCTAAGGGACATAGGAGGACACAGGCTCTTGTGTGCCCCCTAAGCCCAGACACCAGGACAGGATGAGTCCTTAGTGTCTCTAAGGAGTTCCTGTCTGCCTCCCCACCCCCCACCTTGGTGGAATACCTTTGATCCTTGGACATCAAAAAGGTTGGGTAAACCAGGAAAGTCCCCTGCCCGCCCAGGAAATATAAACACCTGGTGGGGCCTCATCCGGGCCATTGTCCTGCAGGGACAGAAACAGAGCCCTAGTCATAATGACCATCCACCCCAGGGACATCTAGTCCCAAGCTTTCCGTGGGTGGAGCACATAGTCAGGCTTCCTTCCTGTAGCCACTTCATTCTGAGGCAGATTCTAGTCCAGTGATCCCCTGGCCTCAGCTTCAGGTGGGTTACAGTAAATCTCAGCAAGTCCCCAGCAAAGGTCCATTACTTCTCTGCTTGCCTGGAGGAAGCCCCTGACTCCCTTTGCTGGCAGACTATCATGGCCCAGTGATTCCCATTAGAGCCCTAGGTACTGGTGACATCCTCAGCTGGGTCCTCCAGTCCCCAGAAATAAACACATAAAGGAAGCCTCACACACACCCTTTCACCAAGAACCGTGGGAAGCAGGACCAGAGCGAACATGTGCACAGATGTCTGTGTTTATTCAAGTGAGCAGCCCAGATGTTGTGTGCCTGTGCACTATATGCACATGCACGCCCTGCCCCCATGTGTGTGTGATTATAAATGGACACAAGAGAACAGACTCAAGAGGGAATAGAAGGGACATACAAGAGGATGAGGCTAAGAAGAATGGGCCGACTGCTAGGGGAGAGGCTCTTATGGTATTGGATTCATGCTCCGCCCATGATGGCAGTAGGTGTCTTCAGAGGAGAAGAGTCCACCAACAGCTGGAGTTCAGAATGGGCTGTATTAAGCTAGGACTTCAACAGGCCCTACACCTCCTCACTCCCGGACCCAATCTTCAAAGTCTCCAAGGGCTTCAGCTTGTTCCAGCTGAGAAATAAGTCTGGGTTCCTGTGATGCTGATGTGGATCATCAATGTGATACAATCTAGATTGCCCTGGGAATTGAGCCTTTCTCCAGGCGCATGGAGAACGGAGGTGAGACTAACTACTGTAGAAAGACCATCTTAAGTCTCGGAAGGACAGTGTGCTTGCTCTCTCCACTGCTTGTCTTTTGAGCGTATGTTCCATGTGACCGGCAGACCCAGGCTCCTACTAACCCTCTGACTTCTTTGTCATAATGGACTTCACCTTTGAACTTGAAGCCAGAGTAAACTCTACCTTGAGTTGCTTTTGTCAGTATATTTCCTGACCGTGACAGGAAAAGAAACTAAGACATGTCTCCAGTCACATGTGGTGCAGAGTGATTCAGGGTTCCTGAGGAAGCTGAGAGAGAAGAGCACCCAGAGCCTCTTTAGCACCTAAAGGTCTATGACTGTCTAACCCATCATAAGTGGCCAGTGTGCACAGTGAGGCGGCCTCACATCTGCTGAGAAACAGAGGTGGTGTGGAGGTGAGAAAACCTCAAGAATCTGAAAGCACCCCCATACCCTCACCCAATGAAAAGTCTCTAAAGTCTGCCCACCCCTACTTCCTCAGGGGGCTGTGAATAGATGGAAATAGGCAGTCAGGAGCCCTGGCTTCTAAGCCTGGCTCTAATAGGCAGGTCGTTCTGGGCATGAGGCAGGTTCTCCCAAACTTCACATCCTTGTCTGCCGAATAAGGAATGTAGAATCTACAGTCACTCTGCCTCCAAGGGCTACTGGGAATTGACATGGCAAGAGGGGCTTTGTTAATAGAATTCTGGCCTCAACTGTGGGAAGAACCATGCCAGGAGCTCAGTATCTTCCTCTTGGCTTCCCTTAAAGTCATCCCTGGGAAGGAAAAGCAAATGTGGTTTCTGCTGGACCATTTCCTGTAGCAGGAACCCTGCTTAGCCGAGCAGAACTCACAGTTCTGCTGTGTCACCTGTACAGTTACTACTGCCACAGGAAAGCTCTCTGCAGAGTTAATCTCTAAGCCCTGCATGTCAAATGTGATGTCCCCACCTACCAGTGCCCAGCATCCATGCCAGAGCCAAAGAGCTCCAGGCTGGGAATCGACATATGAGGTTGGTCCCACATTTGCCACAAAAGCAACGGTTGAGGGCTTGTTCTCACTGGGCCTCTGGAAACAGGTGCCCAGAAGGTGGGAAGTCCAGAATTTCAAGGCAGGAAGACACAGGACTTCTTGCAGATAGTAAGTATAGAAGCCCCTATATAGGGGGAAGCTCTTCTTGAGTGCTGCATGAGATATGGACATGAGTGCTGGACAGAGAGGCCACTCCACCCAGAAGAATCTGTACATAGAATGGAGCCAACAGCCATTACTGGCCTGACACCCCCTCCAATTCTGATTAATCATCTCCACTTAACCCCAGTGGTTCCCACACTGCCACAGGCTGCAGGCTCTCTCACATGTTTTCAGGTCTGTCCTACCAGCTCCATTGCCAGGGACCTGCTCACCGTATCCAGGTCTGCCTAAGTCCCCACTGAGAACCAAGTGGTCACCATCATGGAAGCCCAGGAACCAATGAGTTTAGTTTGTTTGAGTGGGCAGAGCAGGAGGCAGACCTCAGCAGGCCTGAGAGTGGAATTCTGACTCAGGGTCCCCAGGGCCAGGACACAGAGGAGCCGGCCAGTGGCTTGGGCAGATTGTGCAGACAGTCTGGATTGTGGAGGAGCCGTCGGGCGCAGGGCCCGGCTTGGCGCGGGTGGCTGTGGAGGAGGCTAGAACTGCAAACTATTTTTAGTTCCTGTTCGTTTTGAGAGACAAGGATGCTCCAGGCTACAAGCCATGGTTCACTGGGGGAAATACTAAAGTGGCCCATTCCCCTACAAGTCACCATAAACCCCCCCAGCAGCTTAAGGCCTTCAGAGTTTCCTCTTTTGTCCCCAGGGACCAGAGTTGGGGGACAAAAATGGACTAGAAGCATCTCTATCAACTCCATATGCAAACACTGTCTGCAGAGATAATTTCCATACTATTTGCAACCTTCCCTGCTTCCTGAGCAGAAGGCATTGAAAGTCCCCTCCTAGAAAGCTCTCAAAGGAGCAAGGCATTCACCCATATCTCCCTTTAGCTGCCCTCCTGAGCAGCACAAAGCACAGATGGGAGTGGTTGCCTGATGGTGGAAGTACCACATACAGGCTCAGGGCAACATATATGCTCCATTGTGTGAACCGGTCTCCCTCATTCCATGTGTGAATATTTTATTGAACACCTACTGTATGTCCCATACTGTTCAAGATGCAGGAGATTGAATCGTGAACAAGAAAAGATTTCCCACTTTCCCTGGAACTGTCCAGTAGAAATGTCATATGGAGTCATCTAGGTCATTATAAAATTTCTAGTAAGCCACATTAAATAAAAGATTTTTTTAAACATAGGTAAAATTAGTTGGGTATGGTGACACTGTAATCTGGTAGAAGCAGGAGGATTCCCTGGTGAGTTCAAGGTTTATAGAGTGAGTTTCAGGCCTACCAGAGTTACATAGTGTAACCCTGTCACAAAAATAAAATAAAATAAATAGATGGGGAGGGGGCTGAAAGGTGGCTCAGCATTTAAGAGCACTTACTGCTCTCTCATAAGACCTTGGTCTTCAGTTCCCACAGCAGCAGTTCACAACCAGCTGTAACTCCAGTTCCTGGGGATCCAACACCCTCTGGCTTCTGAGGGCATCTGCACACACATGGTGCATATAAAATCATGGAGGTGTATAAATGTATACATAAGCAAAAACGATAAATGAATTTAAAAAATAAATAGCCAGGTGTGGAGACACAGTGCTTTTAATCTCAGTACTTGGGAGAGAAGGGCAGGCAGCTTCTGTTTGAGTCCAGTCTGATAAATATAGTGATTTCCAGGCCAGGGCTGCATAGTTAGACACTACCTCAAAAAACAAAACAAAACAAAACTATCATTGCAGTGTGTTGTCCACACAGCAATTTAAGACGGATGCTTTCCCCCCTATATTTAGATTTTTGAAACCTAACGTTTCTTTTACCCTTTCTGGACATCCTAAATCAGATAAGTCACATTTAAAGGGCATAGTGATCCTGGAAAGGCCCAGTTGTAGAGAAAATCACTCATTTGAGTCAGGAGAGAGAAATGTCACCGTTGATCTGTGATATCTATAGCTGCAGGGGCAATAGCTAGGTGAAGTAACAGACCTCTGTTTGTCCAAGGTGATATAGGCCCAACTGTAAGGATGTGTTCACTCGTGAACCCTTCAAACCCGTTCACTGTTGCTTAACCTGGAGCAACTGCCTGTCTGAGGGCAGAATTCCTGTCATGGTCAAGGCCAGCAGTTCTGGCACCAAATGCCTCCAGGATGTGGTCCTGAGTCACTCCCTCTTGTGGGGCTGGCTCGCTGCCACTGGTGACCCTGACAATATGTTTGTTTTTTTCCCCCAAAGTTTCTCCCCACCGCCCCAGCTAACCAATACCAACATAAAAGAGCTTCCTAAAGATGATTTAGCTGTTTCAATCCATTTCTACCAACCCACACCCACAGACCTCCTGTCTGGCATCCTCACTGGGATCACCCACCCTAGCTGGGATAGCTCCATATCCTTCTTCAGCAAGATAATGACAGACTAAAATTAGGCTTTGGAAGGAATTCTAAACACCAAAGGAGGAGTGTGTTGCTTTGGTTGAAACAGGTAAGGATAGGATATGAAAATGAACTAGACCTCAGGCCCTACCCATCCTTATTATCATTTTCATTACTGTCCCCCCGACCAAATGCCCTTCAGTGACTCCTTAGTATCTGCAGGTCAAAGATCTGGGGCCTTAGCTCCCAGGATCTGGTACATGATGCTGTCCAGCCTCACTTCCTAACATTCCTTATTTTCATCTTATTTATTCATCAACGTGTATGCAGCACCTACTAGAAACTAGGCACTGATCCAGGTGTTGGGGATACAGCTGTGGGCAGCACTGGTAAGGCTTCCTGCCTTTGTGGAGTTCACTGTACTCCAGCCAGGCCCACAAGCCTGTTTGCCCTTACCCCTACCTTGGCAAAATGGTTCCTTCGGCTTTCATTGCCACCATCTATCTAGAAGGAGTGGGAAACTTATACATCCTCTAAAGTGCCACTCAAAACCTTCACTGGGCATGCCAGGTAGACTGGGTGACCTGTAGGCTCCCACCTCTGGCCTAGGGTCATCTCATCAATTGTCACCATGTATTTCCTAGTTCCTCTCCCCTACTAGTCTTTGAGGGGCTTGGGGGTAGATGCCTTTTCTCCTGGGAACCTGCATCTGTGTATGTTCTTCCAAATATGTCCTCTTGCCTTTATTTGCTCTGGGGCAAGCAAGCCGAGGAGTGATGAGACCAGCGTTCCTCTGGGAATCTCAGGCCACCAGGAAACATCCATCTGGAAGCTTCCTTCTCCTGGCATCCCAAAAGGAAACAAATTACAGGTGCCAAGGCACGGGGTCCAGGAACGGCAAATGAAGGATGGGAAGGTGGGGTCAGAGAGCATAATGGTAGCTCGGGGCACATTGACTTGCAGATAAATGGAGTAGTTAAGAGTAATTTTGGAGACAATCGGGCCTCTGTTCCCTGCCAGGGGACCAGGAATGATAGGATATGTAGGCAGATCAGTCTGTGTGGCCCTTCAGATTTATGAAAGGGACTGGGAAGGGGGGAGCAGAGTTTACAGCTGAGCTAGCTTTTGGTTGGTCCTTCATAGACTTTGCCCTTTCTTTGCTTCTGAAAGATAATGCGTAAGACAAGGGCAGAAGGATGAGGTTCACTCGCATCCCCAGCCAACCTCGGCTCCCCGGATACCCTGTGGTTTATCTGCTTTCCCTAGCTGCCCCCTCCCTGATGGCTCATTTACATGGGATCTACATGGGATCTACATGAGGTCGTTTCATGCCTGGATACGCAAGGCTTCCTGCCTGGCTGACAAGAGACAAAAGGGTGTGATCAGTAACTCAGGTCCCTTCTACAGGCACATCGAGATATACTTAACATTCCCAAAGGGAAAAAGAAGGCTATTGGGGCACAAAGAAGGCAGGAACCACCCTAGAGATCACTCATGGCTCAGGAGCAGTCAGAATTAAACTCAGGAGCAGTCAGGATTTATTGTTAGTTGTTCTGCTCACTTGGGGGCTGAAACCCATTCCTTCCCTTCATCTGAGGTGAGACGGCTGTGAAGCGCTGCTGCTGCTGCTGCTGCTGCTGCTATAAGCTGGGGAACAGGCTGGGACTAGGCTCTGGCAGGCAGAAGTCTTCCGAGATGACTGCACGCACCAACAGCCCAGGATGCAGCTCCAGCCATAGACCTGGGTTCCTCAGAGACCCAGAAACTCATAATCCCAATCACTTTCACTACTTTGGTCTCTTTGGGAAGATTTGGGGGTGGGGGTGGGGGTATCATCAGCCCCGGACTGGTCCAAGTGGACAGAAAATACTGCAGATGTGGGCCATTCCAGTCTTGTAGACTCTTCCACAGCTCACTAGAAGCTTGCTGATTCACACAGAAACTATACACACCTCTCCAGCAGTTACTACTCCAACAGAAAAGCTCCTAAGAAACTCCAAAGGCCTTGGTCTCTGACCCGGATGGACAGAGAAACAGGAATAAAATGGGGAGAAAGGGCTGGAGAAATGGCTCAGTGGTCAAAAGCCATGGCTGCTCAAGGACCTAGGTTCAATTCCCAGCATTCACATGGTGGCTCATTACTATCCACCGTCCAGTGTAACGTCACTTCCAGGGAATTCACTACCCTTTCCTAGTCTCTGAAGGCACCAGGAATGTACATGGTGCACAGACATAAATGCAGCAAAACACCCATGCACGTGTTTGTGGGAGAGGGGAGTAGTTGTTTTCAAAACAGGGTTTCTCTATGTAACAGCTCTGGCTGTTCTAGAACTCACCTTGCAGATAAGGCTGGCCTTGAACTCACAGAGATCAGCCTGCCTCTGCTTCTTGAGTGCCTGGGATTCATGGCATGTGCCACCACCACTCGGCTAAAATAATACATTTTTAATGGGGCAGAGAAAACCATTAAGGAACATCTGGGCTCCTCTCTCAGCTGTCCACAGCCACTGTCCCTAGTCTTAACTTCCATCCACTGAGCAGCCTCCTCATTCCTTCCTATTTCTCACCTGCCTCTGCTCCAGTCCTTTCTCTAACAGGGGATGCTCAAGATAGAGACAGAATGGCATGCAGCCCCCTCTCTATTCCTAGCAGCCTGGCCAAGAGCAAACAACCATTCCTTGGTCCTATTCTGGCACCACCAGCCTCTTGCACACAGCCTTCTATCATTGCCTGGGGTCCTCATCAGTCTGTTTCACCTCTTAGGTGAGCCTCTTGAAGATAGGGAGGCCTGGTAGCTGCCTCTAGAGTGATCCTGGCCAGGTCTCGCGGGGGAAACAGTAGAGAGACTCGGAAGGTTAGGTGTTCAAGCTATGCGAGGGAAGGGCTGCAGGCTCAAAGTTTGCATCCCTCATTTCTGCCCCTCACTAGCTGAGGTCCTGAGTCTGCCTGTCTGCAGAATACCTAGGGAAAGGCCGACCACAGACAGGAGGAAGCGAGTGACAAACAGGAGGCCAGCCCCACCCAGCACCGCTGGCGTGGAAGACAAAGGAGAAGGCACAGGTAAATAAATAGCTTGTTTATTAGTAATATGTTACATTATTAAAGTGCATTGAGAAGAGATAAGGGACGGAAGCTGGAAGGCCCCCGGCCTCAGGCCCTGCCCCAGACACAGCTGGAGAAGGGTCAGCTCTCTGCTGAAATCCATGGACTGGGGGCAGGGAGGCCCACTTGGAGAGCTCGGCCTGGGCCATCTCCACGGGAATTTTCACAGTTTAGCCTAAGTTAGGACATGTCCTGAGCTGAAGGTGGGAGGCTAGGAGCGTGGAAGCAGAGCCCCTGGGGAAGGGGGCTGAAGGGAAGGGAGGAATCTCCCCCTGCCCCCCAACCCCCAATGCCAAGGGCAGAGTCCTGGAACCTCCCACTGTGGACCCGGCTCCTCCTTCAAAATGAGGACAGCAAATCTACCTAGGGCTCAGTTTTTTTCTTCGCTCTCCCCTGTCTCCCTCACCCATCCCTCCCATAACCACCCCACACCAGAGGCTCATGCCCTCAGACTGGGCTCTCAGGGCAGAGCCAGCTCATGCCACTCTCTTCAAACCCATGCCTGTCCCTGGACTCGGATCCCATCCCAGGGAGCCCCAGCCTGGGATCAGCCCCCACCCTCCCTTCCCAAGCCCTCCCTCTACCCGCCCCCCCAGCATGTAGTTTTGGTATTTCATACAGATGCAGTCAGAAGTAGCTATACATGAAATAAGCCTAACATAAAAATAGAGCTTTTTCCGTCCATCCGTCCGGAAAGCAAACATCCTTCAATAAACATGCAAGGCGCTGTCCGGTGGGACCCAGGCTATGAGGGAGGTGCAGAGGAACAGCCTGGGTCTGCAGGAACACTGGCCACCCCGCAGTGGAGCGGGGAAGGAAGCAGCTGGGCATAGTGGTCCCAAAGGACTCAGGCCTCAACCCCCCAAGGTCCAAAGATGGGGTCTCAGCTCCCTTCCCAAAGCCCACTGCCAGGCTGCCGGGCTCTCAGGCCAGGTGCATCACTGCAAGAAGTCAAGTGTGAGGAGAGTTTTGAAAAATATTCTCAAGAAGATAAAGTCTTGGGTCATTGATGGCCCAGCTTCACAGTCAGTGCCTTCATTTTGCAGTCCCTCACTATCTCCACCCTACCTGGGCCCCAGCAGCCGCCTGCGGCTGGACATCTCCAGGCCCTTTGTCCCCCACTGGATTATTTAGTACCCCTGGAAGAATCAGTGGACAGGGAGCTCCCGGGCCGGCCGGCTGTGAGTGTGACATTTTTCTAGTACTCCTGGGCTACAGAAGCCTGAGGTACACCAAGCTCCTAGAAGCTCTAGTGAACCAGCAGGCCAAGTATGAGTGTAGGCAGGACTCCCAGCCAGAAGGAGGTGGCCAGGGCACAAGCATGGCCCATTAGCTGTTCGGCAAGGGCTCTGTCCTCAGGCAGCAGCTCCCAGTGCTGAGCCTCACGAAGGTAGGAGCCCTCTTGGGCCTCGCAGCGGTAGTGACCATACTGACGGGCCGTGAGGTTCTCGATGAAAAGAATGCAGCTAGGGCTTTGGTGGCCTGGCTCACAACTCTGTTCTACATTCTCCTCATGGCGCCATAAGTAGGTGGCATGGCGGGACTCCATGGGGCAGGTCAGGTAATAGCGAGAGTTTCGGGCCAAGGAAACCTTCTGCAGTGGGGCATCATCTGTGAAAGAAACAGGCATGAGGGGAGGTTAAGAGCACCTTGGGAGCTTCTGAGTCCTGCAGATGAGAATTTTTGACCCAGGCTTCTAAAGGAACATGGTGGACAGGGGGTGGATCCCAACTTCCAGGGTTTTTTTTTTCCTTGAATTCTCTCACATCCCCATCCCTCTCATAAGCACCCTATATCAAGGGAGAACTCTCAGCAGGGCCTCAGGTCATGACTTCTGCAGATTAAGGTAACTGAGGCATAGCTGGGATTCCTTCATCAACTTGAGGCTGGAGGGTGGAATTAAAATGAGATACCTGGCTTAGGGTTGGGACATTCTTTGTGTGGCTCAGCTGGGTTAATAGATTGCAGCACTGACCTAGAAGTAGGAGGAGGAAACATCAGCAGATGGGAGGCTGCAGCACAGCACCCCAATTATCCTCATGTGACCCCTGTGCGATCCTCCTGTGCCCTTCAATGCCTCCCCATTCTCAGGACTTCCTTTCCTCGGGGCAGGGGGATTTGCCCAATGTACCGTTGAGAACTGTAGATAGACACACAGTGGTCCTGGTCCCAGCCGCAGTAGGGATCTCGGGACATGAGGCAGCCATGGCAGCCCCCGCTGTAGACCTCACACATGTCCAGGGGTACCTGGCTCACTTCCCACTGGGAGCTCACATACAGCTTCCGCTGGAAAGATAGCAAGGCTGGGTCAGGCCAGAGCCCCCCACTGAATTCTCAGCCAACCCTTGAACAGATTCTGCCACCTTGGAGGTCCTTGAAGAACATGCAAAGTGCAAACAGAGTATCCCTTCTTCCCCACCAGCTGTCTGGGGTGGCCCCAAGTGAGTGAGACAGCTCACCCGGTCAGCATCCAATGATATGGCCTGGATGGCAGCTGCCCGGTGGAATGGCTGGATCTCCATGATGTTGAAGACAAAGTTGTGTCCCTGGTCCCCTGATTCCACCACCTTATGAATGGTGCCCCTGTCTGTGGGTAATGAGCAGAGGAGGGGGTCACCAGACAGAAGCCCACCTCAGCCAGATAACCTTCTTCAAGGCTAGGCTACCCACAAAAGACAATGGAGTGAGGGTTTAGGAGTCATGGCTTAGGCTACTATCACAAGCCCGGGGTAGGATGGGGTGAGGACGGCCTAGTAAGAAGAAACATAGAACCCAAGGACAGCCTGGAAGTTTCCAAGGCTGATCCCCAAAGGCCATCCCCTCAGTGAGTGTCCCCAATATGCCAAAGGCTTATTGGAGGCTGCAAAATTAAAAAGCCAGCCAGATTGTCACCTCACATTACCCCTTCCCTCCTCTGCCCTTTGAGGTAGGCGTTATCTCCCTTATTTTGCAGATAAGAAAAGCTACACAATTTGCTCAAGGTCAACCAGATGGTGAAGAGCAGGGAACAAACTGAAACCCAGATGGGTCAGAACCCCACCTTTGGCTTTTTTTTTTTTTTTTTTTTTTAAACTTGCTTGCCTGACTCTGAGGTACCTAGGGAATATATGGTCTTTAATTGTTTATTTTAGGAGTAATTTTAGATTTTTCAGAAAAGGTGCAGTGACAGTATAAGAGAGTCCTTGTCTAGCCTTCTCCCAATTTTCCCTGCTGAAAATCTTACATAACCGGAGTGAATTTGTCACAACTAAGTAATTGACACCAGTGTGTTCCTATTCACTCAACTGCAGACTTCACTTGGGTTTCTTGGGTTTTTCCACTGATGTCCTTCTTTTGTTCCCAGAGCCAATCCAGGATTTCACGTTGCACTTAGTCTTAAGGGATATTTTAATTTCTATAAAATCTTAGATCTGAAAAGAACCTTGGCTTCCTTATGAGAGCTCCCAAGGTCACATGACCAGACTGTCTGCTAGACCAGCTCTCTCTCTGTTGGCACCTGTTGAGGACTAATGGGTATCCTGACCCTGGCCCTCCTAATCCCACCTCAACTGCTGCCCCAGTTTCTAGAATAGCCTCTTCCTTTTCTTACTTCCACCCCCATTTCCCAGGGCATTATCTGCTCCAAAAAAGCAGTCAGATGATACCTGCCTGAGACAGTTCCTCTAGGCCCAGTGTTTCAACCGGCAGCCATTGAGATGGGGCCAAACACTACTTGGACCTGACGAGCCCCTAATGCAGACCCTGCCCTCACCCCAGACACACAGATACAGATACACACAGACATTGATATATACGGACAAGGAGACACACAGCTAGTCCCCCTTGTCAGAGTTTCCCGTCTCTGTTGAAGACCTAGAGAATTCTTTATTTTTATCTGGCCCCAATATTTCTAAATGCTACAGGCTCTAAACTGCTCTCTCCCATGGGCCACAGGGAAGATAAGAGACTCCCTTTGTAATCCAAGCAGCTTGTAGCCCAGGCACATAGGGAGTAGCAGCGCTCCCTGGGCCCACGTCCAGCCTTCCCAATCCTGTACTACGTGACCTCCCTTCCCTTGTTCCCAATGTCCTGTGGGAAATTTCTCTCTTTGTGATTTCCAGGAGCCAAACAATGAACCCCAGGACTCTAGTTTCCAACCAGTCCAGCATGGCCAAGGAAGCCCCGAAATGAAGCAGCAACAGGAAGCCATTTGAAGGAGTATGAACAATTGAGGGCTGGGGCCTGGGCTCTGACAAATGGTCCCAGATGTGTAGGGTCCTTTCTAGTTTCCAGGAAGGCTTGTGGCCAGGCCCACAATGGCCTTCAAAGCTATTTCCAGGATACTACCACCCCCATTTTGACCAAGACCTGAGATAAGGAGGTAGACACAAACTAAGCTCAGGATGTACAAAGGCTTTCTAGAACAAATGAGCACCTCTAGGACAGCCACTCAGTCTCCTCCAGGGAGGCCCCTCCCCGAAAGAGAAGGGAGACACTGTCTCAGGCCTCTATGAGGCATTGCCATCTGCAAGTCCTTCTTGACATGGCATCAAATTCTTTGTATCCTATCAACTTTTCAAATGCTTCCTGCATAACCCCAAAGTCTAACGGAAGGCCCAGTGCCTGAGTCTTCCCTTCAATTACCCCCCCCCCCCCCCCCCCGGCTCTCCGTGTTTTTTTCTGGTGCCTTCTTCATTGAGAGATACATCTGAGCCAAAGCTGTACCTGGCTTTGCTCATTCAGCCCGTTTCTGCCTCAAATTCTAGTGCATACTCTTCTCTCAACTCAGGGTGCTTTCCCATTTCCCTCTGCCTCACCTCCTCCAGGAAGCCCCCCCACTCTGCCTGAGCATTTGCAGATCTATACACTAACCCCTGGACAGCTCTATCTACTCAGTTCTCTGTTTACACCTAAAGGCCCAAGCAGATGTTACCTACAGAGTTCTTTATACCTTCCATAACTTTAGTTTTGTCTTTTGAAACAGTCTCACTATATAGTATAGGCTGGTCTGGAACTCACTATGTAGACCAAGCTGGTCTTGAACTCACTGAAGCCTGCCTACCTCTGCCTCTTGAGTAGTGAGATTAAAGGCATGCACCATTAACAAAGGATGGTTCATATCTATTTTTACAAAGTAAAAGAGAGTTCTGAGATAGCCCACCACCTGTGGTTAAATAGAGGACATGGAAGGTCTCTCCATTGCTAGCCTGCATTCGGTGGACGACCACTTTCTGATAATGGTACTTGGAATGGAACAATGGCGTCTTCAGTGGTCCCATGGGCTCCACCCTCTGGGCCACCTCTGGGTGACTATCAGCTACCTGGAAGGTTTCTGTTGGTATGGGCTGCTTTTTTGGGAGGCACTGGGAAAGAGAAAAGAAGTAGGTCAGTAGGTGACTGGGAGGCGAGACAGGGAAGGGCTGGGGTCAGGGTCATGGTTTGTCATCAGCTTACCATGCCAGGTCGGGGGTTGGGAAGACCCATATGATAGCCCTTGAGTGAAGAGGTACGGAAGACTCTGTCAATGTCACCAAGCGAATACACACAAACAGCTGAGTAGTTCCTGCAAGGATATACAAATCACCTTTTGTAGGAAGTCCAGGATACAGCTGCCTCTACTTGCCCTAACTAGCCCCATGCCAGACAGGCTACAACCACAGCCCTCTGCTTGCAAGTTCTGTGAGCTAGGTCTATCAAAGTGGGCCTAGCATATCAAAGTGTAAACTGGGGAGGAAGGGCAGCTCAGCTTAGTTCTCTCAACTGCAATCTAAAACCGCAAACTTGGCTTCTGTTACAGCATCACTGAGTTCAGAGGCCACCTGTTCTACTTGACCTAGAGAAAGAGGAACCTCATCAGGGGCTAAGACATCCTCTGGGTTCTCCAGTCACACGCTGCAGGGTGCTGAAGCCTCGGGAGCCCAGACCTCCACGTTCTGACCAGTACGTGGCTCTGTCCACACAGGAGCCAGAACAGGGCTCCATCCTCAACTCTTGTCTGCTTTGTTTTCAATCAATGAAAGTGATTAAAGAGTGTGACTTATCAGGCAGTGTCTGAGCAAGTGTGATCACACCTAGCACCCCAGGAGAGGCCTCTCAGACTTTCCCAGGTCTAGCATCAGCTTTGGGCACACACACAGCAGGACACATAGGCAGGAATGTGCATAGGGCCTAGGGCCACACACCATGTGTACAGAGGTAAAAATACAACAGGACACATATCACATTGTCCACCACCACACACACTAGTAACAGCTCAAGCCTTATAGCCCCTGTTTCTGCTAAGTCATTAACTATTCCTCACCAGGGGTTGGAGAAAACGCCATAGACCCTGGTGTCCCTCCACTGGCCACTGGGGTCAGGGAGTAGGAAGACATCCTGCAGCCGATTGAAGTTCCTGTTGGTAGCTGCGTCACTGCACACCAGCATGGCTTTCAGGAAGGTGTTCCACTTGGAGACAGACAATGAACTCTCACCACCCTGGTCCCCCTGGAGGGACAAAGGGCAGAAGATCCCCTTAGCACTTGCCTGGGCTGCTTGACACACCAGAGATACCTGCTGCTGGGCATGTCAGCGCCCAGGCTACTGAGAAGCAGAGCAGGTTACCAGAGGCTGATATCTATGGAGACTTAGGCAAGCTTTCAGGTGGGCTCCAGCCTGGTGTGCCAGGACCCACACTGGGGCCCTGCAGATGGACATTCTTGGTCCCCCATAGCAAACATGATCAGTCACATCTGCTACTTTCATCTATACACACTTGTACACAAACATACAACATAGCAAATTCACACAAACACAGCACAGGTAAACACACAAGTACTTGCATGTTCGCATATCCAATATGCAGACATTAAATCACATTTATTTACAGGCACATGAGTCCCTGTGAACACAAATCCCCCTCCACACACACACACATACACACTCACTCTTACTGTAAATATACAGACATATCTTACTCACTCAGCCACCCCTCACATATCTGGCTCACCCTGCATAACTGGGCCACTCGTGACACATTGAGAGGAGCCTCTGGGTTCTTGTCAGGGTTGTCTTCTCGGAAGAAGTAATAGATCTTATCATCATAAGCTTGGTCTTGGTGCACAATGGTGGCCTTAATGAACTGTGGGTCTGCCGAGGACATGAGTGATAAGGGCTGAGGCTAGAAACTTGTGTGGAATATCCATTCAACCTTGTACACCTCTCCCAGGTATGTATGACCTCAGAACAGCACTTAAGGCCCCATGGGGCCCTCGACTCTAAACAATATCCCACATCTGTTATGTCCTCTTCTACAAAGATGTCATGGGCCCAGGAGCAATGACTTCATGCCTGGGGACTGTAGGAAAGCCCCTGGGGTGCCCATGTCATTTCGCCTAATCAACAGAGCCTTAATGAGGAAGATGGGGCCCGCCTGCTCAACATGGGCTTATGAAAAAGATGAACTTTGGCTCTCTGAGCCTTGTGCTAGGTCTGAGCGTCTCCTATATGTTTGTTATCGGAGTAATTCAGACCCATCTGGTCTCTGAGATTCGGCCTTTCCCACTACTGAAACTGCCCAGTCCTGACTGTTCAGGTCTGTGCCTTTCAGGGAGTCCTCCTGGGATGTATGAGGATACTATCTACCATCCTGGACATCCTGGACATCCACACCCCTTGGTCCACCCTCCACCCAATCTGACTCACTCTGCATGACAGTATCACTTGTATACAGCTCACTCTCGCCACGGATGCGGCGGAATCGAGGTATCTTCCCATTGTATTCCTGCTTCCGGATGGTAGAGTACACTTCATCCCCTAGGACGACATGTGGGGTAAGAGCAACAACTTCTATAAATCCTTCCCCCAGGCTCGGGCCACTGAACAAGGGGCTGACCCTCATACCCCGAGCCTGGTACAGCAGCACCCTCCCAGGGACCCTGCCGCATTGCTGTTCTACCTTCAAACAGAACCAGGGAGTTCTCATCCGGGCTGAAGGGGGCATAGCCTTTCATCTCACCAAGTGACATCACCACACTGTCATTCACCTGGAGGAGATCAGAGGTGCAGATGGCCACATGACCACCAGCCACTGCACCCAACAAGGGCCAGTTTCCCAGCCAGGAACCTATTCTCTCAGAGATTCTGCTCAGGGTAATGCCAGTCTCAGAATCTCCCATCTCTGTCTAACCATGAAGGACTGAAGCCCACGTAGGAAATGAGGGTTGCTCAGGCACATGGAAAGGGGTCTCACCAAGTTCCAGCAGCTGGGCTTCCGGGCATTGGTGCCACAGACCAACAGCCCATTACCCCGCCTCTCTAGAAGGGTGATATAGTTCTCACAGTCCTGTGTGGAGAAGGAGACTGTTAGATGGGGTACAAGTCCCTGGCAGGCCCAGCAGACACTAAGATCCCCAGTTTTAGGAAAGAAGACGTCCGAAAGTGCTGATAGCAGCCACCCAGGATGGCTGACTCTATCCCCCTGTGAATAAGGCTTATGCCAGGGACCCAGGGCTCCCCCTCTGACTAGGAGACCTAAAACTGGTCCAAACTCCCCCAAGTCTGGAGAAGACAAGGCAAAGCCATGTTCTCTGTCTTCCTCCAACTCTCAGGGTCCTCTCCTTCCCAAGGGGCCTGCCCTTTTCCATGACCCCACCCGCCCCCTGGCTCACCTGTTTGTCCTGACAGGACCCCTTTGTGGAGCCAATGTTCACCTGGAGGAGGGAAAGGAGCATTGAGAGATTAGATTTCCCTGAAATGCTGTCCATGCAGCCACAGGACAGACCCTGGATGAGACTATTATTCTCATCTTCCATGAAGGTAACTGAGACTTGGAGAGGGTAAGCAGATTTCCCAAGGTCACATATGCTCTTCGTCTGATACCAGGGGCAGAGCCTAGCAAACTGAAAAAGGTAGGCTTTGGGTTCTGGAATCAGGGCCTGGCCTGGCTTCACCGGTCAGTACTACCTGCCTGGCCATGTGTTTTAGCTCCCAGTTTCCGCCCTCATAGCCTGACTCTCTCTACTCCAGTATGGACCACCTATAGACACATCCCCCAGGAACCACGTGTGAGGTTATGGAGATAGAAGAACCTGTGCAGAAAGATGTGTCAGCTCCTTCATATTCCCTAAGGGTCCTTACCAGGACCAGACAGAGGTTAGGAACGAGGAAAGGCAAAGGGAGGTAGAGGGGGCCCAAGCTCACCGTGCGCACCGAGGCGTTCTTGCCCTCAGGGAAGCTGAAGCGGTAGACCTTGCCACGTCCACCCACCCACACAGAGAAGCTGCCCGGCTCATGGAAAAGCACCGTGTGTGGCTCAGGCTGGCCAAAGTCCACATGGTCCTGCCCTGTGCAGCGTGAAGGAGAAAAAAAAACCCTAAGGAACAGGACCCCTGACCTTCCCCAGACGTATCAGACCCTGCTGGCTAACCGATGCTCCAAGCTCTGGGCCCCGGGGCTCAGAGACAAGGTCTGGTTTAGGTGAGTCAGAGAAGTAATGAATTTCCTGGTGGGCTCCAGAAACCACCTGTCCACACCCAAAGCCATGGTCCCTTCCCCACAGTGCGTGTTTTCTCAGAGTGAGAAGTATTTTAGGGACCCCAGGGAGAGCAGACCCTTTCCCAAACATCCACACAATCCTGAAGGCCTGGGCAGGTATGGGAAGACCATCAGCTCTGTACTGTGCAGGAATCTGCCATCTCGTCTGCCTGACCCAGCCTCTCCAGAAGCAAACAGCTGGGCTTCTAAGCACCCCTCTTAGAGTCCTATCCCCAGGCAACCTTTATTCACAACTCCAAATATTCCTTTGAGAAGTTGCCTCCAACTCCTCCTGCTTACCCTAGGCTTTTGGTGTGCACCATTTCGGAGATGGAGCAAATCTGAACATCCATCCCTTCCCATTATATAGTTGGGAAAACAAAGTCAAGGAACAGACAGCCCAAGAACACATAAAAGCAGGCGGGTAGCGGGCCCTAAGCTAACACTCCTGTTTCTTCTGTCTCTAGCCCAAGCTAGCCTCTAGTCTAGTTTTATCCACCCAGATGCCAGCTCTTTTGGGGCTCAGGATCAATGCTCTGTCCCAACAACTCTGGGACAGGGGTCCTTCAAAAAGCACAGCCTATGCCTTTCAGTAGAGGGGCTGACCAGGACCTTTTGTCCCCTCCCGTTCAACTGCCACCTCCAGAGGGAAGTCGCCTCATCTCTGGGGACATTGTTGAGGTTGTCCTGGTTTCAGGACTTAATTACAGGGATGGGATGGTCTATGGCTATGCCCTGGGCACTCAACCATAGCCTCTGTCCCCTCACCTCTTATTAGCCTGGGCCTCACCCCGGAATCTGGTCTAACCACTGTTTTTTCAGTTGCTGCTAACTTTGGGACAGCCAGTTTGGCAGTGACATTCAAGCAGGACATGACCCAGGCCAAGAAAAAACAAATCTGCCAGTTCCTCAAGATCTGCCCTAAATCCTCATTAGCTTTTCTTACTGATCCTGAATCCATAGGAAGCAAGGAATGGCAAGAGCACACGGCTCATCACTTAGGTCCCTCTCCTGAACACACACTTCCCCACAACCAAGCCATTCCAGACAGACAGGGAGAGCAACTCAAATTCTGCATCTCTGCTGTGGCCTGGTTCACTGCGTAGAGGAGGAAATGGAGGCCTCCTAGGGGACAAGCCTGGCCCAAGGTCACATCAGCAAACAGGACAGATTGGTTCTTCCAGACAGTATCAGTTCTCAAGAACATTTCTGGAGACTTGAGCCTGGCTGGCTACAGTGAAGTGCTGAGTCCGCTGCCCTCTGACTGGCCTGGCTCTCCTGGGGCAGGCCACAACAGCCTGATCCAGCAGTGTGGGTGGGAGAGGGGGGAGGGAGGTGTTCAGACACTGACAGCCTACCTCTTATACCCTAGACCCCAAAGCTACCTCTCATTAGCCCCAGATGTTCAGGGCAGGGGTTGAGAGTCCAGCTCTGTGCTGCTGTCTGAATAGAGGTGCTTAATGGTGGCAGATCCTCTCGTTTTCTTCCAGCTGAGATAAAACTGTAAAGTTGGGGTCAGCAGCAGGCAGATACTTGCCCTCGGGATCACACTCTCCTTTCACCCATAACCTAAACAGCAAACTGAGCAACAGGCCCCAGGCAGCACAGCTTATACTTCCTGAACATCCAGTCCAGTAGCTAGGGAAAAGGTCCATATCTGTACTTGGAGATGTTGAGCTATTGAGATCCACAGCCCAAAGCCCAAAACAGGCTGTATTGGCCACATCCACCAGTCTAAAGGAGAGCCAAACACCTGGATTAAGGTCATACCCCTATGCCTTAGAGAAGGGTCAGGTAAGACTAGTGTACATACAAGTCAACTCAAGAGGGGAAAGGTACCAGAGGGGACCGTGGACTTTGTGTTGGAGGTAGTAGGCCTGTCGAAGAGCAGTCCTTGAAGAGTCAGGTCTGAGTGTGGAGGCATCAGGGACAAATTCTTGAGGGGGCTACTTGGCTCTTCTCAGAAGTGGAGATATGAAGCACCCACACCACAGAAAGCTAACTATACACATGGTCCCAGGAGGAGCTCAGGGCTGCTCCCAAAGGACCCACAGAAGCTATGAAGGTCAAGGGAGAGTATCAATAGCTGAGTAAGGCAGCACTCAGTTGATCTGCAAGCCTATTCCAGTGAAACCCTAGCAAGGTTGGCGTGAGGGAAGGCTAGGACTGCTGGCCCTATTTTGCAGAATGAACAGGAGCTCCTAAGCTCTCCCCCCACAACTCTTAGGTTCCTGTCCCTCCCAGATCTGTGCCTGGTGAATGTGTTGGACTAGGGGAGGAAGGGGATGGCACCAGCTCGGCCCCAGGACAAGACCTTGGCCCATTCTCCACTCAGCCCCAGCCCAGGCTCCCGCACTGCCTGAGGCCCTCAAAGGGCCTGATTGTACCCGGGAAGTGTCAGAGCAGCAGTTCCATGAATACATGAAAGAAAGCTTTGTTCAGGTCCGCAGGAGCGGGGGCTGGGGGCTCTGGGCAGGAGGGCTGCCTGGAAGTGAAGGCAGCAGCAAGCCCTCATGGCCAGGATCACCTCAGAGAGAGCTAGGCCAGGGGCAGGGACAGATTCAAGGCCCTGCCTAGGCAGGGACTGAGCAAACTGGAGTCTACCTAAAAAGGTTCAGGCTCAGTGTTTATACCCTCAAACACTTTCTTTATGCTGTCTTGTGAATCCAAAGATATGAGGAGACAGATAAAAGCTAGATTGGCCAGAAATGGGGAAAGGATATGCAGACAGAGGAGACAATGTGAACAAAGATAGGGAAACTGTCTGTGTGGTTGGTACAGAGGACAGAGGCTACACACTGCCATCTGACCGAGAACTAATGAAAGAAGAATCCAGAAGGTTAGGCCTTGGCGGTGGGGCAAGGGAGGCACCATTTGTTCCAGCTAACCCAAGGACATACTGACCCCATTGCCCATCAGCCTCCCCTACTGCAGGGCCAGGAGCGGGGATGTCTCCTATCTTCTGGAAGTCCCCCACCTCCCACCTCCTGGCTCCCCCTGCTTCCTTTCCATCCTGCGTGTCTAAAAGGAGCACCGTCTGGCACCATGTCTCCCCCCCTCACTCCCCGGCCTGACGCATTAGTGGCTGACTAAGTGGTAGCTAAAAGCTCCCAGAATAACCAGGGGTTCAGGCAGGGGAGGGGGCTAGGGACACACAAAAAAGGACATGGCCTCAAGGCAGGCTAGGCACAAAAAAGGCCACCTCCACCTCATGTGATTCAGAGCCAATCCTGGCTCTCCTGAGCAAAGCAAGAATGTCCTCAGGCTGTCCCATATGTGGCTGGACTCCATAGCTCCCGAATCCCTGCCTCCTGGAAGCCTAGCCCCAGTTCTAGCCAAATACAAGTATTGGGAAGAAGGATTAGGAGAAGTAGCCCTATGCAGACATAGCACCCCCCATTAGGCCTTGATTTTGTTGGAAGAAAACAGTTCCGATTTGATTCCTTTGGGGAGCCACTCTCTCATCACCATCCCAACAGCTGACTGACTATAAGAAGTAAGGATGTTTTCCTTGGGAAAATGATGAGTTTTTCAAAGCAGGCCTGCCTAATGAAGGATCTGTCCTCTCCTTCACTCTGGATGCTGTTGCCATCTGGTCCTGTCAATCCCCATGGTCTGGATGCTTGCAAAAGAGGGAAGGGTAGAATGAGGCTACTGAGGAACAGCAAGGGCTGGTCCGTGACCCGCTGGACCCATCTGCCTTGAATGCTAACCTCCAAACGCCCTTGGAAAGTGGGCAGAGAATGGCAAGAATGTGGGTATCCCAGCAGGGAATACCTGAGTCAAGTCACCAAGGAGCAGGAGCCTGACCAACCACAGACTGAGGACCCAGCCATATTTGGCAGGGACCTCCTCCCTCACTTGTGTCCCACTTTGCATTTACAGGCCCACTCACAACCTCAGCTGATTGGCAGAGGAAAGAATGAAGAACCATGTGATGCTCAGGGGCTAACCTGCAGTCTGTCTCCCCTTTGGAATCTCACACTATACACAAGGGGAAGGGATCCAAACAGCCACCAAGCTGTGAGGCTCAGAGGCCAGGGAGACTGTGCCACTGGCCCAAGGACAAATATCCAATGGAGGCTTTGGTACCCATTATGCCATGGCATCTCTCTAGAATCACACTCAGGTCTTCTTTGAGAAACTGATGTGAAAAAAGAAAAACTGTCTGCTCACCCTACCATTTCTGTGCATCACTCTCTCCCTACACCCTCCCTTCCATTCACCAGGCGCAGTCACTAACTTGACAAATGAATGGAATCACCCATCCACCTCCCAACTAGGGCCCCGATCTCCCAAGGGCCTTTAGGAACCCAAAGGCATGACTAATGAAACTGTGTGTGCTGAGCAGGGTGGTGAAGAGAAACCCTCCCACTGGTGGCAGAAACACAGGGACAGATGTTTCATTGGCTCTGCCTCTGATATGGCCAGGGGAAAAAAAAGCCATTTCCAGATGGCACCGACCTGGTGCTAAGAGCAGATTATGGCTACTATCAGGGTCCTGGTGACACCTGTGCAGGGCTGGGCTCTGACAGCTGCCTGACAAGTGTTGAGTCAACACAGGTGGCAAGGTCCTAATGTGGTAGTCACCTTCCTGAAGGAATGAGACATCCACCCTTACTATCAGCAAACTGTATGAGCCACAGCTTACATCCACTGCCAAGGTCAGCCATGGGCGGGAGGGGAGGATGTCTCAGGTATTGATTTAGGCTTGGCTTTATAAAATCTCCACCTTCTATGGCATCCAAGTAGGTGGTTGTGGTTGTGAGATGGGGAAGGTAGGGCCTCCCTGAGTTGAGTGCACCCTCTGTGGTTCATGGGGATGGGGGTTATTGGTTTGCTACGGCCTGGGTTTTATGACCCATCATAATTCCAGGAACAAACACAGTCAAGATTAAGTTCATGGACTGTCTGGAGAAAATATGAGTCTATGTGTGCTAAAGAGTCAAATGCAGCTTTCTGAAAACAGAGAGACAATAAAGCAACATCCTCATCTGCCTCCACTGGTTAGCTCAGCAAATCCCACCACCCTGCAAAGAAGGCAAGACAGACAGCTACATCCCCATTCCACAGAGAGAAAAACTAAGGCCCTTCCCAAACCTCCAAGGGCTGGGACCACTTGCATACATCACTGTGACCAGAGGATCAAGAGGGCTTGGCTGCTGGACAAAGTTCTGATGAGAAGTACATTTTCGGGGAGCTGAACTGAGCAGGAGTCAAGGGTTCATGTGGAGACCAAAGGCAGTCATAGAGCCCCTTGGAGTGGAGAGGGGCTCCAAACTCAATCCCAGGAAAGGCAGGAAGCCCAGAACCAATGCCACACCCTGTCTAACTCCTATTCATTCTTTAGGCCAAATCTCTAAAGGTCAGCTAATGGCTACTTCAAAGCAGGAAATGGGCAAAAGTACAGAGCCTGCTCTTGGGCCCAGAGCCCAAGCAGGGGTGGGAAGAGGGCAGAGGATGGCTACCTCAGGCCAGCAGGGAGGGCGACAGGTGGAAGATTGTGGTGAAACAGATGGTTCCCAGCCTCGGCTTTAGCCTGGACCAGCAGGGGACACAGTGTGAGGGCAGCCAGCCAGCACAGCCCGATAAGGAGAACTGGCAGGGTCTGGGGTGCCAGAAATGCATTCCAGGAGAGACCAGAGATGCTGTAGGAGGAGGGGGATTATAGTGGAGAGAGAGGATAGGGTGGCAAGGTGCATGAGGCTAGCCCTAAGCCAGTAGTTCAGAAACACTGTCTATTTTCCAGTGTGATTTTTAGGGTAACTCACAAGTCACCAAGCTTATATGACGCCATGTCTCTTATTATCTCTATTTCACAGATAAGGGGTATGAGGCACAGAGAAGCTAAGCAACTTATCCAGAATCCCACAGCTGGGTATACAGTAGAGCAGCAGTTGATACCCATTCCAGACTCACTCTGGAACCTAAGCGTATCCTGCTGCACTCCAGGGATGGATTCTCGGGGACTTCCAGGACAGCCCCTTCTATGCTGCCTATGAGACCAAAGCTGAGAGAGGCTAAAGTCCAGACAAAAGATACTTGCCATCCAGTGTCCGACCTCTCTACTTGTGACACCTTGATGTATATAAGTGAACATGAGTATGGAGGTGCAGTGGAGCAGGAATATGGGTGCTGTGAGTCTCCTTCCCCCTAAATGCTAGCCAGTATAGCCAAATGGGAAGATGACTATCCTGGGATCTATGTCTCTAATGGAAAACTTTGGAACTGGGTATACATACCAACCCTTTCTACTATATACCCACCCAGGTTCCCAGCCAGTCAGCACTCACTAAAATGCTCATCTTCTTTACCCTGCCTCTAAGCTCAGGAGCTCACCAGAGCTCCCAATTGCCCATCCTAGAAGGGCCCAATTCCCCAAAGCAGGACAGTCAAGGCTCACCTATCTCTGAGCATCTCCACTCTGGATAATTCCATCTCCACACAACCCCTGCTCACTGCCCTCATCCTTTCTTTGCCGCATAGGGATCTCATCTGTCCTTGAACATCTAGCCCAAATGCCCTGGCTCCAAGAAATGGTCCAGACCGCTCCAGCCCTCACTGCTCTGCCCTGTGCTCCCTGACTGTGCTCCATGCATCATTTGGCACACACACTTCTCTTAGATCACACTGTGTCTGGTGGGATCTCACTTGAGATGTGGGGTACTGTGAAGAAGGGCCCATCAGATCATCCATTGCCAGGGCTGGACAAGATAGCATGAATCAGAGAGTATGAAGGGGCAGCCTCCTGCTACTTCTGAGAGGAGTAGACATCTTAGAAGAAATTCCTGAGCCATCTATGGGGTGCAGTACTTAACATGGTGACCTTACTTGATAGGCTGAGCCAGAGCAGGAGCTATACCTATCCCTGTGTCCCTACCCCTTGCTCTAGTTGGCTCTCTCCTTCTCTCCCTGATCGTATCACCCACACCAATCTTCTATCAAAGTCTTGGCTGTGCACTCCTGACTTCCCAGGGGCCCCTTTTTCCATCCCAGGCATGAGCCCTACCTTTTAGTCACTAAGGGCTCCCTGGGGACAAACATAGAACTTCTTTGCTTACCCTCTACCAGGAGCTGGATCCAGGTACAGGCAGGGGTCAAGGGCTAACTGCCCTCTGCAGTGAGGGTCCCCAGAATGCTGGCCCAAAGCCCAGGGTCTTGATTAGAAAAAGGCAGGGGTAGAGCCCCCCTCCCCCCCCCCCCCCGCAGGATCAGCCTAATCCCCAGACTGCTGTGGCAGTTAAACCCAGATTAGCCTGAGCTATGACACAGAGCAACCTGTCCCCTGAGACCTAAGCTCTGCTCAGCAAAGGCCAGACATACATGCAGCAGGGTCCAAACGTGAGGTTCTAAAGGGAGTGTGGTCTTGGTGGCTGTGGACAGAAAAGTCTCTGACTCATCTGAACTGGCCAAGGAGGTAATAGACTTTCAGAGCCCTCCACCCAGAAAAGCATGAAAGTAGACAGGACATTGGGAAGGAGCAGAGAACTGGGCCAGTTCTGAGAAGTAAACTCAGGGAAGAAAACACAGCCCTGACTCCAGCTCTGCCTATTTGGCCAATGACCTTGAGCCAATTCTGCAATCTCTGGGCCTTAGTTTCCCCATCTGGGGCTGATGTGCTTGGCCCAAGTTCTCTCTGACATTTCTTTTCTCACACCCTGAGCTCTGTGCTATCAGGCTGGGTAAACTAAGGCCATCTCAGAAGGTTCCTCAATGACTGAGAAAATACTGACGGGGAGAAGGGGGGTTGAGGAAGAGCGTAGGCATGGTGCAGAGAAGACGCCCTGGGGCAGCTGTGGGTGCTGGGAAGGAAGGAGGAAAGGGCCCCAGGCTAACTATTAGGCTCTGGGAAGGCATCAACTCTGTGGCTGTGTACTCTGGATAGAATACTCAGTAGAGTGTCACAGAGGAAGAGGGTAGAGCAAAATATACGCATGGGACAGTGGGGCCAGGGTGAAGGCCTACACTGGTTAAGGGAGGCAGAAACCTCTGGTCTCTATGGAGCCTGAACTGTGGCATTTTACTTTCTCCTTTCTCCCTGTCTGCTTGGTTCACTGAAGGTCAGTGGTCATACACCTGGCGGCCAGTCCTTCTTGTAAAGCCACGGCAGATCAAGTGCCCATCTGTCCTATCCCAAAAGAGGAGACAGGCCTCTGAAATAGCCAAAAAAGGAAACCAAGAAAAGCAGAAGCCTTTTGGAGCTGCTAGCAAGAAGTAGGGAAGTGTGGTCAGTCTCTTATGACACAGCCACCCGGAATGGGGTACAACGAGGGGTGCAGAATGATTGTGGTGGCCAGGGTGTAAGCTGAGACTCTAGCAGGCCATGCAGGGGTCATCATTCTCATGACTGCCCCCTGCAGGCTGGAGCCTCACAGCCCACCTGGCCTCGTACTCAAAGAGAAGTATGCAGCTTACTGTTTCTCTCAAGTGTAGAGAACCTCATTTTCAACCCGAAATTATCTGCTTTCAAAACGAACCAAGCTTCCTGGAAGGGGAAGCTGATCAAAGGAATCATGCCTGCCCTGTCTGCAATACAGAGCTTGGGTACAGGGGTTTTTATCTGCCTTAGAGAGCATGCAGAGAAAGGGCATGGCAGACCTCCTACATGAAGAATTCTCCTCATTGTCAGGAGCTGATGGGGAAGGTCCTAGTGTCCCTGGATCCCACCACAACTTCCTTTGGTAGCCTGGGACAGGCTTTCCTGACACTGTCTTTCTCTAGAAGGCTGCCCAAGCAGTGTCAGAGATCATCTCCTTCACGAAATCTCGCTGAAGCCAGTATAGTGATGCACTGCCTTTAGTTCCATCACTAGGGAGGCAAAGACAAGTGAATTTCTGTGAGCTTAGGGTCAGCCTGGATTACATAGCAAGTTTCAGGCCAGACAGGACCACACTGTGAGAACCTGGAGAGAGAGAAATTGCTGGAACTTCTGGCCTAAGTTGACTCAACACTGCCAAACAGGTTCTTGCCTGGTCCTCGCCAACTCCTGACTCAGCCACCTCAGTTTTGCCACTTCATCCAGAAAGCTCACTGACCAGCAGACTTCCTCAGCCCCCATGACCGCCCTCCGTTGTAGGTACTATCACATCCCTTCACTGTATAAGCTGGTTATCTGCCCAGTCTCCCTAACTACAAGGACACCAACTCATTTACCGTCTCTGCAGGACCCTCAAGACCAATCCTAGAACCAGCAGAAAGCTGAACTCAGAAAGAACCTGTTGAATGTGTGTCCACCTTGAGGCCATAAACTGACAGGCCATTCTCTGCGACTGATCCTTGGCTATCAGCTCATGATGGGAAAGAGAACAAGAACCCAAGGATTTCCCCTGACTGCCCGGGGGTTTTTAGTTACTTAACACCAAGATCTGAATGGGCCACCGCAGTTCTGCTCTAACCTAGAAAAAGGAATCTATAGGTATTATGGTTCAGCAACGAATGAGACACTGCCTCTGACGTTTTTGGACATGTGAGGAAACTGAGGTTTAGAAAAAGATTAGGACTCACCCAAAATCACAGAGCAAATGAAGCCAGAACAATTAGGCCAGAACCTAACTTTCCACCTATTTCTACCCAAGGTGCCAGAGTCACCTTGGATCTGTGACATCATCTATGTGCAGCCCCAGCCCCAACACCTGCTCTCAGATTCTCAATGTTCAGCACAGATCCAGCACAGAACATGGCAGGGAGCTTCTGGGGACCTCACTAAACATATCTTCCAGCTTAGGAAACCCCCTTTCCTCTTGGGGACTGCCTCCCCAGTTCTGCAAGGTTCACCTTGAAGGTGATGAATTCATCTAAGTCCCCAAGGGGGCAGGGATTTCCACTGGAAATGCTGATGCATGGGGAGCCCCAGCTGTGACCTCATCCCCAGGAGGAGGTGATAACAATCCCCTACCCTGGGGAGTGGCCCCTTAATGGTTATCCAACTGCTCCCAAGTCAACAATAACATCCTGTTGTTTAATTGGGCCAGAGGGGGAAGAACCAGTTGGGCAGGTAGAGATTGGAGACTGGACTGCCTTCTGTGGACAGGCTAGCTCACTCTGACATAGTCAGGGCCTCCTTGGGCTTCTCCTCCTCCAACTATTGGTGGAGCAGGGGAGGAGTACATAACATACAAGCATGCAAACCTGCCTCACTACACCCTCACCTGCCATCCACTCATCTCCTGTCCTCTGCTTGAAGGAAGATCAGAGTCACACATTCACATTGTCAATTGACTCATGTGTTAGTGATGCCCTATGGGGACAACCTCTGGAGCTCTTGCTCTGGCAACCTCTGGAGGTCAAAGTCGGATGCAGAGTTCAAGGATATCCACCAGAGGGTCTTCGATGGAACACCCTGCCCTCTGGTCCAAACTGTTCTGCACTAGGCTTTCATCTGGTTGCAAAGGCAGGAACTCTCTTAACAACTGCAGTCTGGGACCCTTTCAGAGTCCCTGCTGTAATCTTTCCCTAAGGCTTGGGGTGAGGGAGGGGGTTCAGGCAAAGAAAGACATTTCTATACCTTTCCCGGTCCCTATTCTGTCTTGACTCAAAACTAAAATCTAAATCTATGTCTTGTAGAGAAATGGCTATAAGGACTACCATCATCTCTAGTCTGTCCCATCACTGGTAGGCAGGGCCGTAGACTTATTGTAAAGCCTAGCAGGGTCTCCCTCTCTCTCACTCTATGCCTGGGTTGGTCCTATCCAAACTCCCTACTATCCGACTGCCATGTGTTACCCCATAGGAGGCAGGAGGCAGCTGTCAGCCGGGCACACTATCACCAGCTGGTGACCCTAGGGGGTGGGGGGCAGGTGAATGGCAGGGCCTGTCTGGTCAGTGGGGCACCTGGCACTTGTGAAGGAGATTGCAGACTGTCCTTTGACAAGATTGGTGAGTGTCTGGTGGATCCCAGCCAGAGGGGGTCAATAGTGCATTATCAGTGTGGCCACAGCAGTGAAGTGCAAGCAAGGGAGGCTGGGCATAGAAATGGGCTGGGAGCTTGAAAAGTGGGTGAGAGGGCTGAAAGCAGCTTTAAATAGCCTCGGGGTAAGTAAGGACTAAGTGCTAGGGATGGAAAGGTATGCATTAAGTGCTAACAAGTGGGTGTGCATTAAGTATGCGGTGGGGAGGTCAAGGAAGGGCTGGGGGGGGGGACAAGTGCAATCAAATAAAAAGAGTTTGGCATAGAGGGAGATTGCAGAACACTCAGACATAACCATTTGTCTCCTCAGGAATACTCATGTACTGTGTTGCTCAAGACACAGGGGACAGAGGCAAGGTAAAACGCTGGCAGGGCAGAGGCTGAAGTGGATACAAATGTGGGGTGTGCAAGTGTCCTCCATGAGTGGGAGATCCAGAGCTGAGCTCCAGCTAAGTCGTTCCTCTTCCTCAAGTACACCTCTGGTTAGGCGGCAAGTTGGATGGAGACTGGAATACTTCATTTACGGTTGGAGAACCATCTAAATCCTCCTCTCCATAACCCCAGACCAGGACAGGTTCAGGGTCAGATCAGAGCTCCCACCTGCACGGTGAGCGCCCACACTGCCCAGTGACCTTGGACGAGTCACATTCTCTCAGCTGCTGCGGCAGTTCGGGCCACTCATTTTATGTGGGTTCCCCCTCCCCTGCTAAGAATACCTGCCCCAGATAATGCTCAGACTTCCGCAATCCACGCAAACTGCCAAAGCATCAAAGGGTTCCCAGTAGGGACAGACTGGACAAGTACCCTCAGCCTCCGGTGTGAGTCTCCCACCAATAGGGGAGGGGCTGCAGAGACGCCAAATTTGGGTACCGAGCTGAGTTTGCCTGGGGGCGGGGAGGCATTTGTGTGCAATGCAGGGGAGGGGAGCTCCGTCCCTAGCGGCAGAAAGCCTCCAACCTCAACCTAGCCAGCTTTATGTCCCACTGTACAGGGGTCTAAACTGACATACCCGAGGGGAAGACTCCAGTCCCTCAGGTTCTCATATTCACCCACAGCCCTAAAGCTGTACACCCCTCCCCAGACACGCCGCTTGGAGGTCCCAATGGCCTCGCCCCACCCAATGGGCACTATCCCCCTCCTCGTGCTAGTGCCAATTTCTGGTGACAACTGCCACGTGCGGGCAAGGGGGGAGCGGCTGGTCCCAGCACTAGGGAGACAGCGCCCAGGTGCCCCAGCCCCTGCACTGCACCTTGTCCCGGATCGCTGCAGGGTGCTCACCCCCTTGCCTGGCCCGCGCTCCGGGCCAGGCGGGGGCGGGGGCAAGCGACGGGGTCTTTGTTCCCGCAGCCCGAGCGCAGCGGCGGCAGCATAGGGTCCGCGCCCCCTTCACCAGCCCAGCCAGAGCCCCGCGTGCCAGCAGAGCCCGCAGCTCGCAAGGAGAGGGTCGGGGTGAGGAAGCTGGCCAGAAAAGGAAGGGTCCTGCCTAGTAGACCCCAAAGAGAGCCTCGGCGAGGCAGGGGCCCGCAACCTCCCCCATCCCACCCCCCCGTGCTCAGGCGCTGCGGCTCGGGCTCCGAGCTGCCGTTGGACTTGGAGCGCCACTTAGCCGGGCCCGGGCCCCAGCCGCTCGCCCGCACGCAGCAGCGCTCCAACCCGCTCCGGCTTGACAGTACGCACACTCACATACACTCACCAGGACCCACACGCTCCCTCCGGGGCCAGCCCGAGACCTGCAGAGCTGCGCACACGCACTCTCTCTGGGTGCCGCACACTCCGCACCCTCCCCGCACAGCGTCCGATCCCGCGCCCCGCCGATCGCGCGGCGCCGCCTACCTTTCCAGACGGCGGAGATGCGGGGTCCGCTCCTCGAGTGGCCTTGGGCGGAGGCGGCGGCCACCCAGAACAGCAGCAGCAGTCGCAGCAGCAGCGGGAGCCCGAACCGAGCCGCCGGGCTGAGGACGCGGGCGCGCGGTGCGCTGGGGGCGGCACGTCCGGGAGGAGGAGGCGTCATCCCGCAGCCCCGGAGCGACAGCGGCAAGCAGCCGAGACTGAGCCAGCGCCCGGCCGCAGGCAGAACCTAGCGCCAGGAGGCGGAGTCAAGCGCCTGACCCCACCCCACCCCTCCCCCCCGCCCCTCTCAGCCTTAGAGCTTCGCCGGTGGCCCCTAGCTTGTGCAGTACCCGCTGCTAGGAGAGCCTTCGCCACCCGCTCTCAGACAACTCCGCCGGGAGAACCCAGCTGCGAAGCAGACAGACTTGTGATCTGTCATGAGGAGCAAGCCTCATCCCTCCTCTGTGCTGCAGTTCCACTTCCCTCGCCCCAGTGGAAGGAAAGGCCTAGGAAATTTGTAAGGACCTCTCAGCGCACGGATGAGTCGAACACCGAATAACCCAGTTGCAACCAGCTAAGTGGTTAGTAGTCAAAGAATGAGCTTTCGGGAGTGAGACCCAGCTCTCTGCTGATCCTATCAGCCCTGCCCCAGCAAGATGCTTTCCTCTGTGGTGGAGGAGACAGAGGAGGTCGATGATGTGTGGGGTGCCCACGATGCCCCACTATTGCTCTGCCTGAAAGAACACTGGGAATTTTTCATCTTGGCCTGGCTTCCTCCTCTCTTCTCCTTTCTCCTCCCTTCCCCAGCCAGCAGCCTTCTGGGCTGCCTCCCCCCAGCCAGCTGGTGTATGCTCAGAAAATCCAAACTCATTTCCATGTGAGCTGAGGGGGATATAATTAGGTAGGCCCCTTCCCCAAGAAGAATTTGAGGGGCACATCCTGCATATCCAAGACTCACAGTCAGGGAGCAAAGGCAGACCGGTTGAAGGGATTTCTTTCTCTGGCTGAGGATCAGCTACCTGCCAAGGGCAACCTAATGACTTGGTGGTGGCTCCTTCAGAGGGTCCAGGGGCCAGCCCCACAGCAGCCACCTGAACAGCCTGGGAAACTGTGCCATTAGCTTATGGACTTGGGGCTACTTTTCCTTTTTAAAATGGTCTCCTGTCTTCCTTGGATCAGAGATGGATCAGACTTCTCACCCTTCCTTGTACCCCAAGGAGCCTGAAATCCATGAACTCCACGCAGCTCAGCAGGTCTGTATCTGGTACTTAATGCATATGCAGTCTAAGGTGCGCTGCCCCAAAAAGAGACAGGGTGAAGGAGAGGGAACCCAGGTAAACAAAGGCTTGACCTTCAGAACCCAGAGACCTAGACATATTGAGCATGCTGCAGACACAGGCATAGACACTGGGCAGGATGCCCTGACCTCAGAGCCAACCCTCTTCACTGCTCCATGGCCAGGAAGGCTTTGATAGCATGAATCTTAGCCCTGCCAATTGTACGTGTCTGCTTCTAGCTCTTCTCTCTATTCCCCAAAGCCCCAAAGTACCCAAGCCAATAAGGTGAATTCCTCCAGATCTCCAGCACTGGTGTATGTGGAGGGGTTCAGAGACACTGAAGAGTTAGGTCTCTACACTATATGCAGAGCCACTAGCTTCAGGATGCCCAGGATCACACACCCAGATAGAAGACTGCTGCCCACGTGAATCTTGTGGCCCTAAAGCTGGAACTTGACAAGCCCAAGGTAGCTTCTAAGAAGCTTTCTAGCTTTCTAGCCCAAGGACCCATTTGTTGGACAAGAATGGCCTCCAGTTTCTTCATTTCTGTAAACGGCTGCGGCAAGAAGAAATCACTTATCCCTTCCTTTAGGAAGCAAAGATTCCAGAGCATCTGAAATGAAAACATTACCCATGTGCACAGTAACTCATAAAATGCAACCCACTTCCGCCTACATCACTCCTGCCAGACTTACAGTTTTTTCCTCTGAGTAAGAAAGCCTAACTCCATCTTAGGGAAGAAACTGAGGCATACAGGACAACAGAGATCTGTCTGAGGTCAATTGAAAATGAATGAGTCAAGACAGAAAGCCAAGTTTTCTGACTCTAGTAACAATTGCTAGTGGTATTGTTACTATCTATGACATGCTATGCACATTTCACTGCCTCATTTTAACTCGGTCTTCACAATCCTAGAAGCTAAGTGTTATTATTCCTCTCTCTCTCTCTTTAGAAGCTAGAAAATTAAGGCAAAGAAAGGAGATGTGATCTACTTAAGCTTGCTTGGGTGAATAGAGACAGATCTGTGACTTTAACTCAGGTGGTCTCTCTAGGGCCAACACCCTGGTCTCTATCAGTACCTTCAGTACATGGCTGGAGTCTGGGTCCAAACAATCCTCAGAAGGACCCAGACAAGGCTAGGTTACCACATGCTGTGCATAAGGGGCAGGCCAGGGCCCAGACTGAGCCTCCTAAGCAATAGGGGAACAGATGGAAAGTAGGGGTAGAAGCCAAAGAATTTTTTTTTTTTTCAGGATGCGTGCTATAGTGAGAAGTAGTGGTTCTTAAAGCCATCTTCTCTCCATGACAGGCCCTGAGGACAAAGGCCAGGCCAGACGGCAGCTCACTCCTGGGTCCATGATTCGAAACAACAGTTTTGTGGAGGAAAAAGTAACTGGAGGGAACAGGTACCAGCAATAGTTTTGGGGGTCCTGACTCAAGTAACAGTGAGAAATCAGATCAAAACAGTATAGGTAGGTAGTGATGGGCCTGCCTTCCTTCCTTATTCGATCGAGTCCAAAGCTGGCTCTTGAGCTTGAATCAGGTATACCCTACTCATGACCAGAGATGGGAAATAGGCCAAAGAGGAAGCAACAGATGCAGATGATGACAAGTCTGCAGGGGAGCCATCCCTGTGATTCCCCTCCCATGACTCCAGAACTGGAGGAGCCGGAGACGAGGCTGATAGAAGAAATGATACAGGGCTGCACCCTGTGGGCAGAGAAGGTGCAGCCAAATCCAAGGAGTACCCTTGGAGAATCAAAGGATTAGAACAGATGACCCCCAAACAGAAGAGGTCCTGGGAGTCCATCTCAATATTCCAACAGAGTCTCTTACCCCTCGGGGCCAAACTCAGTCTGTTTCTCTATCCTCAGACTCTATTCCATGGCTAGACAGACACAGCCTTGCAGGAATGACCTGCCCCAACAAGAGGCCTATGGGAAGTGTAAGAATTTGGCAAGGAGCTATGACATGCACTCAGGTTGACCATAGTAAACTGTTCATTTTCATGGATACAGTAGTCTAAGAATCTAAATTCTTGGGATTATTAGCAACTCGAGTCCTCTGAGTGGCCTCCTCAGACAGGAACCCATCCCTGCTGTTAGGTATCCACCCAAGCCTGCTACTAACAACAGGAACTATTTACTCAAGGCTTCATGACCCCTTACTGTCAGAGCCAAACAGACCAGGCAGGTCACTCACTGAGTGGGCTGGGCCTGTGGGATGATGTTTACAGGGCAGCTGCTACTCAGCTGCAGACCGTGGGAGCCACAGAAAGTCAGCAGATAGGCACTTGTCTGGTTTTCCATGTGGAGTGGACACTTAAGTCTTTGCCCAAACTCTGGCTTAAAGGTATCATCAAATCAAAGTGTCACCAAATAACTTAAAAAAGTTAACAAGGATGCATAATGCCATATAAAAACAGGTTTTAGGAGCTCAAGAGATGGAGCACTGGCTGCTCTTCAGAGGACCCACATTGCATTCCCAGTATCCACATGGTGGCTCACCACTAGCTGTAACCCCAGTTCCTAGGGACCTGATGACATCATGCATGTGGTGTACAGACATGTAAGCAGGCAAAACATCCATATATATAGAATAATAAATTAATTAATTAAATTAAAAGTTTGGAGAAAAATAGGTTTAGGCCACATCTGGACCTCCAGCACACCATGTCTGTCTCACAAGCACGGTACAACAGCTTTAGGCTCCATTTGTCCATGACCACATTCCTAGGAGACTAGGTGTGCCTGGAAAGGGGTTCAGAGGAACCCTGTTTAGGCTCTACAGATCCCAGGACCATATCTCACTCCCCCCACCTCCAAACCCCCACCAGGTTGTTCTCAAGATTCTGCTTCCTCTACCTAAGCCAGATTAGCCTACCAGATGCCAACTGTGAATGAAAAACTTCAAAATGACCACACATAGCCTCTCTGGTCTACACTGCCAAGGGCCACCCTAAACCTGTATCTGTCATCCTAGGTACATTATTATTTGGCTCTACCCTAAATTATTAACACCCAAGTGTGACTAGCCATATTAAATGAGATCATAATGGAAAAATCCACAGAGAAATATTTAGTGAGGATAGGGAACTGGCAGAGAAGAGCTAGACTCTTCACCTTCTGTTAAGACAATCAGTTTACCTCAAGTATGGCTGGGTGAGACAGCTCTGCATCCTTAGATGGCACTGGGCTTGTGGTGGGAGCGCCACCTGGTGTCCACACTAGAACAGACAAGTCTTACGGACCAAGGACAGAAGCTCCTCCCTCCAGCCCATTCCTAAGCCACAAACACGTCCCTGAGCCTCCATCCTTGGTCTCCAGGGCCTGGGGCCAACTCAGTCACATGAAGTCACAAGGAATCCATGAAATCTAACATCTCCTGACTAGAAGGGACTCGAAGGTCTGTTTCAGCCTGGCTGATAAGTTATTAGGCAATGCCCTGTCAGAAACCAACCCTCTGATTCTACTCCCCTTCTTCCTCTTCTTCTTCCTCTGAGACAGGGTTTCTCTGTGTAATGGCTCTGGCTATCCTGGATTCACTTTGTGGAACAGGTTGGCCTCAAACTCACAGAGAACCACCTGCTTCTGCCTCCCAGTGCTGGGCTTAAAGGTGTGAGCCACCATTGACTGGCCAATCCTGACTTCTAAATGTATGGCTTAATTTGATATGGTTTTTGGGGGGAAATTTTATGTCAAGTGTATTTGCTTACATGAGTGTGTACTCACTGCATTGAATCCAGGAGCTCTTGGAGGCCATATCCTCTGGAACTAGAGTTGTAGATCACCTTGACTAACATGTGGGTGCTGAGAACTGAACTTGGATCCTCTGCAAGAGCAGTGAACACTCTTAACTGCTGGGACACCTCTCTAGAACCAACTTTTTTTTTTTTTTTTTTTGAGACAAGGTTTACCTGTGCAGCTCTGGATATTCTGGAATTCACTCTGTGGATCAGGCTGTCCTCAAACTCAGAGATCTACCTGCCTCTGCTCTGAGTGCTGAGATGAAAGGTGTACACCAAAATAAATAGATAAATAGATAAATAGATAGATAGATAGATAAGTAAATAAATAAATAAATAAATGTGTACATCACTGCCACCCAGCCATCTAGCCCCAGCTTTTACTTATCAATTTATTTTAATTAGTTTTTCCAGCCTGATTACAGTTTGCCCTCCTTCCCCTCCTCCCAGCCCCTCTGCTACCCTGGCCCCCTCATCCACTCCTTCTTTCTCTTCAGAAAAGAGCAGACCTCCCATGTATAGCAGACAGCCATGGTATGTCAAGTTGCAGTAAGACTAGGCACCTCCTTTCCTATTGAGGCTGGATGAGTCAATCCTGTAGGAGGAGTAGGTCCCGAAAGCAGGTAACAGAGTCAGAGATAGCCCCTGTTCCCACTGTTAGAGTCCCACAAGACCAAGCTATATAACTAACATACATGCAGATTGAGGCCTGTCCTGTGCAAGCTCTCTGGTTGGTGGTTCGGTCTCTGTGAACCCCTCTGAGCCCAGATTAGTTGATTCTGTGGGCTTCTTGTGGTTTCCTTGGCCTCTCTGACTCCTGTAATTTCCCCACACACACACACAACATCTCCTGACTAGATGGGGCTGGAAGGTCCCCGTCTCAGCCTGGCTGCTAAGTTATTAAGCAATGCCTTGTCCCAGAACCCTCTTCTTCCTGTACTCCTCCTCCTCCTCGTCCTCCTCCTCCTCCCCTCCTCTCCCTCGCTTCTTTGCCTTTCTCCTTTTTCTTTTCCCTCCTCCTCCTCCTCGTCTTTTTCTTCCTGGCAGAATCTTACTCTCTTTCAGTCCAGACTGGCTTCAAACTTGCAGCAACCCTCCTGCCCCAGTCTCTTAAGTACTGGGATCAGAGGTGTGAGCCACCATACTTTATTTACACAATGTAAAGAACTAAAGCAGCTGCTTTCCTGACCGTGTTCCTCTACGGATTGGGACAAAGCATTCCCGTCCCAGCTTCTGCAGATCCTTCTTGCTTGGACATTGGATTATATATACTTTTACTGCGCTTTCCATAGGTTGGGTCCCAGGACCCTCCCAGCACAGTACTTGGACTAGGTAGAGCCCTATCCATGAGAAGACTACACGCAGACCTGTACTCCCCAAAAGCATTTACGTTCTCTCATGAATGCAAGAACCCATGAATCACACTTCTTGTGACCAGAAGCAGTACTCAAAAAGTGTGCATGGAGTCTAACACGGAAGCCCCTTACCACAGCCCTCAGAGCCTCACAGTCTCCAAGTGCATGTTTCTGGCGCAACCCTGTCTGTTTTCTTGGGCTCTGCACAAAGGCTTCTTCCTCCATGGAAGAATACCTAACAGTGTTCTGAACTGAAATTTACCCTCTAAAGTCATACAGAGCATGCCTGTCTATTCACTCTGGAATACAGCCCTTCACAAATTTAGGTCACAGCCTTTCAAGTTTTTTTTTTTTTTTTTTTTTTTTTTTTAAGATTTGTGTGTGTGTGTGTGTGTGTGTGTGTGTGTGTGTGTGTGTGTGTGTGTGTTTGTATAGGTACCCTCAGAGGCAGAGGTGTTGGATCCACTAAAGCTAGAGTCAGCTGTGAACTGAATACTTTAATACATAACTGTTGGATTTCAATCCCAAGTTTGCTTTTTTTTTTTTTTTTTTTTTTTTTCAATCAGGGTGAATGATCCCAATATCAACTTGGTCTTTCATGGGCTTCCCTTAGAGTCTAATAACTGGTTGATCCTCAGGACATGGTCAGTGAGTTATTTAACAGATTTCTTCTAAGCCCCTTGTAGATGCTAAGAATGCTAGTTTGTGTTCATCTCTCTTAAAGGTTATGCATCAGGTCAGAACACAGCAGCTGTAGTAGAGGCTGGGTAGTAAAGAATGGCTTCCTTGTTTCTGATCTTAAGTATTCATTGGAGGTACCGTCTTCTAAGTTTGAGAAACTAGGTATTTGAATCCTAACAGATTTACTCAGAGGTCATGATGACCCAACTTCTAACTATTAACAGAGTCTTTCTGGAATTAAGGACTCAAGTTTGAATCGGGGTCCAAGGGGAGAGGAAATGAAAACACATCTTACCAAAAGAATTTTTTCTTTCTATAAGTTTTTTTTTCCAGTGTATGAGCTTGTCTGAATATAAGTACACTCTCTCTGCACATGTGCCTGTCTGATACCTACAGAGGCTAGAATAAGACATCAGATCCTCTGAAAATGGAGTTTCAGGCAGTTAGAAGCTGGAAGCCAAACCAGGTCCTCTGCAAAAGCAGCCAGTGTTCTTCATTAGGGAGCCAACTCTCCAGCACTTCAGATGTCCCCTGTGCTGTCTTTCTGGTAGGATTCTGGCTCCTTGAATATTCCCCAACCCAGCTCTGGAGTGCTGGTGTCTGCAGTCCACACACACTGCTAATACCTATAGACATAGAATAAATTGTCAAACAAGACACAACCGAGGCTCCCAGAATACAGGTCATCTGTGGAAAAGGGGGTCTGACTTAGAAACCTGCCCCCCCACACACACACACCTAAGCTGTCAGAATGAGTGTTTAATAAGCTCTTTGGCCCAGGTAGCTTCAAGCTCTTTGGCCCAGGTAGCTTCCAGAACGTGGGACAGGGTCAAGACCCAGATGATTGCAATGATGGGATTATGTCAAATGTACTTTCATCCATGCCCTGGAAAGGCTGATTTCCCATCACAAAGTCACATCCCCTAAACAGTAGTACTCATGGGTACAGGACAATAAAAACCTGCTTTTTAAGGTTGTTATGAGAATGCAGAGACGACACAGTGGGTCCCCAGCTCAGTCCCTGGCACAGAAAAAATTTCTGCTATATAAGCATTATCACACTGCATTGCAGGCATCTAGCTTTGCCAAATACAGAGGTGGCCAGTGCCTAGGTCATTGTGAAAGGCAATTCTGGCATGGAGAAAGCTAAATTCTATATCCAGAACCTGCAGAGTCTATGACCAAGGCAGGGCTAAGGCCAGGGGGACCAAGGGTACGAGTAGGCTGACATGAACATGGCTCAGAGCCAGAGAAGGTCTAAACTGTGGGCGTCAGGAGAGGCAAACAGAGAGGCATGTGAATAAACTCCCCCAACATCTTCACCAGTCACTGCCAAGGCAGGGTAGGGATCTGAGCTTGGTCTGGGGCCCAGGCCAGATGGGGCTGAGGGGCGGAGCAGAACCCGGGCCCATGTGCCCAGCAAGCTGTGCCAGCCCAGTCCATGTCAGCCCAGCCAAATTTGAGTTATATCAGGAGAAAGGATCTGTTCAGAAAGCTCACCCATCTCTGCATATTTGCATATTCTATTTTGGGGTCTCTCTTCCTTTTTTTTCCCTTAGCTTCCTAGAAAAGTTCTCGTCATCAATTCCAACTTCACCTCTGTTGAACTGCGAATGCTCACTCAGTCATCCCATCTCCTCTCCAATTATTCATTCCCCTCTCCCTCACTAGCAAGGTTGTCCGGAGACCCCTAACCTCTTTGCCTATTCTGCTCACTCCTTATTCAGGGCCAGTTCTTGTAACTCAGCTCTTGTAACTAGCGTCATTGTAAGATCTTAAGGTTATCAAAGCACAGGTCCCTTCTGTGCCTAGGATTGCCTGGCATCTGGCACCACTGCCCATGCCCTCTGTACACTTCCTTCTGGTTGGTGACCCTTATAATCTCCTTCCTACATCTCCAAGGGGCACTGCCTGGCATCTTGAAGTACCTTAAGTTCACCATGTCCAAACTGGTCTTGCATTCCATGTTGTAACCCATTCCTTATTCTTGGCAGCATCAACATCTACCCACTCACATCCTGCCTCTTCCCTTTTCCCCACCCCCAGATATGGTCTGTCCTTCACACCTCACATCCCTCCCCTCTACCGAGCCTCTGCTGCAGCTTCGGTTGCAGGCCGTACAGTGTCCCATCTGGAGATAACGAACCTTCTCAGTGGTTGCCTATCCGCAGTCTCACTTCCCACAAATCCAGCCTCCACACAGCTGTCAGATTATCTCACATACAAATCTGGTCCCCCACACCCACCCCACTGTCCTGCATAGACACTCCACAAGGCAGGACTCTAGGCAGATCATGAGGCACAAGAGTAGTCCTGAGTGTGCCAGTGCAAACACCTCTCCACATCAACCCCAGCATCACGAAGGAAATGTGCAGAGTAGGTTAAGAACACAGGGCTGCTAAGTACCTCCCTTCACTGGCCTGAGGAGAAAGTCAGAGCTCCTCAGCCTGCCATAGCTCTCGCCACCTACTCTTCACCATCTCTGAGGCCACATAGCTTTGGGGCAAGTTTCAAGTTGTCCACTTCCTATCCATGGCTTCATGGACAGGATTTCCCCTCTGAACCGTTGTCACCTAAGGACACTGCTAACGCTACGCTCTCCCAAAGACTAGAGTCAGTTTTAATCATGGCAACTATCCCCAGCCTCTTTCCTTGCCTGCTAGGCCAGACCTGTCAATCAAAGTGGCCACTGCCTCAACCTTTGTATTCTCCTGCTCCCTCTCCCAAACCTGTCTATCTCTAATCTACTCACCAACCAGAAGTTAGAATGACCTTTCTGAAATGCAAATCTGCTCCCCCAGTTAACATTCTGATTTCCTATGGTCGCCAACTTTCTCCACACAGCAACCGGCCCACATGGGTAACTCCCTCCCCCCACTCCTAGCCATTCAGCATATAAATGCCCTTGCCTGCCCATTCATTCTTCCTTACCCTTCCCATCTAGTTCAAAACTAGCTTCTCCAGGCAGCTTCTCTTCACACACATACTCCTAATCTAAGCGAGCTCCCATGAGTTGTCCACACCAACCTTGGACTTGCCTGGCCCAGTTCTCATCAGGGTTTGGTGGGCAAGGCCTGCAGTTCTTCACGAGCAAGGAGGCCACCATGTTTATATGACGCAGAGGCCCACTGTTGTTGAAAGAGTGAAAAATCACAATGGCTAGGAAGGCGTCCTTAGCCTATGGAAAGACCCAGGCTCAGAGGAGGTACTTGTCAGGCCCAACCTGTACTGTTGAAAATATGACCACAGGAAGCAAAGCCAATGTGCCAAGCCCATGGAGGAAAGATCTGAGAAACAGAATGGATGACTGAGCTCAGGAGCCTTAGGCAGAATAATTTGTCAAAGAACAAGAAAGCAGCCCTAGGTAAGCTTGAGCAAGTGGACTGGAGGGGCCATGTCAGCCCTGTTTGACCACCACTGGCCCTTGAACTTTGTTTCTACCACAGAGCCAGAGATAGTGGGCTCAAATGGAGCTTCCAGGTCTTTACTGCCAACCACAAGGCAAGGGCTCCAGGAAGATCACTGAAGCACAAGAGGCGTGGCCCCCAGAGGCCTGGAGAGTTTTGAGACTTTTCTGCCAATGCAGACTCTCCACATCAACCCCAGGATCTTGAAGGAAATGTGTGGAGTAGGTAAATACGGGCTGCTGAGGGCATCTCTTGAATAATGTGTTCTTGTAAGCACTTCCACTATCACTAATACAAAGGTTAGACAAAACAGGATGTGCTAGGGACCAAAATCAGGAGGGTGAATTCAAAGGGACACATGAAATTGCCAAGTAACTGTCCTGGTGGAGAAAATGGCACAGACCAGTTTCATGTGGCTCCTTGTGGCTAAAAAGAAAAAAATAATAGATACATTCATGAAAAACTTGCTGTCCAAAGAGGAGACAAGCAGAAGCCAAATGGCCAGGACTAGAGATGATGTGAATGGAATGTGTGCCAAGGCCAAGGCAGGGACAGACCTCCGAGCTCCTGCCCACCCACATCAGTTCCAAATGAGTCCAAGCATCTCTGAAAGCAGACACATTTCCCCCAAATAGATGTGAAGTACATGAAGCCCACTTTGTCAACTTGGACCTGTCTACAGTATTGCAGGAAATGCCCTGGGGAACACTGTCCAGGGGAAGGAGAGCACAGATAGATGAGCAGCAGCTGGAAGTTGGTGCCTTCTTTTCAGTACTAAAGCTCAGCTTTGTTTGTACTGCTCTTGTTAGTATTGTATTTTTAAAATATGTATATATTTAAAATTTATTTAACTTTATTTTACGTGCATTGGTGTGAAGGTGTTAGACGCCCTGGAAAGAGAATTACAGACAGTTGTGAGCTGCCATGTGGATGCTGGGAATTGAACCCAGGGTCCTCTGAAGAGCAGCCAGTGCTCTTAACTGCCAAGCCATCTCTCCAGCCCCTTTAGTACTGCTCTTGTCTTTATGCCTTTACAACATAGGAAAGGGACACACTCCTCAAACAGATGAGTCCTGGGTTACAGAACATAAATCAAGATTGTTGCTAAGACAGCCATTATAGGGACATGGAATCATTAGACAAACATTCTCTCATGCTACACCCAGAATCCACCTGGTCACTCCCTAGACTTTTGTCACAAGTGGTAGTCTCTTCTGGCCTTATCTGTAATCAGCAGCTATTATGAAGACTGGGTTGTAGCCTGGCTCCAGCCTTAGGTTCTAAAACACCAAAGCGCAGGAGTGCTACAGCTAGGGACTTGTCTACTGGGTGAACATGATGCTGCTCCCACCGGCTGAGATCAATAAAAAGGCCAAGCACTGGACACAGCAAGTGAGTAGATCATCAGATATATTGGAAGGTGGGGGAGCACTGGACACAGCAAGTGAGTAGATCATCAGATATATTGGAAGGTGGGGGAGCAACTTCACAAACGCTTCCTTCTAGGAATCACCTCTGCAATTTGCTAGGCACTTGAGACAAGAAGTTCATGGGGCTCCTCCAGCAAAGATCAGCTCCAGGGCTGCTTGGATATCCCCTCCAGTGGCCTGAAGGGCGCGGAGGCTCAGCTCATCATCCTGGATGCCCATGTCACGCAACTGCTGCAGCTGAGGCTGCCACTGGCTCTGCAGAAAGACAAGGCAGGCAGAGGGGTTAACTGGGCTCCCAACACAACAGTCAGACTTAGAGAAAACTACTGATGCTCAGGGCCATACACAGGTGCTTCAGGAAGATTGACAAGACTCTTAAAGGTAAAGAGAATAAATGAAGTTCTACAGTAAAGAAAAACCACAGATTAGTCAATGTCTAAATTCCAAAACACTTGTTATTAAGCCATAAGGAAGGCCACTGGGAGGAAACTGCCTTAGAGAAGAGTAAAATAGAAGGTAGGCACTAAGGAAGCAGATGGGGATGCTGGGGTGGAAAGGGTTAAACAGGAAGAGGAGGCTAGTGATCAAAAACAAAGGGGGTAGGAAAGTCACCTTTCAGGGCTGGAAAAGCTGCTCCTAGAAGCTACAGGTTAGTAACAAAGCACCAGGCCAAGGGTGGGATACTGGTTAGGGAGTTATTGATCAGGGGAGCTCCAGAGATCCCCAAAACAATACCCACTCTTGCCATCCCTCTTGGCTGCCCACCAGAACTAAACAGTAAGACCCTATTCCTGAAGACACCACACACTTTGGTAGCATGACAAAAAGGAAGTGAGGTGGAAGCCTCCCCCTACTGGATGGCTTTCAGAGTTCCAAAAGGTACTCTGCAGGCTGCTGCAGGAGAAAAGGCATCAGTGGTCCTACGTAGTGAACCCAACAAACCATGAGAGCACTCGAACATCAGTGGCACTACTATTATAGGGTAAACAACTGTTGTGACTGGCTTTGAGGCCTGCTTTATAGGAGGGAATCTGTCTGGTATGGTAAATCTGAGTACAACCCCAGGCTTGGGAGACCACAAGTCCTAAGGGAAGGGGACTAATTGCTGTTGTCTAGATAACTGACAATGTACTCAACTGCCTTCTAAATAGTTATGCTTATACACACAGACACATGCTCAACTAGAGATGCCTTTCCTTCCAGTGAATAGTGGTGAATGAAGAGATTCACAGCTGTACAAGGTGCTTTAATGTTCATTCTTAAAACCCAACACTCTCACCGTTCCTTCTACGGCTCAGAGAACACTTCAGAAAAGGGCTGGAAAGAAATAAAAGCACTGGAAGAAAGGCTACAAAATGTCATCCACTAGGCAAGACACAACCATTACAATAATGAATCCACAGAGCCATGGATGCCTGCACGGGCTGAGGTGTACAGAAAGGCCCATGAAGACCAGAAAGACTGCTCAGTGGGCGAGAGTGTTTGCCTTGTGAGCCTGATGATCTGAGTCCAATCCCTGGAACCCACATAATGGTGCAAGACACACATACACATACATGCACACATGCATACATACACACACGTGTGCAAACACACACACACACAGTAAAATAACGTAAGGTCAAAAGCAAAACAATGCACCTATCAATAGTTAGACACAGGTGTAGGGAGGGCTGGAAGCATCTCTCACAAAGCTGGACTATTTACTACTATTTACTCAAGGAGAGGGGGATTCATTGCCTTCAGTGTGTGCCCACGGGTGACCCCACCAGGCTCTAGTAGACAGTTCCAATCCAATGCTTGTACAGAAGGTCTGGTCAAACTAATGAGACACAAAACAAAACCCAAATTCATGAGTCTGGGAAAGAGACTAGTTGTGGTGTTGGGCAGGATTTGGTTGAGGTGAGAGAGGGATATAAAAGGGTGTGAGGAAAGTGATCAGAATAAATTATATAAAATGTGTATGAGATTGTCAAAGAACAAAATGAACAAAAGTAAGTAGGTTTCCCTTTTTTTTTTTTCCTTTTCTTTTGGATACTTGATAAAGGATCTCACATAGCCCAGGCTGGCCTCAAACTCACTATATAGTCAAGGATGCCCTTGAATTCCTGGTCTCCCTGCTCCCCCTTTCTGAGTGCTAAGATTACAGGTACATATTATCACTCACTGATTAAGTTTAAGATGACAGACAGTGGGAAGTGACCTTTCCATGCTGGCACACTGTATGAGTCAGGGTTTCTGCTGCTCTGATAAAATACCATGACCAAGAGTAACTTGGGAAGAAAGTGTGGGGATTCAATAAAAGCTTTAGAAGTTCCAGAGCTCTAACCACAGTCAGTCTAGGAGGATCAGAGAGTGGTGATTCAAACCTTTAATCCCAGCACAGGGAGTATCCTGGCAGTGGTGACCTACGCCCTTAATCCCAATGAGTCGAGGTCACTTCAGATTATAGAAGGAATTCCAGGCTCCCAAGCAGGCAGTAGTGGGGCCACGCCTTAATTTACCAAAAGAGTATTTAAGATGAGGATAGAAAGACAGGAAAGGAAGCCAAGCCAAGGGAAGCGAGGCTGAGGAAGCTGGAAGACAGCTGGGTAAGATCTGACTGTGGTGTTTATTCTCTCTAATATCCCCGACTTCCTCAGAGATCACTGAGTCTCATTTATTCATGCAACAGAAAAGGGCTTATTTCACCTTACAGCTTTTAAGTCCATCACTGAGGAAAGCCAGAGCAGGAACCCAACAAAAACGGGAATCTGGAGGCAGGAGCTGATGCAGAGGCTATGGAGGGTGTAGCTTACTGACTGCTTTCTTACAGAACCCAAGACAACCAGCCCAGAGATGAAACCATCCACAGTGGGCTGAGCCCTCTCCCCATCAATCACTAACTAAGAAGATGCCCCACAGGCTTATGTATAGCTGGATCTTATGGAATTCCTCAGCTGAGGTCCCTCCTTGAAGATGACTCCAGCAGCCTGTGTCAAGTTGACATTAAAAACTAGCCAGCATACAACACATATTTTTGTTTTGTTTTTAAGAGTTTTCATAGATATATATATCACATAGGGTAGTCACCAACTCATAATATTCCCACATGAACCTCTTAAGTGTTGAGATCACAGTGTACCACCATGCCATAATATACAAACTAATATTCTAGCTCCCAGTTGGCTGTTTGCAGTTTTCTGCCATTACAAACAATACTGCTGTGACTCTTCCAGTGTTGTGAAACTGGCATTTTTTATATACAAACATCTCCAGAACAGTTTCTGAGAAGCTGAACTGCTAGGAACCCTGAGTGCATATAGCCATCCTTCCTTTTCAGTAAGCAGTCTATTCATACCCTTTCCCACTTTTCTAGGAAGTAGTGGGTCTTACCTTGCTCTACTTCTGGAGGATGTGTCACTTGCCTGACAGGGTTACAACTGTCAGCCTTAAGATTTTGCTTAGGTTTTGCTGTTGACTTTTTGGCTTTGACTTTCCATGAATAAAATTTCAATTTGGCAAACTCAAAATTTCGAATGACTGTGTATATAAGGTCACCTGGCCTCTGAAATTCAGCTTTCCCTAATGTAAGGATTGAAAGAGATTTGCCCACTTATTGTTTTCTAGTGCTTCACAGTCTCACTACTGCCTGCCTACCTCTTCATAGAAATGAAATGTACAACTTAAGAAAAACTTCCTATGTGAGGCAGTTTTTTGCAGAGGCAAACAGGGGTGAGGCTATGGAAGACAGAGAAACGCCCAAGTGTCATCTCAGTTCATTTTACACCAGGTAAGCCAGTGAGAGCTTGGAGCCTGCATCTGGCTGGAGATGAAATTGAAGCAAACACAAGCTGTCCAACTCACTTGCACTGCCCATGAGTACCACATGCTGGCATGAAAACCACACGGCTTGTGCCCTGCTTTTCCTATTTTAGAGCTCTGGAACTCAAACAAATTTCAAAATGATGCTTCCCCACAGACTCACTATGAGGCAGGTATAAAGCAAACAGTTCATACTTGAAGGTGTAAGACTTTGATGCTCCACTTAGCTGGTAGAGTGACCTTTTTCTCTTTAAAGCTTCTAAGGACTCCTAATAACTACCAGATCAAATCTAAACTGCTTGGACTGGCACTCAAGGCCCCTTACACCTAGGCTTCTACCCTCTTTCTCTGATTCCATCTCAGGACATTCTATGCCAATACAGATTTCTAACCATATAGTTTTGTGTATATCACATAACATCTGTACACATCTGTTCCACCAGGAAGTTGCCTCTGTCTGGACATTATCCCCTCCTCATCACAAACAACCATGTCCTCCTAGCTTTACCAAACTTAGTTCTATAAATCAGCTTAAACTTCTCTCAGTTCTGCCGGATCCAGGCCCTTACCGCAAGCAGCTGAGCTTCTCACCAAGATGTTTCCCAAATGTGTGCCAGCATGGTGCCCCTCCAGGGTAGGGACAAGGACCAGCTCACTTTGAGCTCCAACAGCTCAGCTTAGTCTCAATAATATGTGTGCTCACTCGCTGCTCAGTCAATGCTCACTGAATGTATGACTAACTAAAACTTTCTCATGATCACAGGAAGTCAGGCCAGTCACTCAGGCAAGAATGAGAAGTAACAAGAACAACTGCCCTTTCTGGGAAGGCTCACCTGTCATACTGCCTGCCATTCACTTGCTCCTGGTGTTCCTATTGGGGAGGACCTCCAGTGTACAGAGAAAGACTCAAAGTGTGCCAAGTTGTAGACTATATGAAAGTGGAGAGACTCACCTGAAGGCTGGGCTGTCCAGAGGCCTGCAGGGCATGCTGGAGGGCTTGGCTAAAAAGATCATTGGTGATGGGTGTCCCTGACTGGACACCAGAGGACATTGGCGAGGTACCTGAAGAATGACCCTAGATTCAAATAAATAGTCAGCATTGTTCCAAAACAATCTCAGTTTCACAGCAGATAGTCAGTGTTGCCACATGACCAGGCACTACTCCTGGGGCTACCTACAGGGTCTTCCTACCAACAAGGCTCTGTTATGACACAACCACACTATATTATGGGGTACCCAAAAGCAATCTATGTGGACATATAGAGTTCCATGCTCTTTTACTCCACAGAAAAGGACTCTGAAACCCCAGGCCCAATCTAGAAGCCCGGTATTGGGAGAGGTAGGTTTGGAGACGGAGCAACCATCAGCAACAACCTTACTCCAGTGATATCTAGTTCCTACTGGGGCTAAGAAAGAGAAAACAACCAGGCCTGTGCTAAAACTGCACATCTGAGTCCTAAAGGCAAGTAAGTGAAAAGGGGAGTCACCTGAACTACAGTTGAGAAATCCCTACCAGGCCCCAGGACTCAGTGCAAAAAGATCTAGCACCAGGGTAGCAAAGGTAAATCTTATCTACGCAGGGAGTTTTGCTTTTGGCAGTCTGGCCTTAATGTTACCAACTCTTTCTCCATACCTGGGTGCCAGGAGTTGGTGTGTGAGAGCTGCTCTCCGGAGTACTGGCCAGGGCCAGGGCAGTGGCCAGCTCACTCTGGGTGATGGGGCGGGGCCCAGCAGCTCCACTGTACCCCAGAGAGGCTGGGCGGGAACTGGGTGTACTGCTAGAGGGTGTAGACCGGGAGCTCTGGAAAAAAAGAGTCATCCAGAATTAGGATAAAAGAACCACACTCATGCTCCCACAGTTCTCAGGAAGACTTCCTAAGGTCCCACCTTTCAAAAGGAATAAGACATGGTCTTGGCCCCCAAAGGTCCCTGTGACCACTTCCCAACCTTGGGAATAGCAGGTCCTGAGGAGAAACTGGTTCCCAGGACCGTCTCCCCAAGGGGCAGGCTGCCATGGTACTCACTGGGTGAAAGTCATCCTCATCATCCGAGAGCCCGTCAAACAGGAAGCCACCTGGAGGAGAGTGAACAGATTCCAGGAGGAAGAACAGAAAGGCACCGGCGCAGCTCCAGATCTCAGATCAAGTTATGCTCCAAATTCATACCGCATCTCTCCCCTCAGAAAATTACAGGACAGATGCACTTCCTGACTCACGCCCTATGCCAACACTATACATAGCTGCTGAGTAAAGCAATTCTCTGAGCCACTACCAGCTCCTGAGGGGCCTCACCTGGCATATCTCGGTACGAGCTGGAAGGCATGCTTCGGGAAGAAGAGTCAGCTCCTGGCACTGGGGTGCTGCCTGCTACCGAGTGCAGAACCAGGATGATGGCATTGACAAGGGCTGGGTGCGCAGGCACCAATCTAGAAGAGAGCAGGAAAAATGACTAAGTCAAGAGCACCCTGATCCATGACAGGATGGGTGACCATTAAAGCAGAGCTACCAAGGCCTGCCCTTAATCCCTTAGTCTTCAGCGTGATTTTGTTGTTTTAGTTTGGATTTTGGCTTTGAGACAGGGCCTCGCTCTATAGCTCTGGCTGGCCTAGAAGTTGCTCTCTAGGCCAAGCTAAGCCTCCAACTTACTGGTATTGCCTCTGCCTCCAGAGTTCTGGGATTACAAGTATGTGCCCCACATTTAGCCCATTCTTCAGCATCTTTTGCCAGAAAGTTTTGCCATCCTACTGATCTGCCCTTAGCAGTGTCAGAAAGGCTCCACTTTTGAGATCCACTGAAAATTCATCACACAGACAAAAAAGCAAAACCACTGGTAAGGCATGACGGAAAATGGAAATGTACAGTTTGATAGGCTCAGGGTTCAAAAGTGGGTCCACATACCACCTCCTATAAAACGGGCAGCTTCTGAAGCCTCCTTTCTCTTCCTAGAGAAGGTTAATTTCCTCACTTGCAAACTAAGACAACACAGCACTACTGTCCTCTAGCTCTTGTTTTATGTCCCATATGCCTATGTCTCTTTCCCCAGCTTACAATCCCTGACACTTATTACATGAAATCCACCTGGCACACAAAGCGTTTTCTCTCTCTCCCCCTCTTCCACCTTTCCTCACACACTGCTTCGTCGTGACACAGTTCATGTGCCCTGCCCTTGGGCTTTTCTATTCATCAGGCAGCCCTTGCTGTTCCTAACATCTTGACACATTTAGGAAGCAGAGCTGGTGACAGACTGAACTGACCTCCAAGGAGAGATCCCAGGCAATGATCATGTTTCTAGCCTGATGACATGAGGAATGGTACTTTACAAAATGATAGTTATACTCACGTATCCAGCATGTTGGGATCAGCAAAGACAGAGAAGAGGTCCTTGTCCTGGAGAACCCCTGCAAGAGACCAAGATTTCTCTTAGACAGTGGAAAGCTAGCCAGATTCAGAGGGTAGAAGCAGCATTGAGTCTCAAAGCAATTAAGGTAAAAGGACCCTAACCAGCCCTCCTAAGAAAGGAGAGAATGAAGCCAAGGGCATCTTGTTCCAGTGGGAATGCCCCCTGCTCCCACAGAGGCCACACAAGTTGCTACAGTGAAGGACTGAGGGCCCTTAGGGGCTAGGTTTGTACAATGATCCTTGATTACATCCCTCATTCCTCATCAGCATCTTCAGAGGATAGTCAAAGCCCTCTTTTGCTCCTAGACTTCTGTTCTTCCAAAACCTTACATTTCTTCAAATCTTTTCTTGTACTTACCTAGGGCAATGGGGTCACTGCTCAAGCCTGGAGTGGCCACAATGATCTGATCCAGAGATTCTTTATTGCTGAGCATTTTAAAGACCTGCAGGAGAAACAGGGATGGCATAGCATTCCAACTAGCATCATACAGTCATCAAGTGCCTACTCTTCTTGACTTCCTCCCTCTGAATGCTTATATAGAATGCTTGTATACATAACACCACAATGGAACAGTATTTGTGGGTCCCCCACCATCCCTATACTTTTAATACTTTTAAAACAAATGCTCTCATCACAAGACCAGTAACAATTTCTCCAGGTCCCCAAGGTCCCTTCCAACCTCCATACAATGACTACTTTACACTGGTATACATTAGGAAGGAAGTTCACAGCTGTATTAATTCTGCCTGTCAACAGCCCATTTCTCCATTGGGGAAATCCATGCTTAAGAGGCAGTTCAGCAAAAGTCAAAGATCAAGTCCCATTAGAAAAGGTATATGGATTCTGGAGCAATAACCATACTCAGCCCCCAAAGCCAGTCTAAGGCGAGATTGTGCAATTATCATAGGGAATCAACAATCAGTGCCTTACTGAGACCAGCTCTTTGAGGAAAGAGAGGATTCTACTGAGGCCCACAGACATGGAAAAACTCCCAGAGGAACTCTTGGTTGCCGTGGCAATGTCTTGTCAGCTCCCAAGCTAAACAACATCCAGTGTTCACATCATCTCCTAGAGTCTTGGCCGGAACTCACCGCCTCCCTGTAGGAAGAGCTGCTGTGCAGGGCAGTGTGCAGCACCCGGAACTCCCTCAGGGCAGCCACTTTGTCCACAGGTTCTAGAGGACAAGACACTTAGCTATTCCACAGCCCAGGCTCTGTCATTACCACAGAATAGCAACATCATTTCAGCATTTGTCCGGGTGCAACTTGGTCTACAGAGTCCCTTCCTTCATTACCCTCTAAGACTGTGAGCACCACTTGTGCCACAAATATGAAGTTTGCAGGTCAATAAATTATCTTCAGAACATAAAATAAACAGTTCCAGCAGTGGGAATCTTGCCACATGAAAGAGGCTTTTCTGATCAACAGCCCATTGCAGGAATTCTAGACGTCTTACATTTGAAAAGGAAGAATGTATAATCAACTCAGTGGACCCTGACAGAGGGACTTAAAGTAAGTTCACTCCAAGCCATCTCAACGCTATAGCACTATGCTGACACCGTATGTTAAGGGAAAGAAATAGAACCCAAAGTTGGATGTGCATTCTCTGGTAAACCTATGCAAAATATGCCAGGCTGCATATGGTCTAAGGCTGGAAGGAGCACAAGATAAAGAATGACATTTCCTAGGAGGGACAGGCCCATGCGTAATTCTTCTTTGTTATTTTCCTTCAGATTTCTCTAATTTTTTTTAGGTTTCTTGAGTCTTTTTTATTTATCTTTTAACTATGTGTATGAGTGTTTTGCCAGCATGTATGTCTGTACCACGTGAGTGCCTGGCCACCAGATTCCCTGGAACTGAAGTTACATTTGGTTGTGAACTACATGTGAGTGCTGGAAACTGAACCAGGGTTCTCTGAAAGAGGAGAAAGTACTAGTAACTTTTTAGTAATCTCTCCAGTCCTGGTAATTTTGTTTTGATTCATAAGAAGCTAGAGAAACCGGGCTAGGTAAAGCAAGTGCCTGACAACCTGTACTAAGCCGTGTTTGATCCTAAGCACCATAGACAAATAAAAACAAACCACAATAAGAATCCCAGTAAAGACTAAGGAAGCACAAGGCACTCGAGAACTCTGACCAACAAACTCTTATCACGTGCCAAAGAGCAGCTTCTTTTTGACTTCTGTACACTGTGACCTATACCCAGGATCTGATTATCATAACCCATTTATTCTTCCATAGGGGACGCATCTGAGGGATAGGAGCAGGTAGGAAGCTCATCCTGGGTCACACGATAGTGTGGCATAATCAAGACTTTATTTATAGACACTGCTCTCAAAGCAAGCATACAGTATGCCTGGAGTTTAGTGCAGCAATCGTATCATGAGCCTGAGGGCTGTCTCCTTTGGAAAGTAGACACCACAAGTAAATTACCTAACTTATTCATTCAACAACCTGAACAAATCAAGGGTTTATCTTGTATCTAGCTTTGGGCAAGTCACAAGAGGGTAAAAAATAAGAGTCCCTCCCACTAGCGCAGCAGGAGGAATGAAACTGTAAGGCTAAATCCAACACACAAACATACAATTATAAAATGCCATACTGAGTCCTGGGCAGACACATATTACCAGTAGGGCTGGGGCACAAGCTGCCTCCTGGGAGACCATCCAAGAGGGGAACTGAGGGCAGAGTACATGTTTACTGGAAGAAGGGCTTTGAAGTCTAAGTTACATATATAGAAGGCATGGAAGAATAAGAAGGGATACTTAATCACAGCGCTGTCAAGAAATAAAAAGTAAATAAATTAAGCAGAGCATGGTGGCGTATACGTTGAATCCTAGCTCTTTGGAAGTAGAGGAAAGATTATAAGTTCTAGGCTATAAAATCAAAGCCCTGGCTCAACACTTCATTATATATATATATGAAGTGAGAGCCTTAGGAAACAGCAGCCTGCAATGGAGACTCCCAAAGCGATGCAGGCAGAAAGGAGAGGCCGGAGGCTCTCCTCCTACACAGCCCACCCCAGGGTGGGTGGCCGCACTTTGTTTCACTCTTATGACTTGGGACAGGGCCTTACTAGTTAGACTAGGCTGGCCTTCGGGGAGCAACCCTCCTCCCTCAGCCTCTGCTATGCTGTGACCACAGAATTGTATCATCCAGTCCACCTTCTTCAGGAAGAATACTGCAGGAGAAAAATATCTAAAGTACTATCATTTTAAAAACTTCTTTTCAGAACTAAATTTAAATTCACCTCCCAATAAAAGTTCCATTTGTTTCAAAAATAAACCTGCAGATGCCTTGGGGAGGAAAAGGCTCTAAACATCCTCAGGGACAGTCTCTAAGAGTAAGGGGTGTCTCTGTGATACCCTTGAGGACAGGGGCAGCCAGGCCAGAAGGAAACACAATAATCTAGGTTTATAGCACAGTTCTAATTCACTTTAATTAGTGACCTGGAGTAAGTATCCTTCCAATCTTTTCTCTCCCATCTATAAGATGCTAAAATGTGATTAACTAAGATACTGAGAAAGGAAACAAAACAACTAGCTTGCAGAAACCACAGCCATTTATTTTCTTCAGTCAATGCCTCTAGCTGAAGAACAGAGGGACAGACCCGTATCTGAGCAAGCTGGGTTTGATGCTCAGTACAGAAAAGAGAACATATACCCCAAGAACTGCGGGGCATCTCAATCAGGGGATATTAGAAAAATCAGAAAATCTGGGCTTTGATGGGTGATTCGGGGGTGGGGGGAATGGGACAACAACACAGTTTTGCTCTGGGGTCAATTTTATGATTACACTCTTACTAGCTTCTTTCAAGAAGAAAGGTAAACTAGAGGGGAGGTGGAGGCTCTAACTGGTAGAAGCAGTAGACTCTCTCTCTCTCTCTTCAGCCAGGGTGAAGGGATGTGTAATTTCTTGTGTGTGTGGACAATGAGTGGGCTTTGTTTCTGTTTAGAGAGGGTAGAAATCTTATTTTTCACTTGATCCACGAGGGTCTCAGAATGTCCTTGTCTGATGATGATGAACCTGTAACTGGGGACTCCAAAACTGGGGACTATTGAGTGTCAGAATAATCCTTGGATGTTGGGCTGCCTCTCTCTCACTTCCCATATAGATACAAAAGATGTTTTAACCTTAATGTTTAAAATTGAAATAATAACTTTCAAACTGATAACTACTCATAGCGGACACTAACAAGATAAAAACCTGTCAAACTGCTAGTTTAACAAAGCTAATCTTGTTAACATAGCTTGGTTTATGAACAAACACAAATCTACATTGTAAATCCCAAATAGCACTAAACAAAAAGGCTTTAGGTTTACACAGTTTCTTCAAGAGCTACTTGAATGCTGCTAGAGTATTTTCTGGAAATAAATTACCAGTTGAATAGGAGTAGTTAGCTTACTGAACAAATCACCACCTGAGGGAGTTTGTGGAAAGATGTGCTCACATAAGAAAAACTGTAGCATTACTAAAATAAGGAAAGATTGTGGATTTTGTCTCATAAACACAGCAACTATAGGAGGATATAATAACTGAGAAATCAGCTATTAATCTATAGAGTTTAAACAGACCCATACTCCCTACCCACTTGGTCAGAAAAGAATGGATAATCAACTTATTAAGTAAAAAAAATACATCTATTATTAGTGGTGTTGGCAGTAACAATGTTACAACTTAATTCTATCAGTGGGCTCTAATTCAGCAAGGATATAGTTCCCATCACCACCTCAGTAAATGTTTGTTGCACCCAGAGCTGTACCTCAAGAATACACAGGCTCTTTCCTTGGAGATACCAGAAAGCTCTTCCCATCTAACAAGGACAAATCCTCACTTACCAGGTTTCTGATCAGGCTCAGGCCAAGATTTTCGAAGAACATGGACTGTGGACCCAGGCTGAATACCATAGAAGTCAAGGGTCTGGTCATCTTTTAGCTTCCTGCCGCAGTAGATCAGATCTTTAAAATAAAATAAACCCACCCATTTATATTTCATTTCTCCAAGTGGTTGGGTTTCTATCTCCTGAGCATCTTATTCTAATTAGACTGCTCTCAGAGGGTAGGGAAGCAGCTCAGTGGGTAAGAACACTTGCCCTGCAAGATGGAGGCCCTCAGTTCAGATCCTAGCACCCAACAAAAAGCCAGGCACTGCTTCACGTGCCTGTAACCCCAGTAGCTGAGGCAAAGGCAAGCTGACACCCAGAACTTGCTGGCTATCCAGTCTAACCCAAACTGCAAGGCAATAAAGTGGAGTAAGAGAGAACACCTGATGTCTTGCTCTGGTCTCCTCAGATACATGCATTAGAGCACACACACGTGCTGGGAGCCATGCAGCCTAGTCTCAGATCAGCAGATGACTACATGTCTAATAGGTTTCCTCAGGACAAGGTTTTGTGTGGAAATGGGCTCTCACTTGGCAAGGACCAGTAGTCCACAAAATTTGTGTAGCTTGCAAGCTTTTTTCTCTCTCATTATATTGGTGATTTGTTGGGTGGTTTTTAGTTCTACTTTGTCAGTCATACATGCAATAGTTGTACTTTTCCCTGGAAATTCTGTTCGTCTCAAATATTTTCCCCTAAGATTCAATGGGGGGGGGGGCGCTAATGCTTCTTTAATCTCTTATCTGGAATTTCTAACTACAACTCCCAATCCTGGAAACTTTTCTGACTCAGTTGAGTTAGGTACATATGAGAAAACAACATCACAGTTCTGGAGAGAGAGCAGGGCATGCTTACACATACTAGAGAGAAAGTCTCAGGAATACACACAGGGCCAACTGCTGAGAGTAACTTCCCTGGACACCAAGCATAGAATCATTGGTAGGATCTGGTGTGCTCCAAAAGGAAAAAATACAATGCAAAATCTGGGATGGGAGATCCATCCTTAACATGCATAGGAGCTTATATTCATGGAAGAAGTGTGGTTTAGTGAGAAAAGTGTTTTACCAAGGTCTGCCTTTTACAGAGAGATTGAGACACAAGACCCTCTTATTGAAAAGGGAACTGTATAAAAATATATCTTACAGACATGAAGGAATTGTCTGGTTTGAATACTGCTGTTCTTACAGCATTATGCCCACGTCTACTGCTTTCTAACTCTGTGACCACAAGGATCTGCCAACTGATGTGAGCACTGTGAGAGCAGGATGTGTCTGGCTGGATATTTAGTTAAGCCTGCAAAAATGCTGAACCTCTAGATCTAGAATAAAGCTATGTAGGGAGTGGGAAGCTGTATTTGGGGAAGCATAAAGGGGAATAGTGGCTTTCATAATGTTCACAATGTATTCCTTAAATTATGATGTATTTCTTAAAGTCAAAAATAGAAGCCAATAATAAAGCTGTTCCTGGTTTAAAAAAAAAAAAACAAAAAAAAACGACTAAGTATAAATAAAGACGGCCTGAGCTGAGTGAGCTATTTGGGGCCACCTGAGTGCAATGCATTTGTGGTCAGAAGTTTTCCTTCACTGGCGCCCCTTCTCCATCTCAGGACCTGAACTTGAACTGAGGCTGGACCCAGCACACACATGCATACACCACATACCTACAAAAAAAGATACTCTCTAAAGTGCAGTGACACACACCTGTAATCTCAGATACTTGAGAAGCTAAATCAAATTAGAGGCCAGCCTGGGTATTTCAGCAAGATTCCGCTTTAACATAAAAAAAAGAATAGCACTATCAACAGGCTTTGGATATGGCTCAGTGGCAGACTGCTTCCCTAGCATATGCAAGGCCCTGGATGTCACAGTTAGCACCTGTGTGTTATGGGGATATCAAGGAATAGTTTGGCCTGGTGTGGTGTGGCATGCCTTTATCCTAGCAGAAGAAACAGAGGTGAGCAGTGAGCTGAAACCAATCAGGGCTACAAAGTGAGACCCTATCTCAAAAACACATAAACAAATAAAAGCCAACATTTTAAGTATGAATGCTTATTTAATGCACAGAAGAGCTCTAGAGCTCAATACTACAGACAGTACTTAATCTAAAGAAATGAAAAAAAAAAAAAAAAAAAAAAAAACCACACAGCAACCAAAAAGGATACCCCTAATTCACCTGGGATAGGAAATACACTTTTGACCAGTTGGAACCCTTGACTATCTTACATTTATAATCTAATCTGACTGAACAACACTTAAATCCCTAATTTTTCCACTAGAAATGCTTTGCCAACCTCATTCCTAATTGGCTGCCTTCCCTTCAATCAGCCATTAATGCAAACAAAAATCCTTCTAATTATCCCTTAACTCTTACGTGATAGATTGGGGAGTCTGGTCTCATCAGCAGCTCTTTGCTCAACCTACCCTAATTTTGTTCTCTCAGAGAAAGACCTCGACAATCTCACAGTCTTCGACAATCTCACAGTTAAGAGTCATAATGAAGTAGCTCAGTGTAACACGTGACTAAGGGGACAAGCAACAGTTTTGTCATGTGTTTTGAGTTTCTGCTCATGTAAACTTACTCCGGACTGAGGCAATTAAATCACGAGCCCTTAATTTACTTTTTTAACTCCTCTCCTGGAGGAGGCCGGAGCAGCAACCCAGCTCCAAGACTCACCAATCAGCTCCGGGTCTGGAACAGATTCCTGGAGCTTGCCAGCAATAAGCTGCTTTAGGAATGAAATGCTATAGCCCCCTAGCGAATATTCTCCCAGTTCTGTCTCTGGCAGCTGAAGAATTGATTTGGGGGCGAGTGGCTGGTCAGCCAGCTTCACTGCCAGATGCCAGTCTGAGAGAGACATCCTCTCTCTTTCGCGCTCTCTCTTTCTCCCTGCAAAAGAACAGGCATTAATGGTTAAAGGACAAAACAACCATCCTACTCCTGCAGGCTAAATGAAAGATAATTTCGGTGCAGTACTGTCACAGAAGCACAAGGATGACATTAGGAAACTAGAACTAGAACCTAGTGTCCTCCCTTTAGTCCTCCTACAGTGGGCAGAAAAGAATTTCTCTATGCCTCAGTTTCTTTACCTTTAAAGTGGGTATAAAAGACCATTCTGGTAGGGATGTAGTGAGGTTGAAGCAAGATTACCTAACACCCCTTTTACACACTGATTTCTGGTTTTCTTTTTTGACCTTTGATTTAAATATTATAACAGCTTTAACAAGTCCTTGCCCTTTTTTTTTTTTTTTTTTTTTTTTTTTGCCTTCCCAATGTGTTCTTGTTTAAAACAGATCAGACAAAGGACTTAACTGCCTTAAATGTCTTCATGGACCCAAAGGCACCTCTGTAGACAGGTGTTAACTCCACTGATTCTTACTAGCTCTTTTCAACAGCCCCAACCCTGCCCCACTTATGACAACAGGTAAGTCCACTTCATAACAAAACTGCTCCCATATATACCTCTGCTCACTTCCTGTCTTTACATGTAAGTTCACTTCCTTTTTGCCTCTTAGCAAACTCCTACCAAGACCCACACAAATACATTGTTTCCATGCCTTCTTTTTCTTCTTTTGGTCACACACTCCCTGTTTCCTCAAAGCAAAAGAGCAACACAAATCAACAGATTTGAGGACCAGTGGCTAGTCAGCCAGCTTCATTACAGATGCCAGCCTAAAACAGATATTTTCTCTTTTCTGCTTTTTTCTTGTAAGACTTACTTACTTCTCAACTTCTCACCCCTTCTTGATATCTGCCCCCCCCCATTCTTGAAAACTTTGGAAGCCAAGACTAGAGCTTTTCTAATTCACTCTCCCCAAGCCTGGCATATATGAATGCCCACAAAATAAATCGAAAAACTCAAAGGGTGCAAGAGCCTTGCAAAGTCCTTGTTATAAACAGGGCTCCTTCCAAAGAAGCCTCTTGCGGTATAGACAAGTCTAAGAAAAAGCTATGATTCTACCCAGCCGACCTCAAGTCCACCTTCGGTCTAAAGCGAGGAAGGAGTTGGATTTTCTCGTATAGCGTTCTCGATCTTCACAATTATCCCCTGGGGCAGGCATGGCCATCCATATTTTACGGATCAGTAATCAAGATTCAGCTCAAGTCACTTATCCCAAGGTCACAGACACCTAGTCCTGAGTATGGACACTGTTGGCAACCCCACCTCTCCCGTGGGACCAGTTAAGCTACTCAAGACCCACGAGAGCCCCGCGCGCCCAGGGGGCCCAGCGCCCTCACCCGTCCCGCGGAAGGAACCCGGCCGCAGAGAGCCGCCGGTGTAAACACTCACTCTGGCCCTCTTGCCGGAAACCGGAAGCTCCGCGCTGCATGCTGGGGATTATAGTTTTCGCTGAGGCGCCGTCCCTTATAAATGGCCGTCCAGTAACTAATGGCAATGCTTCTGGTTCCTAGAGGGCGTGACTTGAGCGGTTTGAAATTCTGGGCGCGCAAGGGTTTTAATTTTCTGCCAGACAAAAACCTACCAGCTAAGTAAGGTAGGGAGAGTCGGTGAGGGGTTTTTGAAAGCAGTCAACATCCGGGTGATTCTTGCACTCGTCTGGGATATTTTTGAAGCTTTATTCTGGGCTTGAATGGGCCCGAAGGCCCGAGGACAAACGGCCTCCGCCCCGAGGGGAACCCGCTCCTAGGTGAACAGGCTCTCGGCGGCCCTCCCGTAGTCAGACTCCGGTGTTTCCTGCTCCTTTCTTCCAGGGAACTCACCCTCTGGTGGCGCACCAGGGCTCCGAAAGTTGAGTCCTTAAGAAGACTGATTAAGTAGGGTTTCTGGTATACCGTGAACATGCAGCAAAGGGATTTTTATCATAGTCATTCGTAGAATCAGTTTGGGGAGGGTAATTTCCACTGAACTCTCATAAACTATTTTAGATGATTGAGAAACTTCTGCTTCTTCAAATTGAATTGTGTTTGCCCAGAAGTTAGAATTAGCTAAAAATCAGAGAGTATTGATCGGACTCAGGAAATTAGTTCCTAAACTAAGTAAAACAATAACCTCAAAACAACCAAGCAAACAAAAACCACTATGAAACTGTGAAGTTGAGGGACCAGTGAGATGTCACAGCAGGTAAAAGCACTTGTTTCCAAACCTGAGGACCTCAGTATTATCCACCCTGGAACCACAGGGTGGAAGGATAGACGTGACTGATGCCTCAAGACTGTACACACTGGCATATATGTACACACACATACACAAATAGATAAATGTAATTTTTACAAATGAAGTTGCTCATAATAGCTAAACACTGATTCTGTGTATGCAAGTGTAAAAACTGTCTTCTTATACAGTCTGCTATGGGACAGAAGTAGGGTGGTAACCGAGGACAGCTTGACAGAGAACGTTAAGCTGTACATAATTACCCCTCCTGTTCATATAAAATCCGTGTGCTGGGGAAGGTTCCACAGTTCCTCAAGTCCCTCTTTCCTACCTTATCCATTTTTAGATATAGCCGCTCTTCCAGTAATTTTCTTTTTCCTGAGACAGGGTTTCTCTGTGCAGCCTTGGCTGTCCTAGAACTCAATCTGTAGACCAGGCTGTCCTTGAACTCACAGAGATCTGCCAGCCTCTGCTTCCTGGGAGCTGGGTTGAAAGCATGTGACACTACTGCCCAGCTCTTTCGGCAATTCTTAACTGACAGCCTTTTAGGTAATTTCCTATCTACTAAGGTACTGATACTGAAATTCATACTTTATTTCATTAAATTTTGTTTACTACTGTGCTTTAACCATTTGCCAGAGATGCCAGGAATCCTGTCTCCTTTTGTGTTCTCAAAATGGAGCTGAATGCTCATGAAATTCTTTTGTTTGATGTCATCATAATCTTCATGAAAAAAAAAAAATGACCCCTGTCTTGTTTATTTTGTCTTCCATAGTTGACCAGGACCTGAAACATAGTAGGTTAACAATAAATACGTGTTAAATGAATAATCCAGGCTAAAACTATTTATCAAATAAGATTGACTGCCTTACTGTATGTAGCCTTTTGCTCCCAAGAGAGATCGCAACTGCAACATGTAAGTGGGCAAATAAATGAAGGAGTAAGCTGGGATCGACCAAACAGGTTCTGTGGAAACCCAATTACTGTGCTGTATATAAGGCAAAGGTAGGAAGGGAGGGAGGGAGGGAGGGAGAAATCTAGGCATAAGACAAAGATAGATACTTGGCAAGAAGGAAAGAATTCAAGACCAGGTCCTTCACCAGCTCATATTTGAAAACACTGATACCCTTGTCAGTTATACGAAAATGCTGGATGATTAGTCATTAAACATTCAAGAGATTATTGGGCCTAGTCAGCAATTCTATTGAAAAACAAATAGTTAGAATGGACATTTAAATTTTTATTAGTATTATTTTGAGGGTAGTGCATGTATAGTCATGGGTGTAGGAGTGTGTGTGTGTGTGTGTGTGTGTGTGTGTGTGTGTGCACGTGCACGCATGTATGCACATGCTATGGCAAAGGTGTAGCTGTCGGGTGACAATCCAGGTGATCCTTGCCTTTCCATCCTGTTTGAAACAGTCTCTTCAATGCCACATAAACCAGACTAGATGGCCCAGGAGCTTCTGGAGAGTCTCCTGTTTCAGCCTTCCATCTCCTGGTAGAGTGTTCTGGGATTACAAATGTGTACACTACTGTTTCTGGCTTTTCTGTGAGTTTTGGAGATCCATATTCAGATAGTCAAGTTTCTGTGGAAAGCAAATGCTTTTACCCATTCCACCATCTCCCCATCTCAACATTTTTATTTTTGAAATGTTTAATAAGCTTATGTAAATATGAGGATTTCTGAGTCGCACAAGGAAGTAATTGAAACTCATCTATAACAGTTCTTGCTATAAGCACAGATGTTGGAGATGGAGAAATGAGTCGGTGCTTTGGTATCTTCAGTATCTTTGCTGTTTGTTTTCATTCAGATTGGCATCCTATTTGACATTTTTAATGTTGAGTTTTGTATTCCTGCTGACTTTGGGGAGGCGGAGGGGTTGATGTATTCTGCTTTTTTTTTTTTTTACAGTCTATTATTTCTATGAATATTTTTTGTGTGCAACACTTCTTTGGATATATCGATGAAGCTAGTACTATACCAGTGGATTAATACTTTTGTCAAGATCCAAGGAACAAACTGTGTATATCCCTGGGGGTCTTAGAAAGTTTGATCTTGATTTTATGCAAAGTGGAAGCTTGAGGTTTCACATGGTAAGGAAAGATAACTCTTCTCACACAGGGCCCTTTCTAGATCCTTGTTCTCAAAGCCAAGTGGAGAGAATTTCCTTTTTCTTCTTGTAATGCATTATTATCATCATTATTATTTTATTTTATTATTTTAGTGATCTGGACTTCCACTTAACAAACATTTTAAGAGTTTCCACTTCATACTGATATGATCAGTTTCAACCTCTGAGAGGTTCTGGGCCCCCAAACCAAAAACTCCCAAGGAAGATATCCAGAACCACAGACCTTTCTGGGAGATGCTCATCAACTCTCGACTCTGCTGATATTTGCAGTTGCTCTTTTTATCTTTGGCATCTGAGGACTTCCTGATTCTCCTGTACTTACAGCCATGTGGCTTTTAATAAATGTATTTGATAAGACATTTGTGGATTTTTAAAATTGTGTTATGTGTATTGGTGTTTTATCTGCACGCATGTCTGTGTACCACATGCATGCCTGATGCCCTTGAAGGGCAGAAGAGGATGTCAGATCTCTTGGGATTAGAGTTACATAGGTTGTGAGCTACCACATGAATGCTGGGAATTAAACCCGGGTCCTCTGGAAAACCAGCCAGTGTTCTTAACTGCTGAGCCATCTCTCCAGCCTAAATTTTTGTACATTTTTTTTAATTTTATCTGTATGGATTTATGCATGAGTGTCTCTATGCCATTTGCATGTAGTGTTGGAAGAGGCCAGAAGAAAGCACTTGAGTTACAGATGATTGTTCGCTGCTATGTGGTGCTGGGAGTTGAACCTGAGGCCCAGGAAAAGCCAGTGCTCTTAACCATTGAGCCATCTCTCTGACCCCAATCCCTGTACCTGTAAAGTAGGACTTGATATCTGGTAACATAAATTCTTCAACTTTCTTTTGTTCTAAATTGGGCGTGGCTATTTCTTACCAGCAGATGTCAATTGTTACTTTTTTATGCTCCTAAAATATATATGAAATATACTTTTGAGCTGTGCATGAGCAATATATCCAACTAAATATCTGCAGTCAACAAAATTTATACTGCACATTTGTTTAGTAATCTACATATTTCCCTTAGCTTGAATATTTTCACACATGCTGAAATTGTCTTTTGAAAAAGTGATTTTTACTATTTTCAAGTTGATAGTAAAGTTACAAACATTATACAAAATGGGGGCCTCAGAGATGGCTCAGTGGCTAAGAGCATTTGCTGTGCTTACAGAGGAACAGAGTTTAGTTCCTAACACCCATATGATGGCTGGCAAACATCCAAATTCCAGTTCCAGATGATCTGACTCCCTCTTCTGACCTCTGCAGGTACAAGTCCCACATGGTATTCTGTTTGATATTTTGTTTGTGTTCTAACAAAGCTTGCCTGAATGTTAGAGGGTAGAACCAGCCACTAATTAACCATAGAGGTCTGGAGGTCTGTACAGACAGGAGACAGAAGGTGATGTGGCTGGGCAGAGACAGAAGCTTCCCTCCCCCATCTGAGGAGTGGTAAAGGCAAGAGGTGTCCGTAGCTAGTTCCTTTACTTCTCTGATCTTTCAGTATTTACCCTGATATCTGACTCTGGGTTTTTATTATTAAGACCTACTAGGATTTGCGCTACAGTATACATGCATGCAAACAAATACTCACACACATAAAAGTATTTTTTAAAAATTATACAAAATAGCTCATTCTTACCCTTTACCCAAAGTCACAGTTGTTAACATTTTACAACATTTACCTTATTCTACCTTTATATATGTTAGGCAAGTGTTTTACCACTAAACCACATCCCTGGCCTCCCACATATATATAATTTAAATCATCAGTCTTATGTTGTGCATATTTTATCATATTAAAAGACATAAATACTTGAAAGTTTAAATGATGCCATTAGAACTCCCTTGATCCTTATTTTGGCTGGAGTCTAGCCTAAAACTAAACAATGAGATTTCAGAAATGTTTATAAAATGCAAAGATATGTCTTGCTGTGTATGTGGACCTTTTTCTTCTGAGCTGGAAATAAAATGGGCAAAGAAGCAATGACTGACTGCCTTTTGGCTGGAATTTTATTTTATTACCAAAATGTTCAGGTGCCTGTCTGTTCTATGCAAAGGCATTGTGCCAGGAAGGAAGGAAGGAAGGAAGGAGGGAAGGGAGGGAGGGAGGGAGGGAGGGAGGGAGGGAGGGAGGGAGGGAGGGAGGGAGGGAGGGAGGAGAGGAAAGGAAAGGAAAGGAAAAAGGGAAAAATGAGAAATGTAGGAATTGGGTATATACAAGAAGTTTCATGGCCCTGAAAAGGACATATTCACAAACTTATGAATGAATAATTTTAATATGAGATAAAACAATAGATTCCCTTCCAAGAACTACAAAATATGGAACATGCCCTATTCTGTGCCTTTCAAGTGCTCTCTGCTAATTATTACGTGATTTTATTGTATTGTCTTAATATTCCCTTTTCCTTCTGCATTGTGGTAGATTATGTTGATGGCCAAATTATTACCCTGCTTATATTCATTTCCTTTACCTCATGACATAGCCTGGCCCTCCCACCAAGAGTGAAGTATTCTGCCCCACACCTTAATCCTTGCTTATATCATGTGACTTGCTCTGGCCAGTGCTTTGTTTGCAGATATCACAGAAGCAGAGTCTAAAATGGACTTGCACATTGGGAGGTGTTCATTTGCATCTCAGCTATCACCATGTGAATATGATAGACACATGTTGCAAAGCTAAGTCTCCTGATTTGCCCCAGCTAAAGGACAGCTGAACTTAGCTGCTTCTATATTTTATATAACTATATGAGGAGGTCCAGTCAAGAAAAGTACACAGATTATGATTATACAATTTTAGTAGTTTCACAAAGTGAACATGTTCACATAATCACTGCCCAGATAAAAATGAGATCTATAATACCTGAGAAGCTCTTCTCATGCTGCTCCATCATTATTTAACTCCTCCACCAAAGGTAACATTATTCATGACACTGTAATTTATTTTGTTTATTCTTAAATGTGTTCTAACTGGAATAATACCATATACACAGACTTTTATAAAAGTCTGGCTTTTATCCAACATTTTTTTAAAAATTGTGGTGCTAGAGATCAAATGTAGGGGCTTACACATGCCAGCAAGCTCTCTGCCACACTGACCTCATTTAGCACTAAGTCAATGAGATGCTTCCAGGTTGTTGTGAAGAAGGTAACACCTTCTTCATTGTCATGCTTTACAGTATACAATTTAGTATACTTTTGTGCATGAGTATAATACAGTGCAGTCTCATGTCGGTACACATTTGGATTGTTTCCCACTTAAAGCTATTCTGCATAATGGCAATGCGTGTGTTGTGGTGAGCATGCTTACACAGTACCGCTGCATGCTATACTCCTGTGCTGTTTTGTTTTCTTATGTCAAACACAAGCTAAGGTCATTCGGGAAGAAGGAACATCAATTGAGGAATCACCTCAACCAGACTGGTCTGTAGGCAAGTCTGTGGAGCACCGTCTTGATTTAATGTTTGATATGGGGGGCCCCAGCCATCTATTGGCAGTTCCACCACTGGGCAGTCAGTCCTGGTCTATGAAGAAAGGTAGCTGAGCAAGCCATGGGGAGCAAGCCCCTGTTCCTTAATGGTCTCTGTTTCAGTTCTGTTTTGCATTTCTGCCCTCACTTCCATTCATGATGGACTGTGTGATAGGAATGTGTCAGCCAAATAAAATTTCCTTCCCAAGTTGCATTTGCTCATGGTCTTTATCACAGCAGTAGAAATTGAACTAAGACAAATAGAACAAAGGCATTGGTCAACTGTAATACATACTGCCAAACAGACTTTTCAAGTTATTGTGCTAATTTGCACTCCCACCAGAACTGCATGAATTTCCTATTTTCTCTAGAGTTCACCAACACTTGGTATTAATAAACTTATGGGTTTGTTTTGCTTTTTATTTTATTTTATTTTATTTTTTTTCCCAAGACAGGGTTTCTCTGTGTAACAGCCCTAGCTGTCCTGGAACTTGCTTTGTAGACCAGGCTGGCTTCAAACTCACAGAGATCCACCTGCCTCTGCCTCCCAAGTGTTGGGCTAAAGACATGCTCCACAAAGGTGTGTGCCACCAACACCCAGCTTGGTTTGATTTTTTTTTTTTTTTTTTTTTTTTTTTTAGCAGGGTCTTTCTATGTAGCCCAAAGCTGGTCTGAAACTCACTGTGAAACTCAGCTAGCATCAAAGCCTCAGTTCTGCCCCAGCTTCCTGAAATGCTGTGATTGCACACATGTGCCACATTCAGCTGAACTTTATGTTTTAGAGATTCCAAAGGTATGGAATAGTATCTTGGTTTTGTTTTCATTTATATATTCATTATGATTAATCAGCATAAGTGAGATTTCTTACAAACATACAAACACTTGGGTGTTCCTTTTTGAAGATGAAACATCTGTTCATGTAAGATCTGTCTGTTCACCTAAGATCAGAAAGCAGCTAAGCATATTGTGAGGCTGACAGCAAGAGATGCTGACTCTAAAAAGGAACGTTGTGTCCGTTCAGACCCAGCCTAATATCAGGAATAAGTGCAGATTGCAGTGCTATTCTGGTATAAGATACTGAGGCCTCCAACTAATACCCAAGATTGGGTGATGGGTTGTAGACATGACAATGTGTTTGTTCAGAGATTCACAGATTATTAGATACCATGAAAATACCAAGACTTCTGCAATCCTCAGACATGCAAGCTTGGAAAAGAGCTTTTGCAGATGCCACGAGTCAGAAATTTATGTAAGGGAAAAAATGCTGATGTGATGGATTAATTCACACCATAAACCAGAGCTGCTAAGCATTCCAGTTTCTGATTAAAACATTCCTACCTACAAGAAGACAGCGTAGGAAAGCAATATAATCAGTGGGTTTCCGAGAAGTACATTTAGAACACCCACAGGAGAGACCCAAATAGGAGTATGCTTCCACATAACAATAAAGGTGGATCAGTCACAGGATGTGAATAGGATATGACCTTGGACCAGGGCTTTCTCTCTCTCAGCAGAGCTCAGATGCACATTGACAATGTCACCTCAGATGCAGTTCTGTTTTCAGTGTTTCCAAGCCTGGATGTAAGCAGCACTATCTATAGACTCAGGGGTAGGAGGTGTGGGGGCGGGGGCTGAATAGAATAGAAAAGGGAAATGGAGAAAGCCTAGGAGTACTGACATTCCCTCTGCTCTCTGATTGGCTCTTTGGGCGTCCTGGAAACATTTGTTGGTTATCTTTGTCTCATCCTGCTCCCTGTCGCACGACAGAGGTCCCTGGTCTCTTTTCAACAAACTGTGCTTTCTCTGTGGGGATCAAAGTGGCTCCTGGGATGGTTTGTGTGTGGAACTCACCAGACAAGCGAAGCCTGGACCACATGAGATCCTATCTTAAAAACAACAAAAAGAATGAAATAATACTCAGATGATGAGATGAAGTGATAATGTAAGCGTTGTGATGTAGCACTGAGCTTCTATACAAGGGCTAGTTGAACATAAGCATTGATGTAACAAGATAGTAATTCAGATGGCCACTAAGTGACTGTTGGGTTGGTAGCATAAACAGCATAGATGTTCTGGTTAAAAGATGATCCATACCCAGGGCAGGACAGAGGTCATATCTCACCTTTCTACTCAGAACGGTGCAGCATTTAGAACATATGAACTGCTTATTGCTGAAATTTCCACATAACATTTGTGAGAAAAGGCAGCTGTGGAAACGGAACCTGTGGGAAACAACACGTGGCAAAGGCTCCTGTGTTTGCCCTCTTGGCTTCTTTAACATGCCCAGTTTTATTCTTTATGATGAGGCTTGAAATCAGAGCCTTGCTCATGGCAGCTGTGCTCCAACATTGACCCACGTGTCTTCAAATAACAAGGGAGTTTTCTTTGCTCTCTGGAACATTTTAAGAAGTTTTGAAGGTTTAATAGATTTTCTTGTGAATCTATGTGTCCTTGGGACTTTTTGAGGGAGAGTTATTTTAGCCTTCAGTGTTTACTGTGGTCAGTGTTGGCAAACAGTGTCTTCCTAAGAAATTACTGAATGTCTTTCTGATATGTTTCTCTAGACTTAAGATTCTGTGTGTGTCTGTGTGTATGTGTGTGTATGTCTGTGTGTATGTCTGTGTGTATGTGTGTGTGTGTCTGTGTCTGTGTGTATGTGTGTATGTGTGTGTGTCTGTGTCTGTGTGTATGTGTGTATGTGTGTGTATCTGTGTATGTCTGTATGTGTGTGTATGTCTGTGTGTATCTGTGTGTGTCTGTGTGTGTCTGTGTGTATGTCTGTGTGTGTCTGTGTGTATGTCTGTGTGTGTCTGTGTGTGTATATGTCTGTGTGTCTGTGTGTGTGTGTATGTCTGTGTGTGTCTGTGTGTATGTGTGTGTCTGTGTGTATGTCTGTGTATGTGTGTGTGTCTATGTGTATGTGTGCCTGTATGTCTGAACTTAAGCTCTGTGTGTATGCATGTGTGTCTGAGAGTATGTCTCTCTCGAGTATGTCTCTCTCCCTCTTTCTCTCCCCTCCCCTCTGTGTGTGTGTTGCTAGGCATAGAACCTGGGCCTTGACCATGCTAGGTAAGTTGTCAACTGTACCTGGAAGTTTTCCTGTGTCCACAGCTGCTTGATCCTAAATAAACTGTTTGGTCTATGACTCAGGATATTACTAGCTAGCTCTTGCATCTTAAATTAACCCACTTTATATAATCTATGTATTGGCACATGTCTTGTGGCTTACCTGTGTTCCATAACATCTTGCTCCCCTGGTAGGTTGAAGCATCTGCTCTGACCCCACCGTTCCCCACCACCACCACTTGGATTCCCTGCCTGGCTGTCTCCTGTCTTGCCATAGGCCAGAACAGCTTCTTTATTAACCAAAGGTAGCAACACATATTCATAGTGTACAGAAAGACCAACCCACAGCAGTCTGTTCTTGAGCTACACACCAAAACCTATCATAGTCATTTTTATTGGCACATCTGGTGGGGGTATAAGGCTGTGGGTGCTGGGTCAGAGCAGAGACTCTCTTTCCTAAAGCATACAACTTGACACTTGCTTATTTGATTTCAATTTAACTTGGGCAAGTTGTATATACCAAGAAACTTATTCATTTCTTTTAGGTTTTTCAATTTGGTGGAATACTGATTTTTAAAGTATGTCCTTATGATTCTCTGAATTTCCTTGGAGTCTTTCTAATACCCTTTCATCCCTAATTTTATTCATTTGGATCATCTCCCTACTTCGGCTAAGAGCTTGTCAGTCTTGTTGATTTTCTCAAAGAAGTATTTGTTTCCTCAATTCTTTGTATTGCATTGTTGTAATATGTTTGGTTTGCACTGGGATCTAGGCATCTGAAGTTAAGATATTTGAGGTGTTTCCTGGCGTTGATGTCTGAGCTGGTCTTGATTGGGTGGGTGTTTTGTTCTTTGGTTGCCGTTGCCTGCTCTGGGTCCTCAGCAAGTGTGATGATGGCTTTGGGGTCCTGTTACGGAGACTTCTGAAGGTCCTTGGGTAACAGAAAGGAATGGAGACTGGCCAGAAGGAAGGGCTGAGAGGGGCCCCTGGAAAGAGCCAAAAATGCAAGAATCTATAAGAAAAGTCTCCAGAAAGTGTGGGTAGGGTGGGAGGAGGGGCTCCTACTACAGCACTAAGGGCAAATCTGGATGATGATGATGACAGGGGCAGGAAGGATATTAAAGACTGCCTACCTAGTCCCAGCCCAGTGTGGTCACTGGGGGTCCCTGGTAGAAAGTATTTCTGAGGAACAGTAGGCCACAGGAATGGACAACAGCTAGAAGAGAATGCTGAGACAGTCCTAGAGAAGAGCTAAGCTGGGTCTGTTCCAGGAGGTGGAGTCCCCAGCAAGCACTCTCCGGCTAGTTCTCCAGCCTTACATTGCTTTTGACAACAGCTTCTACAGAAGCTCACAGATGCCAAGAAGCTGTGCTCTCATTATTTCTATTTCATGAGTTCTGCTGTTTTGGTCCTTATTACTTCTGATTCAAGAATTGTTTGACAAAGTTTCTGATTTCTAGGAGGAGGGTCTTTATTGCTGTGAGTTGTATTATAATTTATACCTTTATTATGTTTTCTTCATAGAACGTTTATAATGGTAACTATTTTTAAAGTAGTCGAGGTCTTAATAGGTCATAAATGTTCACAGATGTTCCCCTCTGTCACCCAGCAGACAGTGCTATGGATCATCAGGTCTCAGACAATCTTCACTATTTCCCTCCTAGGATAGCCACTCCTGACGGGACAGTGGAGTGATGCTGTCCCATCTGAGCAGTTCTAGGCCCCAGCTGCTCTCTGAACTCTCACCCTTCTGATTTCATTGGGCTGTGGCTTTAGAACCAACTCTCCAGGGTTCAGATAGTTATCTCCCATTTACATGTAAACTGAAATTTGAGGTTTTCTCTATCTCTTGAATGATGCTAGGTGAAAGCTGGGGTTATTTAATTGATTCCATTGCTAATCTCTGTAGTTTTTGGAGGATTGTGCAGAGATTTAGACAGTTACTATTATTCTACAGGAATCAGGAAGCTTCTACTGTGCCTTTTTTAGTTATTTTTTCTGATTTTCTGCTTCTCTCTTTGGCCTGTACCTTTCTATGGACATTGGAATCATAGTCTATCTCTGTCCTCTTAACAGTGTAAAGTGTAGTGTACATGTGTTCATCTGTGCCACTGCCTTCCTCCCAAACAGCATAAAGACCTGGGAGGTGTAAATACCAATCATCTTCCAACCACAGAACTATTCTTTCAAGAAGCAACCCATGGCAGGTCGAACAACGAAAAGGATCAGGAGCCTCTCTTTTAATGATCTGTGTTTTAGTGGGGTTTATAGACACCAAGATATAAAATTTAAATGTGGTTTGTTGCTTAGTATAAAGTTTCAAGGAACAAAAATAAATAATGGTGGATGTTATCAGTTACTTCTTTGTTGCTGTGAACAAATACCCAACAGAAAAAAAAAAACATTAAGGGAAAGAAGGTTTACTTTATATTTTATGTTTGGAGACAGGGTTCTACCATGTAGCCCTAGCTAGCCTTGGATTCACTATGTAAACCAGTCAGGCCTCAAGCTCACAAAGATGCACTTGCCTCTGTTTCCCTGGTGCTGGGATGAAAGATAAGCTCCAACCATGCCCAGCTTTGAAAGCTTTCTTTCTGTTCCCACTTTGAGAAAGTTGTTGTCTGTCTTAACAGGGAAGGCAGCGGTGAGCTCCATGGCGCCAAGTGTGTGGCTAAAGGCAGACTGGAAAGCAGAAGAAGCGGGACTGGAACCAGCATGGGTATGATTTACCTTTAAAGGCCACTGCTTACTACCTCTGTTTAGTATTGTGCCTCCTAAAGGCTCAGCAGCTTCCAAAACAGTAGCACGACAGATGAAGACCAAGAGTTCAAAGCACAAGTCTGTATGACATTTCACATTCAAACCATGTATTAGTAGGGTTTTCCTGGGGAGTAGAATTTAGAGAATGAACATATATGGGATTTGTTAGGATGATTTACAGGCTGTGATCCAGCTAGTCCAACAATGGCTGCCTCTACCAATGGAAGGTCCAGAAACCAGTAGTTGTTTAGTTCACAAGGGTAGATGTCTCCGCTGGTCTTCAGTACTTGCCAGAATCCCAAAGTAGGCTCTAATGCCAGTGAAGAAATGGACTTGACATTGAGAGCAAGAACAAACAGGCAAAGAGCAAAAGTTTTCCTTCCATGTCCCATAATAGGGGCTGCTGACAGATGTGGCCCAGATTAAGGCTGGATCTTCCCACCTCAAAATATCTGGATTAAAAGTGAGTCTTTCTACTCAAATGACTTAATTAAGGACAAAGTCCCTCACAGATGTACCAAGCTATTTGCTTTAGTTAATTCCAGTTGTAACCATTGACAACCAAGAGTAGCCATCATAAACCATACAAGCAGGGGACTAAAGTATGTAGTGTGTTAGCTGGATGTAGTGGTGCACATCTTTAATCCCAGCACTCAGCAGGCAGAGGTAGGTGGGTCTCTGTGAGTTAAAGGCCAGCTTGGTCTACACTGAGAGTTTCTGAACAGCCAAAGCTACACAGAGAGACCTTGTCTGGGGGGGGGGGAGAAGAAAAGAAAGGAGGGGGAGGAGGGAGGGAAGAAGGAAGGAAAGAAGGTGGTATGGGAATTACGAAAGGCCACACTGGAAAGATACATTTTGGAGCAGGAGAGGTGGTACACAATTTTAATCTCAGCACTTAGTAGGTGGGAGCAGGAAAATCAGGAATTCAAGGCGGCCTGGAATATTAAGAGAGTTTGAGAACAGCTTGGGCTATATAGTGCGTTTGAGGCCAGCCTGGGCTATGTGAGGCTCTTTCTCAAAAGCAAAACAGAAGGAAAGAAAGGAAAGACAAGAAAGAAAAGCTTAATTTAGAACTAAGTCTTAGTTATGAAAGCCTTAGTTATGCTGATATCTTGAGGAAGAACACTCTAAGTAAAAAGAATATAGCAGGCAGAAGAGCTCCGTGGTGTTAGGGAACTGGGACCCTGCCTGTGGGCTCTCATGCAAGGGACCAGCACGGTCAATATAAAGTCACTGAGATCACAAGGAGACCACAGAACCTTGTTTTCCAAAGTGATTTTTTTCTTACCTGTTTTGTACCCAGTGCTCCAGTGCCAGGTACAGACCCCAGGGAACCGTGCAGAAGAGGCCAGTGCTATCCCAGCCTGTCCTATTCCTAAGATTCTTGCTTTTCCTCTTTCTCTTGTCTGGTTGTTTGGTTTTTGAGACAAAGTCTCAGTACATCACTCTGTCAGGCCTGGAACTCACTCTGTAAACTAGGCTAGCCTGAGACTCACGGAGATCCACCTGCCTCTGCCTCCCACATGCTGTAATTAAAGGAAAAGGAAGTCACGTGCCACCATGCAAACATGCGTGATTTTAAATGTAAGTTATGTGCCTTGCTCACATTACTGCTTTTTTGAAGTGCTGCTATAGACTGTTCCGAATGTTTTTAATTCCTTTCCTTTCAGCTCCGTAAGTTGAAAGTTCAGCGTTCCCATAGGAATAAGGGATCCCTGTCGTGCTCCAGAAACGTGCCTTCTCAGCCCACAGAAATGTACACAGCTGGTGCCTCTAAGCCTAAGGAAGGAGAGACTGTCAAGAGACAGGAAGGTCTCCACGTCAAAGGAAGGTGATGACGCTGGATGATTACTGATCGGTTCTTTGAGGCAGAGTCTAAGAGCATGCGGGAGAGATGCCTTCCTATGTAGGTAGGAATCAAGCCTGTCCTTACAAAGGAGGTAAGGGCCAACAGACAGGATTCCAGCAGTGCCCTCCAGTGGGCTGCGACAACAGAGAGCAAGACCAATTAGATTATCACCTCTCCTTACCTTCTGCCAAAGCTCTGCTCACTTTTCCTCCTCTTCCCACAAAAGAAAGAACGACGATGTTTCTGCCTGCTCATATGGTCCTTTAACCTCATCAGATAGCTTTACCGAGGATGGTAATGTACCAAAGCCCTCAGAGAGGATTGACACCATGAACCTTATACCCTTGCTCTTCTCTGGCTACCTTCAGTTCCTACTTAACCCTTTAACCCTTTACTCTCCCTTTAAAGGGAGGGAAGTTTTGGAAACTCCTCTCAATCAGGGCTCAGAAAATATGAAGGACTTCCTTCCCCTGCCCCAGTGGGGACTTCCTCCTCTTCCTAGCCTTATCTGGAGGATGCCTGTAGGCCCAGATGCTGACTTATCTCAAGGATAACCCTTGACACAGTTCCTTGCAAATTCTTCTTCCCTGCTGCCCACATGTTAATTAAGTTACATGCTCTAACTATTTTCATAGGGACATGCTACCACTAATCCAGATATGTGACGGGAGCATGCTACCTAATACATGTCCCAGCTACCACCTCAATCCCATAAATCCCATATTCTCTAGAATAAAGTTGATCTGTCTCACTGAAGCTGTCTCCCAGAAGGCTACTTCTGCTGTGTTCACAGGCTGTCCAAAGTTCTCTGTCGTAACTTCTGTTCCTTTGTCCTCCTGGACCGGTGGCCAAGACTGAAAAAGGAGGACCCCATGGGGTAGGAGGGATGGACCATTATTACTATTGTGGTGAGCACATGTTGTGTGGGCACATGTTGTGTGAGTGTGTACGTGTTATATGCAAGCAGAGGAGGACATTGTCCTGCTATATTACTCTCAATCTTGTTCACTTGAGACAGGCCTTCTCATTGGTCCTGGGAGTAAGTTGCTGGCCAGCAAATTCCAGCGATCCTCCGGTCTCTGCCCACCCCAACCCAATCCCATGACACACCGGTGCTATGGTTTGCACTTGCCTAGACACACCCAGCTTTATAGTTATTTCTATCTGTGTGGTAAGGATTTGAACTCAGGTCCACGCTGATCTGCTGAGCCATCTCCCCATCTTGTCTGCTCAAGACAGCATACTGAGTATGCTGCAGCCTCTGTACTTGCTGTTTCCTGCCTGGGATGCACGGATTACTTCATTATCTCCCCCACACCCCCCCACCGCTGTACTCAGATATAACCACATCACTTTATCACCACGTTAAACCACCATTTCCAGTTCCAGCACACTATATCCTCACAACTAGGTTCATTCTATGCCCTGGTATTATTTTACACCTGATTTTCTGCATTTATCTACTTGGTATATGCAGCCGTCCTTCAGTATCCAAAGGAGACTGGCTTCCAGACTCCTGCCCAGAATAACCTCCTATACACCAATATAATGTTTGTATATATTTTATATACATCCTCCTTTTCAGTTGCTTAAAACACCTGATACAACATAAAGGTTGTGTGAGTAATTCTTATACTGTATTATTTTGGAATTAATGGGAAAAAAATTAGGTCAGATGCATTTTTTGTGAATGTTTGTGGTCTGTAATTGGTTGGATCTTCAGATATACAACATGTGTGTGTGTGTGTGTGTGTGTGTGTGTGTGTGTGTGTGTGTCTATGTACAAGATCTCGTTATGTAGCTCACCATGGCTGTCCTGGAACTGCCCAAATTGACCTTGAATTTATAGCAATCCTCAAGCCTTGACCCCTCAAATGCTGAGATTACAGATGTGAGCCACAATTTCTAGTTCAAATGTCTTTATAATTAGATTAAATTATCTTTAATGTTTTTGGAATTTCACATTTAAGTGACTTATAAATATTAAGAAGTATATTAGTAACAAGATATGAAAAGACATTATAAATCTACCATAATAACATCAGTGTTATATTGATATAGAGTAAACAAGTCAGCCAGTGGAACAGAATGTCACATAGGACTGGTGATATGGCTCATTGGGTAGTGCTTGTCCTATATTCAATCCTTCCCACCCAGGCATAATGGTGTCATGGCGGCTTCAGCTACATAGTTTATTTGAGACCAGCTTAGTTTACATAAGACTCTGTCTCAAAAAAAAAATAGCATGGACAAAGAAATTTTTAACTCAGTGAGAAAAGAGTGATTATATATATAAAAAAATTATACCAGGAAAATATGCTCTGCTTTTGTAACCATGTACAAACATAACCTTCGCATAGATTAAACGCTGAAAGAACTTCTAGAATACCACCAGAGCTGAGAATATTGTTAATTTGTTCCCCAGTCCAGTCAGAACGACCGAATGATGACATGGTTGTAACTTCCATAGTTACAACTACATGTAACAGTCTTAATCTCAATCTTTCAAATGTCTATTTCACAACTGGGCTCAGAATGTCAAACCTAGGCATATTGGTGGTAGTTAAAACTGAGATTTTGGATCCTAAGCACAGGAGGGTTTCCACAAGAGGTGCGGGTGACAGCAGCAGCCTCCCAACTGAAAATGCCAGAGCCCTAGAAGAAGAGGGGAGAGGGCTTTGGAGGAGTAAAAGCAGATGTTGATCAAGTAAGTAAACACGTTAGTACCAGTGAGAGCTATTTTTGTCAGAAACGAAGGACAAAGGCAGTAATGGCAAACCTAGAACAAACCCTATGGCATTAGATTAAAATGCGAGATATTAGAAATAACATCATTATTTGATATCTTTGTGAGATAAGGTGTACTGGATAGTTTCACACCCACTTGACACCAACCATGGTCATCTGAGAGGAAGGAACATCAATTGTGAAGATGCTTCCCTCAGATAGGGCTGTATGGCTTTGTGGGGGGCAGTTGTGGTTTTGGTTTGGTTTGGTTTTGAATCAGGGTTTATCTGGCTGTTCTGGAACTCACTCTGTAGACCAGACTGGCCTCTAACTCAGAGATCTGCCTGCCTCTGCTTCCCAAGTGCTGTAATTGAAAGTCTGTATCACAACTACTCTGCTCATTTTTTTTAAGCCAGTGATGGATGAGCAGCAAGCTGGTAAGCAGCAGTCCATGGCCCTGCATCAGTTCCTGCCTCCAGGTTCCTGCCCTGCTTGAGCTCCTGTCCTGACTTCCTTCAGTGATGAACAGTGATGTGAAAATGTAAGCCAAATACACCCTTTCCTCCCGGGTTGTTTTTGGTCCTGGTGTTTCATCACAGCCATAGTCATCCTGACTAAGACATAAGGAGATAAAGCATGTGTGTGTGTGTGTGTGTGTGTGTGTGTGTGTGTGTGTGTGTGTGTGTGTGTGTGTGTGTGTTATTACAGGATATGTATCTCCTGGATAGGTCCTAAAGACACTGGGAACAGTGATTCCCTCAAGCATGGAGCCCACTTAGCACTCACGTATTTAAATCTAACTTCTCAGAGCCAAGTACTCAAAGGTGGTACCACCAGTAACTCAGACACCGACTCTGCGCAAACAAGAAAGGGTGCAGTAAGTAAAAGAGTTGTTCCTGTGATATTTCTGTCAAATATGCCTAACTTGATCTGGACAGGACGCTACATCAGACAAAAGCAGATCAAGGGATGATGTAGGAAATAACTGGTCTGCTGTCTTCAAAAGTGGTCATGAAGGGCAAGAAAAGAGTGAGAAAATGTTCTGGACCAAAAAGGGATGAAAACCAAAAGCAATGAATGATCCTGGGCTGGGTACTTTTTCAAGGATGTTCTTGTGACAATTACCAAACTTGAATAGGATTTGTGAGTTGGATTGAGGTAAAGTGTCATTGGCAATGACCTAGTTTTGAAAGTTATATTATTTTGATGTATGAGAATGTTGTTTGTAGGAAATGTATTAGTGTACCCTCCTGGATGACAGGGCATGATGCTGGTGATATATTCTTAAATATCTCAAAGCAAAACTATTTTTCACTAGTATTGCAATTTTTCATAACAATGAAATTATTCCATCATAAAAAGAAAGATTAAAAAATCGTATTTCCACCACCAATCTGTGAAGGGAAAAAGAAATCTAAAGTAAACTTGTACATGTACAATGATACCTACAACTATGGGTATCTGTGTATACACTTCAACACAAATAATCAATTCTCAGGAGTGATTTGATATATTTCTAGAAAAAAAAATGAGTTAATCTGTTTTCATCCATACCAATAATCCACATTACCAGTACTCAGGAGGCAGGCAGACTTCTGTGGGGATATGTTTCATATTTAATAAAAACAGTCTGAAATATCAGAGAGATATCCACAGTCAATCCAGGAGGATCAGAGAGTGGTGATTTACACCTTTAATCCCAGCACAGGGAATAACCAGGAGTGGTGACCTACGCCCTTAATCCCAGCAGATCTGAGTTTGAGGCCAGTTTAGTTCACAGAGGGAGTTCCAGGCTCCCAGGCAGGCAGTGGTGGTGCCACACCTTTAATCCCATAACTCCACAAACAGAGGAGATCTTTTGTGTTTCAGTGAGTTCAAAGCTAACTACCAAATAGTAGTAGCCCACGCCTTTAATCTTAACCTGGATGTGAAACAACTGGGTGAAGAGGGTATTTAAGGCAGGTGTAGAAAGACAGAAGGGCAGTAGAAGCTGCGAGGAGTGAGGCTGAGGAAGCTGGAAGACAGCTGGGTGAGATCTGACTGCGGTGTTTCCTCTCTTGATATCTCAGCCTTTCCCTGAGATCTGGCTCTGAGTTTCCTTTTTCATGTAACAGACTTCTGTGAGTTTGAGGCCAGCCTGGTCTACAGAGCAAGTTCCAGGATATCCAGAGCTACATAGTGAGACTTTGTCTCTAAAAAAAACAAGCCAAACAAATAAAAAATTTGCTGGACTGGTGGGGGTGTTGCTTAGGGGTTTGACCACTCATAAGTTGTTCGTGTCTCCATTCTGCTATAAATAACCACAATTAAACTCATTGGCTCATTAAGCTAGATTTTAATGGCATTGATTCTTCAGTCTGTCATTGGTAGGGGTGAATAAGCATTTGTCTACATTTACCCAGGAAAAAAAATATTGTAACACATGGTCTTTGGTCCCTAGTTTTATACAGTTATGCAGAATGCCAGACCAAATACCTCCTAGGCCCTTGGATAGTGGTGTTAACTTCCACCTGGGAACAGAAAAGGCAAGTCTAAACCTGAAAAATGTAAGTCTTTTCTGCTGAGGATGAACTTCTGATTCCAGAACAGAAGGATCTAGTGTGTCAGTTGGAGAATTCTGGTGATCTCGTAAAGGAATGGAATAATAGTCTCAGTTTTGAGTTGGTCTTTGTAGGTGAAATGCTAACATTTGGCCAATACAGTAGTAGATCAGCCTTGGTAAATGCCGTTGGTTCTACGGATGGCCTCTTTACTGGACAGGACTTTCTATAGGAACAGAACCAATCCAAGTAATATATTGTAACTGGGGATGGCTTACACAATATGGCTGGGTAGCCCAACAGTAATCATCCCCTTGCTGGAGAGACAGAGAACTTGACTTCTGCTTAGTCCGCAAAGTTGGATGTCTCCCACCCAGTCTGTCACTGAAGGTCTGGAAGATTCCTGGAGAGACGTCCACATGGGCAGCAGCAAAAATAAGTGCATAGGAAGAAATGAAGATGGTAAGTTGATGCTGTGCTTTAAAAATCTGTGAGGTGTGTGTGTGTGTGTGTGAGAGAGAGGGGGGGGGAGGGAGGGAGGAAGAGAGAGAGAGAGAGAGAGAGAGAGAGAAAGAGAGAGAGAGAGAGAGAGAGAGAGAGAGAGAGAGAGAGAGAGAGAGAGAGAGAGAGAGAGAGCATATGTGTTCACATGTGTGGGTATGGGTATGCTTGTGCCATAATGTGAAAGTCAGAGGACAACCTTGATATCAAACCTCCTTGTTTGAGACGAGGTCTCATGTATGCCACTGTGTCAGCCAGTCTAGATCTCTAGTGAGCTTCTGAGTCTTCTCTTTGCACCCCTGTCTTGCCATAGGAGCACTGAGGTTATGGATGTGCGCTCCCATATGCGGCTCCACATGGGTTCCAAGGATCTGAAACGTTCTCAGGCTTTCCTGGCAAATGCTTTACCTACTAAGCCATCTTCCCAGCCCCTGCAACAACTTTTTTTCCCTTGGACTTCTTTATATCTGGGACGTCAGTTGAAAGGTGGCACCCACTCTGAGGGCCAGGTCATCCTTTATCAGTTAATTACCCTCTCCGAGACACCTTCAACAGGCAAGCCTGGAGCTGTGTCTCCTAGGTAATTCTAGATGCCATTAAGCTGACAATCAAAATCAACTATCACAGTCTCTGTCACTGTGGTCACTTTACCCAGGGGGTAAATGCCAGCATAGGTGACTGACTGGCTTAGACCCTGTCTTCCTAGGTGTTATGATAGTCAGTGTTGTTCACAGCAATACCCTTAGCCAAATAGCCGGTATCTTCATGAGTTCAGCTGTGCCTGACTGCAAAAGATCATTGCAGCTGTATTTACTGACTACTGACATTCCATCATTGAAGTGGGGGCCAAGGAGGATTAGCAAAACACTTCCCGAGTATCCAGCCATGCCTCCCATCCCAACAAGTTTTATACAATTCTTCCCTAATTTCATACAGCCTGGGATGGGGTGGGAAAGGCTAGAGTATAGAGACTGGAGAGGAATGAAGGAAGAAGGTGCTATATATGCAGTCATGAAGGAATTGTCCATTCCGGGTACAGACCTCCCAGTGTGACTGGCTTACCATGCCCCTGCCTGTAACCACTCCACCCATAGTTCTTAGTGAACTGGCTTTTCATTGGAACAGTAGAAGGGGGAGAGGGAGATGTTATTTTGTCCCTCTATGGAGAAAATTTTTATAATTGTCAACTTGACAAGTAAGTATGTTAGTACTTTTCTACTGTTGTGATAAAACACCATGGTTAAGGCAACTCACAAAAGGGCTTTTTTGAAGCTTACAGTTTCAAAGAGATTAGGAGTCCAGTACCCTCATGATAGGGAGCATGGCAGGCATGGAGCTAGATCAGCAACTGAGAGCTCACATCCCAACCCACAAACAGGAAGCAGAGAGCATACTGGGAATGGCTCAGGTCTTTTGAAAGCTCAACACCCGTCCTCAGTGACAGACGTCCTCTAACAGGTCACCCTTGCTAGTTCTTTCTGCACTGCCTGGTTTTCTGTCAACACGATACAAGCTGGAGGAAGGAGCCTTGGCTGAGGAAAAGCCTGCAGGGCATTTTCTTAATTAGTGATTGATGGTGAGGGCCCAGCTCATGGTGGGCTGAGCTATTCCTAGGCTGGTGGTTCTGAGTCCTCTAAGAAAGCAGATGGAGCAAGCCATGGAAGGAAAGCCCGGAAGCAGCACCCTCTATGGCCTCTGCACCAGCTCCTGTCTCCAGGTTTTCACCATTTGAGTTCCTGTCCTGACTCACTTCAGTGATAGACTAAGGATGTGGAAGTGTAAGTCAAGTATATCTCTACCCGCAATTTGCTTTCAGCCCTGGTAGTAAACCAAACGAAGACACTGCCCAGACAGTTTCACCAGCTTGGTATTCAATTACATGAGCCTATGGGAGCCATTCTCTTTCAGACCTCCACAAGACCTAGAACAGAAGCTACCAAGTATGCAGGTGAAGGACTGCCTAGATTAGATTAGTTTCTGGGCATGTCTGTGAGTGACTATCTAGTTAGGCTGATCAAGGTGGGAAGACCCACCTTAATGATGGGAAGCATCATTTCATGGTCTGTGGTCTTTGACCAAACATAAAGGAGAGACCTGAGCTCCACCACCTATCACTACCTCCCAGCTGTAGATGCAATGTGATCCTTCTAGGGATTGACACAGATGACATAGTCTCTTCGTGTACTTCTGATAGTCTCTGTAGAACCCTGACTGTGCCTCCTGTAGAACCTGCACGCTCTGGGCTTATTTGGATCTCAGCCAAAAAAGCTGTCAGCCTTTTATGACACCTGACAAGTAGATTGGAGTTAGGCTTTAGATACTAAAGAAATCCACCTGTGTGTGTGTGTGTGCTTTATAGCTACAGGATGCAACAACTTATCTTTACCCTAGATGGATATCCCAACATGCCTCTAATAAATATACTCTTAAATGGATGCCATAGGGTCCTGACTCTTCACAGAACTCCTTTTGAAGTAGATTCATCTTACCAAGGCCTTCCTCCATCGCCCTGCACATTTATTATGTGGATCATTAACATGAAGTTATGAATGCAGTAGATCAGTGTGATACTCCAAAGCATGTCCAGAGGATGCAAATCACTTTAGACCATATGGTGACATAAGGCAGGACTCATGAGCCTGGGAGAAAACTCTAAGGACAGATTTTAGTATATCTCACGTAAACACAAATATTATTCTGACCCTTTTTTCCTGGTTGAGACACAAATTAAGACATTTGCCAAATCAGTAGTAACATATACTTGAGGCCAAAATAATTGCCTCCCGAAAAGATGCCACATCTGGCATAGCAGCTGCAGTCCAGACAGTGCAGAGCCTGGTTTAATTTACAGTAGTCTACAGTCATCCTGCAGAATTCGTCTGGTTTCAGTAAAGTTGAGAATATTAAATCTGGGCTGGAAAGATGGCTCGGCCATTAGGAGCATTAGTTGATCTTCCAGATGACCCAGATTTTAGTCTTAGCACCCACACGGTGATTCAGTCATTTGTCGCTACAGTTCCACAGGATTCAGTTCCCTTTACTGGCCTCCACAGGCATCAGACATGCATTCAGTTCACAGACATACATACATAAAAAAATAGATTACATAATTATTAAAATTGAAAAGAATGGTACATCTAACGGATACAGGTAGATGTCACCATCCTGTGTTCTCTGTATGACTAAAGTTAAAGCTAATTTGTTATTCCCACTCATGGCATTTCTTCTCTGTCAAATATTGGTTCACTCCTGACCCAATCTCTGTTCACACTCAGGGACTAGGAAATGACTCAGTGAGACCAGGAACCCAATGGACACACTATACGCTTAGCCTGAGGCAAAAGTCCACCTGGGCTCTACCAAGGAAAGTGACCTGGGCTCTACCAAGGAAAGGCCGTGATGATTCTTCAAGCTGCCAGCACCAGGGTCAACAGGCCAGTGAGCCTGCGGCTGCTTCGCACCCTATCGCCACTTGACGTCATCTGTTACTTAATTTTAGTTATTCTCATCGGTACAAAGTGGTTTCTTGTTGTGATTTCTTTCTTTTTCTTTTTTTCTTTAGCTCTGGCTGGCTTGGAACTAGCTCTTTAGACCATGCTGGCCTCGAACTCACAGAGATCCATCTGCCTCTGGAGTGCCGGGATTAAAGGTGTGCACCACTACCACCTGTCTTAAAGAAATGCTTTTTTTTCTTCTCAATTTATTTCTTTCTGATGACTAATAAGGTTCAAAACTTCTCACATTTCTCAGGAAGTATCTACTTTTACAAAGTGCTCCTAATTTAGTTGGGTATTTTTTCTTATTCATTTGTAATACTGTATGTGTAAGTATTTTTTCGAAGAGTGGCTCTCCACTATGAATGGCATAGAATTGCTCCAGACTCACAAATTGAACTTATCCTAATAAATTCAAATAATCAGTCTTTTAGTTTTTATTGTATTTATTGTTGTTGTTAGTTGCATTACGTATGTGAGCAAAGGTACAGGTATATGCATGCTATAGCACACATGTGAAGACAACTTTTGGTGGTTCTCTCCTTCCACTGGAATTCAGGGATTGAGTTCCTCCAGTTAGGGAAATGAGTGCTTTGCCAAAAGAACAACTTCACTGGCGTATCAATCTTTTTCTTTACACTGTTTTTGTTTTTCTTCTATGTTATTTTAAAGATACATATCAGACTAATCAGATGTGTATTAAAATAAAAATATTCTGTGAGGCTCTTACTATTACTTGGGTATACCCTCAGTTATTGGTGGAAGAAGCCCAGCCTGCCTAGCATAAACCACATCAGCCCCCTGCAAATTCTGCACTCTCGTTTTCTGGCTCCCTCCTCTGCACTTCCTCAGCTCTACTCAGTGGTTCTCACGTAGCACAGCATTCTACCCACCCTGCTTTCTGGGAACAGCAGTGTGTCAGTTCCCATGTCACACCCCTCCTTCCCACCTGCCCCCACTTTCTTTAGACCTACTTTTCCTCTACACAACTAAGGAAGTTTCCAGAGGACCGTCATCTGATTACTTGATCCAGTCATAGCTCATGTTCTTCCTGTCATGCAAATGCAAATCCAGTTCTGGCTAAGGGGATCTAAGGGGATCTAAGGAGATCTAAGGGGATCTAAGTCATCCTTGCTCCTGCCCACGAGAACAGAAAAATTGCTCATGCTGTTCCCTGCTCAGGACAAGTTCAAATACTCAAGACAGCAGGGTAGAGAGGGTTGTCTGAAAGAATATGAACCTTTGATTCCACGGAGTGCCCATGATCATACAAGGCCTGAAGGACAGCTTTGTATTGGTCTATACTTTTTAAAAAATCACTACCTTTCATTTACTTATTGATGGAGACACATGTGCCACAGCACACAGTGGAAGTCAGAGGACAGCTGTGGGAGGTAGTTCTCTCCTTCTAGTGAGGCTGGGTTCATGGGACAACCTCCATTTTAAGGACAAGGAACAATAGTGATTCACACTCTCTTGTGCCTAAGTAGTTAGTGCAGGCACCTGATTCCCCAGATCAGTCTCTCCCCTGGTGCAGCGGTTGTGGAGGGCATGCGTTTACATGGTGGTACCATGAGATGGAAGCAGCTGGTTCCTTAAGTCACCAAGTGGAGAACAGCTATCCTAATGAGCTGCGCATCTTGCAAGAATATGTGCGTTTACAAGAAATACACATCTCTTTGTGGTCAGGAAGTGAGATTCTACATTTTGTATGTTAGTAGAATATAATTTAACCTATTTTAAGACATTATTTCCAGAAATGGGATTCATGTATTCCAATATAGCAGGGTACAGTTTTATCGTTTATAAATAGGCTCATTGTGGGATATTCAGAACTCCCCCACTTTGTTATGTAACAAAGCATCATTGGGATTTCTCTACATCAATACAGCTCACTCTCCTTTTTTTTCCACAAAAGATTTATAAATTACATCATGAATGCATTTCAATATAGTTAGGAGATATATTTCCTATGTTTTTAAATAGGTCTTACATACATATGCTATAAAATTTAAAGACCTTTAAAGAGTATATGTGGGGGGGGGGGAAGCCTCCCTCTCACTGCTGTCCTGAGCCAACAAATTCTCCTCCATAGGTAACCAGTATTTTCTGTTCCGTGTATATTTCCAGAGACATGTTATGCACAGGATGTTTAAATAAACTCCCAAAACAATAAGGTATTTCAAAGTTAAGCATGGGTCCACCAACACAAATGTTGCGAAGGAGATTGGAGGAAGCCAGGTTTTACTCTTGGCTCACCACCCACCCACCCACAGCCCACAAAAGATGAAGGAAGCAGGCAATTCAAAGGTTTAGAGAGCTCTGTTAGTGCACTGAGTCATTTTGCCACCCCTAATCTCAGCCTTGGGGTACGTCACCTCCTTCATACTAACATAAGGAATTTTACTGGCATAACCTGGCAGAACATAATCTATGTTTCTTCCAATCTGATAAACGCAGTGAGCTCATGTCTGAGTCATGCCTAGAATGTGTGGAGGGAAAAGTAAAAGTCTGATACAGATAATCTATGGGTAGGGTAACGGTAGTTTGGGAGGCAGTAGGACTTAGAACAATGGGTAGGGTAACGGTAGTTTGGGAGGCAGTAGGACTTAGAACAATGGGACAATGAACATATTTTCTCTAACCAATAATAGAAAAAAAAATGCCAGGGTGACTTGGGATGTACTCAGTTGGTAGAGTGCTTACCCAGTATGCACAAAGCCCAAGGCTTTATCCCCAGCACTATATAAAGCTGGGTGTGATAGTGCGGGCCCATAACTGTAGCACTCAGAAGGTAGAGGCAGGAGGATCATAAATTCAAGGCCACCCTTGGCTACATAGTAAATTGTGCACACCTGTTATCACAGAATTCAAAAGTTTAAGCAAGGTCAGCTTAGGCTACACTATGAGTACCAGGTGAGCCATAGCTACATGCCAGGATCTTGTTTTAAAACAATAAACATGCAAAGGAAGTTGAAGAAGTTAAGAGAGCTTATTACTCTTGTAGAGTTCCTGGGTTGGTTCCCAGCACCCACCAGAGGCGACTCACAACCACTTGTAAATAACTCCAGTGCCAGGGGATCCCATGCCCTCTTCTGGCTTCTGCAGGTACTACATGCATATCATACATAAACAGACAAATAGACACACAAATATAAATATACATACACATAAACTAAAAAATTAAAACATGAAAAGTTTCTAGAGAAAAGTTGCCTTGAGTCCTGTTTAAGAAAGCTGCATAGAAACAGTAAACTTCAGCAGAAAGGATGAAGCATACCACCAGAAGCCTAGAGTCTCAAGCAAGAATGATAAACAATGCATTCAGCTATGAAAATAAGACCTCTCCCTAGAAATACCAGGAGGGCTCTCCAGAGGGGCAGAATAACTAAAAGATTAAGATGCTTTCTGAATATACTCCATAGTTAAGACTTCTAGCTCACTGCTAATGAGCATTCTCTCCTAAAACACAAAGGATTACTCCCTACCGTCCTCTGCAGGCTCTTTAGCCTTCTGACTAACTTTCTTCACTTAGAACCTAAAGTGGGTTAGATTTAATATGATGGATGCCTGGTCTATTAACATCCTATGAAAGTCTTTGTTTTTCTTTTTCTCTTTTGCCACTTTAATAAAAATATATGGTGAAAAGAATTAAAATCGTGACAGCTAGAAAAGCCTGAACCCAAGTAGAAAAGGTTCCAAGTCATGTGCCTGTCCACTATTACTATGGGAGCAGGAATTGTACTTCCGAGCTTCTAAGCCATTGTATTGTAGGTTTGTCCCTATTAAAGAGGTCAAATTGTTTCAGCTCTGCAAAAGCAAAGTAAAATCTTGTTGCAATGGAGTACTGCAGAAATACATAATCTCTACAGGCAACGTAAAGGATAGAGTCTATGTAAGTCATATGGGAAACATCCATGATTAGTGTGAGTTTCTGACCGGCAAGAATAAAATCAAGAGCCAAGAATAATACAACCATACACTGCAAACAATATTCCTGTCCAAAAACAGACCATAGTAATCTCATAAAATTACATAATGGTGCCGAGGCATCTGGCATGGTGTCACACACCTATAATCCCAGCAGTCGAGAGGCAGAGGCAAGAGGATGCCAGGCTAAGGCCCATCTGAGCTACACAAAAAGACTTCATTTCAAGACCTAGGGCTGGGATGTGGTTCAGTGGTAAAACATTTACCTATATTTACAAGACCCTGGATTCAGTCCCTAGCAACACACACACACACACACACACACACACACACACACACACACACACACACACACACACACTAGTGAAGCATTCCTATTGTCTAGTGACCTTGTAGTCATGAAAACATCATAGCATATGTATGACTCATGTGCTCACAGTGAGGCTGTTGCAAACAAGGCTGATACACTGTCATGTTACAGTAAGGTTTCTTGGTCCCGGGCAGCCAGAGGTCTAGACCCATAGACGTGCAGCCCCAGACCCCTTAGTCACCTGCCGCTGCTCAGGCCCCCAGAAATGATTCAGACACTTATATTAAGTTTATGCTGTTTGGCCTATGGCTCAGGCACATTGCTAGTTTGCTCTTACATCTTAACTCAACCCATTCTCATTAATCTGTCTGCCACATGGCCCGTGGCTCACCTGTGTTCCTTACAAGTTTCTTCTTGGGCAGCTGGCTCAGTCTGTCTGACTCCGCCCTGCTTCTCCTACCTATGTTGTGATTTCCCCTCCTACTTTTTCTATGGTGCCTGTCATGGGCCAAAACAGCTCCTTTATTTAAAGATTGATATTCATAGCATACAGAAAGGCATTCCCACATCATTGTCAGTTGTATCAAATAGTAATTGATTGTGTTGTTTGTATAGCTACTATACTTTATAACTCTTATACTGTGCTTATATTTATTTTTATTGTTTAAAGATTTATTTATTCTTATGTGTATAAGTGTTTTGCCTACATGTATGCAGATACATTCATGGCTGGAGCCTGCAGAGGCCAGAAGAGGGCATCATATCCCCTGGAACTGGAATTAAGGGTGTTTTGTCAACTACCATGTGAGTACTGGGAACAGGACTCTCAGGTCTTTTGCAAGAAAAGATGCCTTTAACTGCTCAGCCACCTCTCCAGCCCCCTATTCTTCTTTTGTTGCTGTTTTTAAGTTTACTGTAAACCAGGCAGTGGTGGCACATGCCTTTAATCCTAGCACTCTGGAGGCAGAGTAGATCTTTGAGTTCAAAACCAGTCTGGTCTACAGAGTGAGTTCCAAAACAGCCAGATCTACACAGAGAAACCTTATTTCAAAAAAACAAAAACAAAAGGTTTACTGTAAAGTAATATGCCATCTGACATATGCAACTTCCCCCATATATTTCATGTTACTAGATTTCTTGGTCATGTGAGAAAGCAATGTGAGCCAAATGTGGTAGCACAGGCATTGTAGCAAGACTATCAGAAAAGGAAAAGTTGGATATGGTGGTTTATACATAGATACCATCTATCTTTTAGGATGTTAACCCAGTTTCTGTGGCTGTGATAAAAACATTGGACAAAAGCAGCTCAGATGAGGAAAATGTTTATTTCAGTTTGTGATCCACCATCAAGCCAGGACAGGAACACAAAGGTAGGACCCGAAACAGTAGCCATGGACACAAACACTGCTTACTGTCTTGCTTTCTACGGCTTGCTTGGTCTACTTGCTTATTACAGCCCAGGGGCACCTGCCTAGGAATAGCACCACCCATAGTAGGCTGAGCCCTCTTATATCAATCACTGGTGAATAAAATGGCCCGTAAGACATCTCTACGGGCCTAATCTGATGGAGGCATTTTTCTCAGTAGAGGTTCCCTCATCTTAGATGACCGGAGCTTGTGTCAACTTGGCATAAAAACTAACCAGGACAGCTAGTAGTACTCTCTATAATGTTCAAATGATGATAAAAAATAAATATAGATTTCTCTGAGCAATATCACATGCTATGTAATGTATGGGAATTCAATGTGTGTCTCATGATTTAGCTCACTTAACTTTTAATATCATCTTTGGTTTTGATTTTTATTTTTTCTGATGACTGAGGGATAAAGACTGAAACATCTATGTTAAAGGTGATACTATACATATTTCCAAAGTTATTATTCTTGTAAAATGTGTGCCTCTATTATTAGACAACTAAATTAGAATAACCACTGTGGGGATATGAGGTCTAGCAGCTCCTTGGCCACTGTGAGGGTTGTGACTGTGAACAGAAACATACTATCACACTACTACCAGTGCATATCTGTATTAGTCAGGGTTATTTAGAGGAAGCCTAATTGTGTGCATGAGTGTGTGTGTGTGTGTGTGTGTGTGTGTGTGTGTGTGTGTAAAACGGTGATTTCTTAGCATGGTCTACAGGGTGTTGTCCACCTACCCAACAATGGTTGTCTCCTAACAGAGAGTCCACAAATCCAACAGTTGTTCAGTCCACAAAGCTGTCTCATCTATTCTTTGGTATATCCAGAAGAAGTAGGCTGTAATGCCAGTGAAGAAATGCCTCAGCAGCAGGATATATAAACTTGCCAGAGAGGATGAGGGCAAGCAGGAAAAGGTAAAAGCTTCCTTCCTCCTTATCTTTTTATAAGATGCCATGAGGTGTGGCCTAGATTTAGGGTGAGTCTTCCAACCTCAAACAATCCAAACTAGAAAAGTTCCTCATTTATATGCCAGGTGCTTGGGGTTTTAGTTAATTCCAGACGTAGTCAAGTTGACAACCAAGAATAGCCATCACAATATCCATGACTCACATGAGGAAATCATCACATGAGGTCCCCTAGGAGGTGCTCCAAGGGACTCTTAAGATAAGGTCCAATCTCTGCTTTACCCTTAGAAGGTTTCTGGTATTACATCGTTCACAAATGAGGGAAATTGGCTGTATCTTCTGCTTAGAGAAGTTGTTTTGTTTTTTTGTTTTTGGGTTGTTTTTTTTTTTTTTTTAACCAGTTATAGCCAGTTCTCATAGAGAACCACCATAAGCCCCATTTAAAGTTTGCTAGAGTTTCTGAAACAGATTGGAGGGGGTTGCCTCTCCCAAGGGCAGGAGTTAAGCACTTTTAAGCATTGTTAAATATCATCAACTACTGTGAGCTATTAGAATTGTTAGTTCTGTGTTGAGCTTTTGTTAAGCCTTTACTGTAAACGCCCTTTTAATGCTTTCTGTGAATGGCTAAAACTGTCAAGAGCAGGCCCTTTTGACAGGTCCTTCTTTTGTGCCTGGCAGCCTTGAATGGGGAGCTGTCAGCCATGCCACCCCTTTATTGGCAACCAGCCAGACTGCCATAATGGCAGCCTGGTGAGTCTGGACACTTTACAATTTCTCTGAGGTTATTTTACCAGCTGCAGAGGATCGTTATAATGACAACTGAAGAACTCTGCTCCGAACCACTCCAGTCTTGGAAACCAGAACTCCAAACTAAACAAAGGTTGGCGAATTCTAAGTGACCCTGCAGCCATTTCACCCAGGCCAGAAGGGAAGCATTGGCTCTCATCCGAGGCTGGTGCAAACACAGTCCTTCACTTGCTTGAAGGACTGTGCCAGGATTGATGCAAACATCACCCTTCATTTGTATATGTGCTGTGAAGATTACAAACACCCTTGCCACACTCTACTGTGGCTTTCTATGCAGGATGTGTGGCTCAGTTCTTCAGCTGGGAAACACTCTCTTGTGCTGCCCTCTGGTGTTACAACATCAGAAAAGTTTTTTCTCACCAAATTGTGCTCTCGGTCATTAGGGGCACTAGTCACTGTCCAGGACTGAGTCCTGACATTCTAATTTCTGGACCCATGATGTTGGCCACCCAAAGTTCAAGTCCATGCTACAGCACGTCAGAGTTTCTTAACCTATGGTCACAACCCCTATGGGGGTCCAATAACCCTTTCATGAGGTCACCTAAGACCATTGGAAAACACAAATATTTACATTATTATTCATAACAGTAGCAAGATAACAGTTATGAAGTTGCAATGAAATAATTTTATGGTTGAGGGTCACTACAACATGAGGAGCTGTGTTAAAGGGTCACAGCATCGGGAAGGTTGAGAACCACTGCTGAAGGGCAAAAGTTCCAGCATCTGAGACCTGCTTAAGAGCTGGCATGCCAGATATCACCTGTGCCTGATGGGTGCAGACTGATGCAGGGGCTCACTGCTCTTGGGAGCCAAGGATCACAACAGCACTCACGTGCCAGTGGTTCTGGAGGTTCTAACCTGAATGCCCGGAACTACCAGTCTAGCTCCAAAAACCGAGAACAGGCCCCTACCTCTCAGGCTTGGAAGACTCTGGCTGGTTGTGTCCATTTACATTCCCACCCCTGGGCACAAGGACCTGGGATTTCTAGCACCAGAAGAGCTGGTTCATCCTTGTCTATCCACAGTTCCTATCTGAGCCAAGCAAAGGTCCTCCAGCCAGTGCTGCTGGGAGGCTGTCTGCCAGCGTCTTACCTGACTTATTCCTATGTGATGGAATTCTTGAGTCATCATTCAGTTTTCAAAAGAAGCCACTGTTTACAAAGCTTCAGGCAAAGTACCGTCAAAGTACAATCTGGAAAGCATTTCTTTTTCTTTCTTTTTTTCAAATTTTCACTATGGGCCTCTTAGTGACTGTTGTTTCTAAGACGCCCTAAGATGCCCAGAAACTAACTCATTTGCTGTGTGGGTGGCTTAATGGGTGAAAGCACTTTCCTGGAAAGTCCAACTGTCTGAATTCAATCCCCAGACCCATGCAAAGGTGGAAGGAAAGAACCAGTTCCTCAAAATTGTTCTCTGACGTCCACATGCCCACCATGGAATAAATGCCTACACAAGCACCATGTGTTCATGCTGGCACACCACACACACACACACACACACACCACGTATGCACACAAATAGATGTTAATAATTTAAAAGAAATTCACTAACTTAGTGTCTAACAATAGTAACACAATGTTGTTTTCCCATGATACTCTGAAGTTGTGGTTCACGAGTCAGAACATGAGTTGTATTGATTACTGTTCTCTGCTGTGTTTAACAAGAGACTTGAGACAGAAATTCAGGCAAGAACTTCCGCATTCCCAAGTGAAATGAACCAGAATTAATGGAGTCCAAAGATGGGTCTTTGCAGGAGTGGAGTAGTTACAGAACCCCAACAGCAAACAGAAAACGTCTTGAAAGGCAAAGGTCTGCTAAGATATGACAACTGATCCAAGGAAGTCAGCATTATTGCAAAGAACAACTAAATATGCTTGAAAGAATAGTTAAGCCTGATGTTCCATACCACCTCATAGTGATTGTCATGAACATAAGAGAGAGGCATGGATTAGAGAGATAAATAAACACTGCTATTTGTATCTTAAAAACAGCAACTGGGCTGGAAAGATGGCTCAGCAGTTAAGAGCACTGACTGATCTTCCAGAGGTCCAGAGTTTGATTCCCAGCACCCACATGGTAGCTCACAACTATCTGTAACTCCATTTCCAGTGGCTCTGATGCCAATGAACATAAAATGAAGTTTAAAAAAAAATTAAATAACAACACTGCAGGCATCATTCTTAACACAAGGAACAATTTTGGAACAAATGGATCCAAAAAACTTCTGAGGGAATTCTATAGAAATAAGGAGACCCACATCCAAATACACAGGCAAGGCAATAAAACAGCACTTGGCTCTACACATTCCGTCATCAGGAAGCATGCTGTCACAGCCGTGTGCTCCTTGACAAGAGCAGGAAAATGGATGTTAGGAAGAGCCTGCCAGAGGGCCGAAGAATCAGAGATAAGAACAGAATCTAATCCAGGAGCTTCCTCCACAGCCAGGGAAGGGGATGTGTGTCTAGAGTATTTCACAAATACTTCAGGTGCCATGGCTGTGCCTGTAAGTTTGCTCACTGATTTTCTAGATGGGAGTTTTTATTGTTTTTCTGGCTTTGCTCCCTCAGTGCATGCTGGGTGAGTGGGTTTATTGGGATGATCAGAAAATGGCTACAACCTGTCCCTTAGATCATAAGGAAATTCATTCAGATCAGCTAGGGAAAAATAGCCTTGGGAGCAGTACTTGAGATTGAACTCAGGGCCTCACACATCCAGGGCAAGCACCTTACCACTAAAGCTGCTTTCCTGGCTCTGCTTTCCAGACTTTGATATGAGTGCTGTAATTGAATGGAATTTTCTGCATCTCCCTTATAGAAGGGTGAGTCTATTTGGTGGACAGGCTGACTGCAGCAGAGACCCCTTGCTCTCTATCAAAGTCACTATTCTTTTTAGGCATATAATCTTTCTATTTGAGGTCTCAATGTAGCTGAGAAGGCATGGGGTAGATCTTGAGTTGAGTGGAGTAGAACCTGGAATGGTGATGGTAGGTTTTTGGTTTTATTGTTTGTTTGTTTTTGTCTTTTTAAAGTGTTTTTTAACTAATATAAAGGGTGCTTGAATATTAATGCCCTTTCATCTACCTTAACCTCCTGCTGCTACCCCTGACTCTTCCCTGTATCCTCCTCTCCCCAAGTCTCTTTACATCTTTCATGTATCTCTACAAGTGTCCTTTAGCCCTCCAGCTTCCTTGATGGTTCAACTTGATGAGATCTAGAATCACCTAAGAGACACACTTCTGAGCATGTCTGTGAGGGCATTTTCAGAAAGGGTTAACTGAACCGCAAAGACCCTCACTCAGAGCAGAGCGGGCAATATCTTCCAACGGGTGAAAGAGGTCCGGATAGAAGGATAGAAGAAAAGAAGGTCCTGCCTTCTCTTCTTGATAAGCAGGCATCCCTCTGCTGCTGCCATCCTCTGCTGGCGTCCAATTTCCTTAGCCTCCTAACATGGACTGAATAACAGTGACTCCAGGAAGCTTCTAGGCCTTCAGAGACTCTTGTAGATTCCAGCCTCATAGACTGGAGTTCCCTGGCTCTCCAGCACACAGACATCATTGAGCTACCCAGCCTCTATTATGTAAGCCAATCTAATAAACTCCCTGTTATAACATATACATTCTATTGATTCTGTTCCTCTAAAGAACCCTGCCTAATACAGGCTCCAAACGCAAACAATGGATGAGAGCTTGGATACCTGCCCAAGAAGACATCCTGAACAAGAAATTAAGTATCTTGGGGCTAGATAGATTGCTCAGCACTTGAGAGCACCTGTTGCTCAATCATGACAGTCAAAGTTCAAATTCCAACACAAACATCAGACTGCTCACAATCTCCTGTAACTCTAGTTTGGGTTACAGGCATGTGCCACAACACCAGAGTTTTTGGAAGGAATGTTTTGCATCTTTTTTTAGTATGTGGCCCTGGCCGAGCTGGAATTTATGTAAACTAGGATGTCCTCAAACTCATAGTGATCCACCTGCCTCTGCCTCCCAAGTATTGGAATCCTATATGTGTCCCAGGAATGGTGGCACACACCTGGCATTTTTATAAAGTGTTATAGAGAATCAAACCCAGGGCCTTTTGCATTCTAGGTAACAGTCTACAAACTGGGCTACATTCATTCATTCATTCATTCATTCGTTCGTTCGTTTGTTTGTTTGCTTGCTTGCTTGCTTGCTTGCTTGCTTTTGGTGCTAGAAAATAAACCCAGGGTCTCACTCCTACTAAGTATATACCCATTGTGCTACAGCCCTAGTCCCTATTTTTGTTTTCTGCATAGCTTAAGTATCACATATTATTTACTAGTTTCCTATAGACAGGCCTTTAGGTTCTTACTAATCTCTTGCTACTGTCCTGTGTTCAAGTTCTTTGCACTGGAATTCTGCCGATGCAAAGCCTTGTCAGCTTCATGCCCCGCACTATCCAGTTCAGCCCACTAGCTTATAATTTTAGTTTTTCAACAAATGTTAAAGATAATATGTGCTTCTATTTTTGTGTATCATCTACTGTTGCAAAGTATATATTGGAAAAGATATGTTAGTGATTACAAGTCAAATATTTACACTAGTAGGAAGACTATAGAACAGTGCCCTCAGGGCTGGAGAGAGGGCTCAGTGGTTAAATGCTCTTCCAGAGGTCCTGAGTTCAATTCCCAGCAATCATATGGTAACTCACAACCATCTGCAAGGAAATCAAATTCCTTTTTCTGGTATGCATGAAAACAGAACACACACATACACACACAATAAATAAATTAATTAATCTTTAAAAAAATAAAGTTTGCCAGGGTCTGGAGAGATGGCTTAGAGGTTAGAAGCACTGGCTGCTCTTACAGAGGACCTGAGTTAATTGCCTGCACCCACATGGCTGCTCATGTTTGAGGAATACATTCAAGTGGGCAAAACACACAAAATGTAAAGATGGGGGAAAAAGTAGAACAGTGTCCTCACACTCACAGCATGGATCACAGTGAAACACCCCTGGGCATAAATCCCAGCTTACCACTTAGAACATGGTACTTTTCTTGGAACTTCAAACAACTCACTAAATTCTTTCAAGCATTAGTATTCTTATGACATGAAGGTTGTTCTGAGAACTAGATGATAATGAAATAGTCAGCACATGATAATTTTCAGTTAATAAGTGTGTACTGGACATTTTTTTCTAAATATATAATTTTCTCAATGACCAAGGAAAGCCATGTTTTACCTTTAGCTTAAAAATAGGACAAATGTCATAACTGTCTTTACTGTTAAGACAGAAAAATTGTATTTCTAAAGACTTAATCAGTGTGAAATATTTTCCCTTTTTAAAATTATTTTACATACTTCAATCTAGCTAGTTTAATTTAAAAATTTATGTATGTGTGTATGCTATGACACAAGTGTGGAGCTCAGAGGACACCTTAAGGAGCCAATTTTCTTACCACCATGTGGCCTGAGGGATCAAACTCATGCCCTCAGAATTGGTGGCAATGGCTCACTGGTTTCTTTTCAGATTGAATCACTGATATTTTTCCATGTCAGTACAAGTGTAGTGTACTGACTTTCATTACAGGTGTTTGAGGGATGTCGTATGGGTGCTGGGATACAATACAAACTCTGGTCCTCATAATTCCATAGCAAGTGCTCTTAGCCAGTAAGCCATCTCTCCAGCTCCTAATATTCATGCTGCGTGTGTAAATTTGCATGTGTGGATGTCAGAGGATAACTTTCAGGAATTGGTCCTCTCTGTTCACTGTGTGAGTTCCAGGAATGAACATCAGAACTCAGGTCTTCAGACTTGGCCATTTTGCCAACCCCATTTTGCCTTTCTTTTTCTTTTTCTTTTTCTTTTTTTTCCCCCCAGAAGAGCCTCTTGTACCTCTGGCTGGTCTTGTATATGTTAGTGAGGTTGGCCTTGAATTTGTGAACCTTCTGCTTCCACCTTCCAAGTGATTAGATAGCCTTCATGCACTATCATGCCTGGTTTGCCATCCATTGTTAAAAAAGAGAAAGGCCTTAAACTTTGTAAATATCTATTTGAATTTTGTAATTAAACTATTAAACTATTAGAACTCCACTACCCCGGGGCAGATCCAGTAGGGACAGGAAAGCCAGTTGCTGATGATCCATGTTTAAACAATCCACACAGAACTTCCTCACTCCGCAGTGGGTGAAGGGAGGAAGTTGTAGAGGCACAAATGTAAATGCCATTCTTCTAGAACTTGAGTTTCAGAAGTGAAACTGGCTGCTGAACTGCCCGTGTTTGGAAATGGCTGGTGGGTAGACAGTTGCAGTGTTAAACTAAACAATCTGCTGCCCCTTTTCATGCTGTGTGTTAAGGGAAGAGATACAAGAAAGAATCAATCAGAGTCATATTAGAACAGTTATCTTTATAACCACACCATTCTCTTTCGAACCAGATATTAGTATAGTTACAAGTTTATAAAAATCATACTTTTAGATGAATATGATTAAGGTGTGTAAAACTAAATAAAAATATTTAATGGAACTTTCACGTCGGCTAGAAAAACTGAAATCCCAGTTCAGTTTTCAAAGGTAGGGTTTCTGAACCAGATTCCCTAGTGAGCTTATCCATTGCTCTCTGGAATTGGGCTAAAAATATATGTTTTGATTTTAGTGACTCTTGTATTCACCATGTCCTCTTTCTATAAAACAACAAAGGCCTGGAAGACAGACTTCTTAGCTCTGTGGTATTGAATAAATTTCATTCTAATAAAATTTCAGTAGCTCTCCTACAAAGGAAGCATTTATGAGTAATATTAAGCTTCTGTGTCAGCTATTTGGGACTGGTGGCTGGGATTGGGAAAGAAACACAGGCACAGTCCCATAGCCAGCAGCTACTTTGTTCTAGGACGGATGGCTTGAACAGTGTACCAGCCCCCTTTTGCTCCAATAGTCTGTGGGACCACTGTGCTCTGGCCAACCTGGAGATCTAGATGAACTCTGTGAAGACAGCTTTCAGTTAAATATTAAGTACAGTGAAACAATACAACATTGTTGCTGTGAATTTTGTCTTACAGTTTATTGATTTATTTGGGAGTGAGGCTGTGCACCACTTCCCACTTGGAGAGGTCAGAGGATGATTTGCAGGAGTCTGTTCCCTCCTTCTACCAGGTTGATTCCAGGGATCAAACTTAATCATCAGGCTCAGCAGCAAGGGCCTTTACCGGCTGAGCCTTCTCTCCAGCCCTGAAACACTACAATGTTTTAAAAGGACATTTTAAAGCGTTTGCCTTGTGCTTGTCAGACAGGTTTGACTTCTAGTCCCAGATGAGAAAGAGAGTAAGGTCAAATTACATCTTCAGAATGTTGGCAAACCTCAGATCAAAGCTTGGAAAGAATGTGTTTAAAAAGAAAACAAAAACCAAAAACAAAGAAATTATGGTCAGCTCATGCCCAGGGCTCATCGCTGACACCAATGAAGATGGCTTGGAACTTACTACGTAGGACATGCTGGCCTCAAACTCACAGCATCCGCTTGTCTTAGCCTCCCTCTAGCTCTGGGATTACAGGCATAAACCCTACACCTGATAGGAGCTGTCACCTGAAAAAAGTTTTCCAAGGTTAGTTTTGGATCTCAGCAAGTAGGTACTAATATTTTATTTAGAAAACATGGAGTTGTTCTAGAATATGCTTTCAGGCCCCTCCCAGGTGTATCCGATAAGAGTGAGTTTATTTCAGATTATTCACTACAACTGGCTATTATTATTTGTTTATTTGACTTTGTGGAAAAACATGTTTTGCCACATGCAGCTTGTCCTTTTGATTGTATGCTCTGGTGAATTTTCTTAACCCTCAAGGTATAAATTGTCTGTTGTTCTCAATAAAGATATTGGATTTTAGGATCCGTTCTTCCAAGTCCCACCGTTTTTTAGAGTGGTAAATAGGAGGAAAAAAGGAAAACTTGAATGAGGGAACTTATGTAACTAGGCCAAACAGACGAGGATGAGATGTCTGCCGCTCTGTTCCTCTAGTGCTCCACAGTTCCAAATCCATCCTGACCAAAGCATCTCTTCACATCACATTTGCTAGGATAGGGAAAAGAGTAGTCTGCCTCGGCTACTTACATCATGGGCCCACGACTATAACCAGAACAGGAGAGAAGGCACGAAGCTAGATCTCCCTACGGTCCCGAAGGCTATGTGAAGAAATCTAGGCCTTCATCTCAAGAGCAATGGGAAGTCATACAATGTTTCAGAAGAAGAAAAAATGATAATTTCTTGGTTTGCAAAAAGAACAATACTTTTGAGAGGAAAAATAGTCACAGAATGTTAGATTAAGGGAAAGATCTTTTTTAAAAAAAAAATGGCATGATGTTTTGAATGCATTCTCATAAGTTCATGAATTGCAAACTTGAGTCTCAACACAATACTGTTAGGAGGTGAGGCTATTAGGTCATGGTGACTCTGCCTTCATGAACAGACCAATGTTACTGAATAAATGAGCTACACGGGCTTCTTACAAAATGAACTCTATCCCTTTCTTGCTCTCTCGCTCTTCTCCTTTCTGCCATGGTATGATGAAGTATGAAGGGCCTGAGATAGGGCCTGTCAATCTTAGACTTCATGTGTGTACTCATGCATACGTGTGGAGGTCAGAGGACAATCTCAGGTGACTTTATTTTCCCCCGGGGACTGTCCATCGTGTTTTTAGTGCTAGGATCTCACTGGCCTGGACTAGATAGATTAGGCTAAACTGGCTAGCGCTACATCCAGCAGGATTTACCTGTCTCTGGGATTACAGGCACACACTATTGTGCCCAGCTTTTTTTTACACAGGTTCTGGGAATCGAACCTCAGTCCTCATGTTTGTGTAAATGTTTTAAAGATTTAACTATTACTCAGCCCCCTGGCATTTTGTTTGTTGTTTTGTAATGAGCACTCAGCCTCAGGTGCTATTATTATAACAACCAAAAAATACACTAAGAGAGTAGGTAAAAACTTGTGTTTGCTTGAATACTTAAAGATTCAATATTATAAAAGGATAAAGGGAGATTTCTGGGAACTAGGAAGGGAAATTTAAGACTATATAAAACAGATTTTTCTTTTTAGGAAAAAAAAAAAAAAAAAAAAAAGCCAGGCAGTGGTGGCACATGCACTTAATCCTAGCACTTTGGAGGATCTTGAAGTGCGGAGATACACATCTTTAATGCAGATCGTGAGGGAGGAAAATACAAGCCTTTAATCCAGATCTAGAAGTGAAAAGACATACCCTTAATCTAGGCTACACTTTTTGCTGGAAGAAGGAAGGTTTTGTCCTTTGCCTGCTTGCCCTTACCTAGCTAGCACATCCATTCCTTCACTGGCATTGGAGCTTACTTCTTAGGGATTCCAGCATATACAGAAGGCCAGCTGAGACACTCAGCCTTGTGGGAATGAGCTAGATTAGAGTCTTGGACTTTCTGTTCACAGCTAGCCATTGTTGGATTAGTTGGACTGCAACCAGTAAATAATTCCAATAAATTACACACACTTACACACACTTACACACACACACACACACACACACACACACACACACACAGAGAGAGAGAGAGAGAGAGAGAGAGAGAGAGAGAGAGAGATTCATTCCATAAACTCTGTGACTCTAGAGAACCCTTTCTAATACAAACCCTAACAACTAAAGGTTTTTCTTTTTGCTACCCCTTTATTATCACCCCTACATATTTTTCTGGTTTCAAGAGTGTAATTTTATCACTGACTTGTTTCACTCAAAAAAGTCTTTATTATATTATAATTTGAAGTTGTTATATATGTAAACTCTTCATTGCTCTTTCTTGCTAACTAACCATGCATCTGATAACATCCCCCGGTACATGGTACCACTGTTCTACCAGTTAGTTAGTTGGGCCCCAAATCTGATATCTTTCTTAACTCTCTTCTAACCTATACTAACAGAATACAAACAAACCCCGGCAACTTCTCTTTCAAATAGAACTGAAATTGGACCACTTCTCACCAGCTGTAATAACATTATCTACTTCAGGACACCATCATCTTCTTCTAGAATTACTGCTTCTCTTTTTTTTAAATCTCTCTAGCCTCAAGATCCACAGCTGGCCTCTGTGCCACATCTAGAATGGTTCTGTTAGAGATTTTAATCTAATCAACTCATCTTTCGGCTCAAAACTTTCCATTGATGTTAGTAGTATCTGGCAAAATATATCTTTTTTTTGGTTACAGATGTCTGCACAGTTGAGCACCTGGCTACTTCCTTATATAATCTCTACTATTTGTGCCTTACTCAGCCATAAAAGTCAGTTTCCTGAGTATTGTTTCCTTGTTACTGTTAGTATTCTTCTTCCTATTAACCTATCAAATATGTTCTTACCTCAGGGCATTCAAATATTCTGTCTCCTCTAAACATTCTTTCTGTAGATATCCACTAAATGTGGCTCCTCCATATCAAGTCAGTCCCATTTTGGTTTAAGAGCACCTTATCAATGAGTTCTTCTCCAGAATCTAAAAATAGAAGTTGCCTGACACAACTGTTTAATCTTTACCCTGCTTTGTTCTGCAAAGTACTTACCTGACACTATGTATTTTGCTTTCTTCCTCCAGAACCAGTAAAGATCACCGACGACAAGAAGTTAGTTTTATCTATTGCTCAATAAATACTAAGGTGATGACCTAACCAGGCATGTACTAAGAGTTTGGTATTTTTGATGGCATAATTTATAAAAAAGGAATGACAGGCTGGGAACACATGGTATGTAGATTTCTAGATTTTAGGGCATTCTACATTTTCTGTTACTTATATAGTAAGGTAATCAGGGGAAGTGGTATGGGAATGCAGAGTTAAAGATTCACAGAGGTAGTGAGGCTCAAGCTGAGCAAAAGAATAAAATGAACTACGAAGCCACAGTTTAAAATTAATTTTAAATGGATAATTTGGTGATTATGATCTGTTCAATCAGATCGTTTCCTATGGCAAGATACAAATATAAAAATTATAAAGTCTCTTCTAAGTAGAAGTCTTAGTGGAAGATAAGGAATTGGGGGGATTGAAAGATTGGGGTTGTAATAATATTTGTATCTAGGATAAGGAAGGAAGTGGAGGGGGTTATTTTATAATAGATAAAGTAGAGGCTTTCAGCAGATTGAAGGTTCTGATGAAGTCAAAGAGTTATGTTACAATTTTTGAGCAATGATAAAGTCAAAGAAGACTTATGTTACAATTCTTTGAGAAAGTTTCTCTGTGTAACCACCCTGGCTTGTTCTGGAAGTCACTCTGTAGACCAGGCTGGCCTTGAACTCACAGAGCTCAGCCTATCTCTGCCTCGTGTATGCTAGGATTAAAGGTATACATGACCACCACTGCCTGGCTATGTTACAATTTTATTTTTTAGATTTACTTATTTATTATGTATACAGTTTCTGCCTGAATGTACACCTGCACACTAGAAGAGGGCGCCATATCTCATTACAGATGATTGTGAGCCACCATGTGGTTGCTAGGAATTGAACTCAGGGCCTCTGGAAGAGCAGCCAGTGTTCTTAATCCCCGAGCCATCTCTCCAGCCCAATATCACAATTCTTGAGCAAAGCAGGAGAAAAGAATTCAGTGCCCTGATACAAACACACACACACAATTTTTTTTTTAATTAAAACGCTCATAACCAAAGAATAAGGGCCAAAATTTGGATACTTAATACCCAAGTAAAAAGCCAAGTATGGTGGTGCACACCTATAATCCTAGTGGGAGGTAGACTAAGAGGTTTTCTTGAGCTTGCTGGTCAACTACTCTTGCTAAATAGGTGAATTACAGATTCAGAGCAGGGACTTGTCTCAAAAAAAAAAAAAAAAAGACAGAAAAGAAGGAAGGGAGGGAGGGAAGGAGGGAAAGAGGGAAGGCAGGAAGAAGGACAAACCTGCTAAAAGAAAGAAATGGAGGGGGGGGAGAGAGAGAAGAGAAGGAGGAGGAGGAGGAAGAGGAGAATCCTGCTAAAATCCAAAATCCAGGTTTGGGCTGGGATTGTAAAACTGGTGTAAGGCTCAACTTTTAGTGGGCCTTAGACTCTGGTCAGACAGGTGAAAGTTAAAAGACGAAGATGCACACATAAACCGACAGATGTTCACCACAACCAAGTGTCACAGAAGCAAGGGGTTTTGTTATTTTTTGTTTTATAAGAGATGCCAGAATTTGGCACATAGCCCCTACCTTTGGGAACCTAGAGAAAGAAAATATTCACTCCTGTGACCAGGGTGGTGTTGAGGATGGAGGTGGTGCTCCTGGGGTTGCAGCAGCCCCTGGGGATAGGAAAATCTCAGTCTAATAAGTTCAGAGAAAACCAGATTTTAAAAAGCGGGAATGCTTGATGAAAACTGGCTAAAAGATAACATTCTTAACTCCACTCTTTAACTTACTGCAAGCAACGTACCATCAGCGTAGTTGCAAAACATAGATGATGTAGTTAGCCCGGCTTTTTTCAACTCCCCGCGAATGTACTCTCACCGGAACTCCTCTGTGTCTGCGCTTTCCAATTGGCTGCTGCTTCCTCCCGCCTTAAATAGCTTCCGCCCACGGGTCTAACCGGAGGGCGGTCCCTAGGAGTCAATTCCGCCTCGTCCCCCCACCTTCTTCCCTTTTTTAGCTGCTTCCGGCCTCAGGCCCCGCCCCTGTCCGTGAGACCCCGCCCCCGTCTGCCCCTCCCCCGCCCCGGGCCGATGGCCCGGCCCCCGCGGCACCGCTTCCGGTGTGGGCCCCGCCCCGACTGGCCCCCAGCTGCGGAGGAGTCCGAGGCTCAGCTGCTGCGCCGGGGCCTGAGCGGCTGCCTCATCCCCGCCGGTGAGCCCGGAACGCTGCGCATAGGTGAGCGGCGCGGGTCTGGGTTCTTTCAGCCACGGCGGGAGCGGGGCTGTGGCAGGTGAAGGGGACCGAAATGGGAGCCGAGGCAGGTGTGTAGGGGAGACGCCGGCCAGCGAAGCGGGGGGTGGGGGGACAGCGGAGGAAAAGTGAGAGCGCCGGGAGGAGCCCGATCCTCCGGGTGACCAGGGGTGGTTTGAGATAAAGGGATGGGAAAGGTAAGGGACCCCCGGGGAACCTCAGGGCGAGCTTAGGTGGGCTTGGGGTGATTGGAGAAGAGCCTGGAGATTGGCAGAGAGGGCTTGGTGGGGTAAAAGTGATAGGCTCCGTTGGGAGGGGGTAAAAATGGAAAGGGGGGCTCGTAGGAGTCAGGGATAGAGCGGCTGGAAAAGAAGGTGAGAGATATGGTCAGCAAGGCCGGGCTCAAGCGGCAAGCGGTCCGTAGCACCGGTTTGGAGATCCGGGAAGTTTAGAAGACAGAGCTAGGGATGAAGTTGTTTGGATTTCTGAGGCGTAAATTTTCTGATTGTTGGTAGTATTGTTTGGATCATTGGCTGCTTAGGGATTGGGATGAGATGGGTTCTGTGAGGGAGAATGTGCCAAGTGAGTTGTAGAACCGAGTCATCTCTGTCTTACTAAATAAAGAGGCAATGGGACACCTCCCCCTACGCTGAGGGCAGCCTGCAGAGAAGATGGTGCCAACCAGACAAGAAACATTTGTACACTGACTGGCGGAGTTGGTTGAAATATTTCGGTTGTGTTGGTTGACTTTAATGATTATATGAATATTTTTAAATGACCAATGAATTTCTTATTACTCTTTTGTGTGTGTTTTGTTTTTGTTTTTTTATCTTTGTCCCCAAATTGGTTTTTATTTTAAACGAATACTTTTGCCAACAGGGTGTAAATCCATTCAGGCTTTCTTACAGAATAAGATTAAGCATTGCTGTAGGCATAGCATAACTTATACTTTCTAAACTGCTAAGAGGAAGTGCGGGCAATAAGAGGCAAATTGGAATTTGAATCTTTTAACATCCTATAAAAGCTACAAGCAAGTGCTTCTAAGAAACAAATTGAGAATTGCCTAGCATGGCTCTGGCTGGTTTTGATTTTTTTTTTCCTAGCTTTAAAAATTGTACCCTATAAGCATGTAAAAAAATATAAATCAAAGCCATTTTTCTCGTTAGGGATTTACTTCTTCCATGACTTTTTGAAGATGGTAAAGATTTCATTTTCTTCTTCATTTCAAAATGAAGTCCTAAAATACTGGGACAATGCAAATATCAAGTCCTAACCTGCACAGTACAGCTTCCCCTTTCATGTGGCAACAAAATTGCACACCCTGGTACTGGTCTTCTTCACCCTAAAATTTGCTCTGGCATGGTAATCCATTCACTTAGGAAGACTTGTGAGAAAATATAATTTAAGAGAGGTTTGTTGAAAATGGGAGCCTGGGAAGGGTTAGAGGTGGGAGGGTGTGAAAGGGGCTTGAGACAGATCGGTAAGAATGCAGATAAACCTGCCCCCAGAATACTTTGGGACTGGAAGCCTTTTCTTACTGTATTCATAGAATAAATATAGTAGAAGTGAATCATAAAGAAAGAGGATGTGAGGAGATTTACTTGTGGTTTATAAAAAAAGAAACATTGACTTGTTTAGACAATATTGGTACCTGTTTCAAATTAATTAACTTTAAAATCTCCAGAGGAATTCCCCCCCACACCCCCTGTTTGTTTTTGAGGGAAGCATGCAATTTGAGACTCTTGCCTCCTTGTATGTTTCTTTCTTTCATGTTGTTGAAACCGGATTCTTTTGGAGGCTATAATGTCCACTTAGCCTGGTTCAGTCCACTCAACAAGCTGACTGGCAATTTGATCTGGGAAATTTTCGAAGTTTTAACCCAATCGCAGTTTGCTTGATCTTGCTTTTTCCATCAGAAAAGTCATTCTGTCTGGCTGCTATACTCTGTGTAGCTTGAGTAGGAATCTTCTCCAGAGAGCCTGGGAATATAAGCCATTTTCTTTCTTTTGCCGTCAGGCCAATCTTTGCCTTTGTTAACTGTAACTTTATTACAAATTTTATCAATTCAAAGCCCAGTAGATAACTGATAATGGAGAAAATATGAGATGAGAACTCAGTTGTTAGCAGACTTACATATCTTCTGGATTTGCTTTTTAAAAACTACGTAAATCTACCAGTCCTGAAATTTCCCCCTTTTTCCCTCCTAGATACTGTTCTGTTCTTTCTAACTTTCCTTCTCCACCCTCCAAACCACTACAACTTACTCATCTTGAAATTCAGGTTTAGGAGTACTTAGTAGTCAAAACTTTACTGGAGAAAAGAAAATCTTTTACACCGGTTTTACATAGTTTTCCCCTTCTTCCTCCCTTGTGGTTTTGGTTACTCACTTAAAATGTAGACCCAGTGTGCCTGCTGGGCTGTGCCCAGGTTGAGAGCCATGCCAGTCTGTGGGTGAAGCCAGAGACAGTAATGGAGCCTCTGCAGCAGCAACAAAAGCAGCCACACCAGGCTCCTCCTCAGATGGATGCCAGAGAGAAGCAGAACCCACAGACGAGAGAAGCACAGTTCCTGTATGCCCCCAAACTCACCACCCAGCCTACTCTCCTTTCTGTTACACCTGGGAGACCTTCTGGTAGCCCTGTTCTGGGTCCCTTAGCCAGAGTTCCACCAGCCACATCAGTGTCCCAAGTATTTGAGCAGAGCAACGTCAGCTCCGAACCTGAGGAAGAGGAAGGAGGTCTGGAAGATGAAGATGGAGATGATGATGGCGTTGCAGAGGTGGCTGAAAAAGAAGCCCAGGCTGCTTCCAGATATTTTCATGTGCAAAAAGCAACTCCCCAAGATCCCAGAGCAGCACCTATGTCCAGCCTGCTTCCAGCACCTGTGCTCCCGCCACAGGAACAGCAAGCTAAAGAAGAGCGTACCAAAGACACCTCCAAGGTCCCACCTTCTGTCCCCACTGCCGGGCAGCCGAGCTGGAATCTGGATGAGCAGCTTAAGCAGGTCAGTCTTTCTGCTGTGGGAGGCCATTTGTTCTACCTATAGGTCAGCTACAGAGGGTGCTGGACGGGCAGGAGCCGGGACTATAACTTCTTAAGAACTCCACATCACTGACCTAGATATTAATAGACTGAAGTTTTTCCTCAGCATTTGTTTCCTTGAACTGAGGGTATAGCTCCACAATAATGTAATGCACAAGACTCAATCTCTAGGACATCCCCCCAGAAAACCTAAGAGTGTACTTAGGCACTGTTAGTGTAGTTTTTTCCAAGTTTCTGTTAAAGAATCCTTCTTAACAGAATTAATTTTTAAAGGAAGAATAAGGTAACAGCTGTGTTTCATTAGGACTATATAAGAAACAAAGTGGTTAGCTCACACTTGTAATTCCAGCACTTAGGAGGTAGCGGTAGAAGAGGCTCACCTTGAGTTCTGGAGTGAAGTCCTGTGTCACAAACCAGAAGATAATAGAAGTAGTAGTAATTGTAATAATAAAATAAAAAACAAAGGAGTTGGATGTGGTGGTATACACCTGTAATCTCAGTACTTGGGAGGAAAAATCTCAGATCTTGGTGCGTTCAAGGCTAGCCAGGTCTGAATACTAAGTTCCAGGCCAGCCAGGACTACATAGTAAGACCTTATCTAAAAAGTTTTAAATAATGCAATTCATGATTCTAATTAGTTTTCCTAATAAGAATGTAGAATAATTTTCCCTATGAGTTTCTTAGCTCCAAGTAAGCCCAAGATTGTGTTCTTTTGTTGAATATAGCTGTTAAAAAGCACTTTTATTTCTCAACAGAGAGCCTTATAGATATGATTCTGTTTTATCTTTACATCATCTGGTTAGAAAGGAAAGGGAGACCTCAGAATTTCCTTTTACTCAAAGAAAGTTGAAATTAGTTCCAAACATGATTGCATATCAGAGTCAAATGTAGGGAGTTTACTTGTTTCTTTGGCAGGGTGCAGCTAGAGTTTGATAGTGCTTGGGACCAGGACCTTCAGCATGCTAGTATGAAACTTTTTATAAAGGCAAGCAATGAAGTCCTAATAGTGAATTGTTTTGGAAGGTGGAACCTAGGGGATCTCTTCTATCTAAACTTTTGTCTTTATAATTTCTTTGTGCCCAACACTGCAGTTTTTCACTGTTCAAAGTATGAGAGTAATGGTAAGTTGTTCCAGGGTGACTTACTTGTTGGTGCTATAGACAGGGCATTCATGATAAGGTCACTAGTTTATAGATACACTATATAGTCCAGTGATGCTTCTTAGCCATTTGGGAAGAGCTGTGGCTTACAAAAGGACACTTGGAAAGTCATGGTTGAAAAAGGCCCTTTGGGAGCTGAAAAATAAGCATCTTTGACTCAAGGAGCCCTGAGCTGTTTACCCGAGTTTTGTAACAGTAGCATCAACAGTAGGTTCTAATTCCATGTCTGCTCAGTGATCTTTTGGTAGCATTCTAAATTGCTTGGAGCCTGTGTTTTATCAAAAAAAAGATTGAAAACAATGAAGCTACGGTTTATACTCATATAAATTTGTGAGGTTGAGGACAGGGGTTACAAGTTTGAGGCCATCCTGGAGTACAAAGTAAAAACAGTACTAGTACTGCTAATAAGAAGGCATTTCTCAGGGGTGTTGTAAAGAGAGCAAGTGAACCATGTGAATGCCTGTCTGGTGCCAAGCACATGGCAGATGTGCTGCAGGAATTGTCTTGTACAAGTGTTGTGGTTTCCTCTTCCACATCCTAGTGGGCATCCCTCTGGATCAGAGAAAGTACTAAGAGACACAGATCACCCAAGGGAGTAGCAACAAAGCTAAGTCTACAATCAGAATCCCAGCTTCCACAACAGCAGCACCTGGCCACCAGCCCAGATCTGCCTTCTGGCTGATTTCTTCGGTTTAGTAAAACATCTGTGAATTGCCGGCAGCCTCTGCACTGCTGTGTGGTTGGCACGGTTCCATGTTGGCCGCTGAGTCAGCTCATAGCAGGAACCGCCCTGACAGCCCTGGGAAAGTTCAGGCCTAAGGCGGCTGCTGCCCCCGCCTTGGCAGCTGGCCAGCCTCTGTGTGTGCGGTCATTCCTAGAAAGTGCAGCCGTGTGTGAGGAACAAGTGGAGCTCCAGAGCCTGTCTGTCTTCAGGAAGTGCAGCAGGTGTTGAGGTCAAGCCATTAGAGCTTTGAAAAAAGAGACTCTTTGGGACTGGCGTGTGCGTGCACACGTGTATGTTGTGGCAGGGCGCCCAGCCCAGCGTTCTGTATGGCAGCCGCCCCGTGGCTGCACAGCTCAGTGCTCTGGAGGCTTGTTGGCTGCTCAAACCCTTTGGGTTCATTTAAGTTTCTGAGGCATTCATACTAAATATAGACTGTTTGGCAGAACACCTGCCAAAAATGTTTTCATAAATGCCAGAGTAGCTAAGGCTTAGTGCTTAATTCTAAATTTACCTTCCTTGTGAATGTAGAGAAGAACTCTGTCAGAGAAACAGTGAGTAACAATGTCTTAAAACCTTTACTGGCCCCTTCTTACTCCTTTTGTATATTTAGTTTTTCAGTTTGGTCTTAGGGCTTCTCCTTTGCTCTGTTTTTGTTGTTTTGCATGAGTGTTAGATTTTTACTACATTGTATTGATTCTGTGTGTCTGCATGAGCATATACATGCCATAGTGGTTATATGGAGGTCAGAGGACAACTTGTGGGAGTCAGTTCACACTTTACATCATGTGGGGCTCAGGGATCAAACTCAGGCTGGCTTGGTGGCAGGCACCTTTACCAGGTGTGCCATCCTCCCCACCCTCCTCCCTTGTTTTAAACCTTGCTTTAATTAATTAACTTTAAATTTTTACTCTGTGTGTGTGTTGTAGTGTAAGTAGGTATATGTGTGGGCATGCCTCAAGTGGAGGTTTAGGTCAGAGAACAAGAGTCAATTCTCTCCGTTTATCATGATGTGGATCTTAGGGATGTAACTCAGGTTGACAGGCTTGGTGGCCGGTGCTTTACCTGCTGTGTCATCTCACCAACCCTTAAACATGCCTTTAAAAAGTAATTAATGTGCTTGAGGATTTGTGTGTGTGTGTTTAGTTATGCTTTCGACAGAAGACTAAAAAGCGTAGCTCTGAGAGAGCTGTAAAAACCATCAGGCGGTGGGACTGGCTGTTTTTATTCTTTGGTCTTTTGTTCTTTAAGTAATTAGCTTTTGGAAAGAAGAAGTTAAGTAGCACTTGCTCCAGCAACAATTCAAAGACCTTTTACAGTTGACACAAGATCTTAATTGTTAATGAGTTATAGTGTCCTTTATTCCGAATCATCTATTTGGGAAGAGTCTTTGTGCCAGGGCTCTCTGCTGCAGGCATGTGTCCCCCTCAAGGAGCCAGATGTCTAGCCGTGGTGCTGCAGCAGCCTCTAGGTAAGGTTGGGATGCAGTAACTTAACTCTGTCCTAAGTCAGCTGAAACCCTAATGAGTCTGCTCAGTGGCGAAGATACTCTAAAATAAATGTTTTTCAAACATTCATATATTATACCAAAGTAGAAAAGGTGATTTATTTGTTTGTTTATTCATTTTTCTCTTCAGTACAGCATAGTATAGAATCCTCAAAGCGTTTTACACGAGTTGATGAGGGGCTGGACGGTTATTTGCAAACTGAAAAGTTTAAGTGTAGCACAGTTAGTCTTTGTCTCTGAAATCCTGTTCTTACAGCACATAGAGTCAAAATTACCTCATGACTTCTCTCCTCAAAGAAAGCCTTGCGAAATATTTGCTTCTAAGGCTTGGCTTATTCTCTGACACCAGGGTGATGGGAAGATGGATAATACTATGGAGCCCAGCATTCTAAAACCCGTCAGATTTCTATGGGCAGAGTCAATAATTGTAAAACAAGACAACAAAGAACCGAGTGTCCCTTTTTCTCAAAGGAGATCACACAGCCAACTTGGGGCGGGGGTGTTGGCCCTTTAGGGGTGGTCTTCTGCTGCCTGGAGAGTGGGTATTTCTGCAATACAGGCTTTGTCTTAAGACCATTAGTGGAGCTAGGTTTCTTTCCACAAAACAGGAAGATGAGGGATAGTTTGATAGACATGTGGGGGCTAGAGTTTATATGTCTGGTTTTCTGCATACTTTGTCACTTTCTCATTACTTTGTGTGGCTTTGCATTGCCAGCTCAATGCAACGCACTGAAATTTACTGGGGCTCATTGCTCAATAAAGATTGGCCCTTCCTCAGTCCCTTGTGTTGTACAAGGCTTTGTTCATAGTTGCCTTCTAGGATGGAAGAGTCTTATTTCAGAGAACTTGCAACTGAGAATTTCTAAGCCTTTTCAAAGCTTGTTGATCGCATGTTAATGAGAACAGGGTATTGCCAGTTCCAAACATCTGGGAGCTATTTGCTGCATCTTCAGCCTTTAACAGCACCTCTGCAGGATAGATGCCAAGGAAGCCCCAAGGCAGGTGGGAGGGTAGTTTAGTTTGCTGTGCACTGGTAGAAATTGACTTGGTTTAGAGTTATTTTGTTTAATTAAGTCATAGAATTTGTGTGCAGTTAATAAAGTGCCTATTAATGGCATACAAAAATGGAAATTGGACTTGAGTGTGAATAAAGTGCCTACTAATGGCATACAAAAATGGAAATTGGACTTGAGTGTGGAGTGTGAATAAAGTGCCTGTTAATGACATACAAAAATGGAAATTGGACTTGAGTGTGGTTCAATTGGCAGAGTGCTCACTTAGTACATATAAACCCTGAGCTTGATCCCAGCATTCCATAAATGACATGGTAACATACTTCTGCAGTCTAGCATTTGGGAGGTAAAGAAAGAAAAATTAGAAATTTAAAATAATCCTTGGCTATGTAGCTGAGCTTAAGGACACACTATGCTACATGAGACTTTGTCTCAAAAAAAAAAAAAAAATCAAATTAGTCTTGTCTTGCTATGTGAGATTAATTCCCGCTGGGTATTAGCTTACAATGTTATATCTGGGTTTTTTTTTTGTTTGTTTGTTTTGTTTTTTTTTTTTCTTCTAATGCTCTGACAAACTGCTTTTTAGGATCTATCCTTCTAGTGTATGGGCCCATCAGTAGGCCTACTGTTCTAATTTGAGAGGCTTTGCAAACCTTGATTAAACTGTTGGCTGTAAAGAAAAGGCGGTAGACGCTCCTTTTCTCTGTAGGCTGTCTAGATCGGTGGCTCTGAGTTGGAGCCGGTGGTGCCTGCATCTGGAAGCAGATGTGTGCTCCTAGCATCTATTAAGAAGAACCATGAAGGCTGCTAAACATCACTCAGAGTACTGGGCAAGACTTGCTCACTCCCAAAAAGAGTTGTCTGGTTGAAGACCCAGCTGTCCATGGTGTCACTAGGCAGAACAACAGGCTATGCTTTCAAAGGTTGTCATTTCTGCTTTATTCTTAGTAGCTGAGGAGTTCCACAGCCTTCAGTTCTTCATTTCTGAATATTTTTGCTGTTGGTTGCTTTTGTTTGTTTGTTTTGATTTTTGAAACCAGGTCTGTTTTCTCTCTTTTGGGTGGGTGGGGGCTTGAGACAGGGTTTCTCTCTGTAGTCCTGGCTGTCCTGAAACACTCTAGCCTTGAACTCAGATCTGTCTGCCTCTACCTCCCAAATGTTGGGATTAAAGGCCTGCACCATCAGACCCAATTTCTTTCCTGTTTTGAAAAATCTTAACTATTTAATTAATTGAGATAGGGTCTGCTGTATAGCTTTGGCTGGCTTAGAACTTGCTGTATAGACCAGTCTGGCCTCAAAACTACAGAGGTCTGCCTGTCTCTGCCTCTTGAGTGCTAGGATTAAAGGTGTATGTCACCACACCTGATTTAACTCTATTTTAAATCTCCATTTTGGCCTTAGGTAGCCATTACAGCGAATACAGTATGCCTGGGAGAGTTTGGGGATCTACACCTTGAGGTCTCTTATTTTATTCTTCTAGCTCAGCCCTGTGTGTGGTACTTGTGATATTTATGGCATTTTTGGGGAGAGCTTTGTTGCCCTTTCAGATGTTAATCCACAGGGATTAAGGCAGATACTTGACGCACCTGTTACTTAATAGCAGGTTAGATTATTATCGGTTTTTAAGAGAAAGGAGGTGTGGATCTAGATGCTAGCTCTACCACTTGTTTGTTATGGTGCTTTGAACAAGCACTTGAACGAACTATCTGCACCAGACCCATGCATACCATCTGTTCCAGAGGGAAGGGAGTTCTCCCACCATCATTGGGGTTGTTTTGTAGATGCTACATAGGTAGAAGAAAAATAGAAATATGGAAATCTTTGTAAAATGCATATAATGTTCAAAGTTAGGTTGAATTGTCATTAATTCCTAGATACTTTTTAAGGCTCTAATTTTAGTCTTTTCTGCCTTGGTAGTAAGCTGCTCAGTAAATCCTAGATAATACTTCAAGACAATTTCTTTAGGTTTTCTAGGGCTGTGACCAAACATCAGTATTTTAGAGTCTCCTGAAACCCTTAAGACTTGTGGAAACATAAACCATGTACTTTGCTATGCTTTTCATGTTAGCATAGGGATATGGAAGTGATAGCTGGCTTAGTTTGATCCTTATCCCTCAAAGCCTAATCAATATACCCTGGGTCCTCCTGTCTCCTAGACTTCCAGGGACTTGGTCCATTAGTGGGGACTTCTATTTCCTGACTCTTCAGACACCTCTCTTCTGAAGCAGTCTCTGCAATTTAAAAAAAAAAAGCAAAGATCTCTCAAACTTTAAAGCAAAACAGACAACAAAACTGTAGTCTTCAAAGTCACACATCATATAATCATTAAAAAAACAAAGACAAAACATGAATTTTTAAAAGAAGTCCTGGAGTGCACGTTCCCCAGTCGTGGTTTCTCAGAGGACTTGCACACCCTTCATTTCATTGTCACACTTGCCAACACACTCCACCCAGAACTTGCACACCCTTCATTTCATTGTTTCACTTGCCAGCACACTCCACCCAGAACTTGGATCCTTCCAGTCTTTGTTAGAGTTTCTCATAGCTGCCATGCTGCCTTGTCGAGGCTTTCCCTAACCTCATTTGATATTTAAGAGGGTTGGATACCATTGGCCATTCTCTCTTTAAAATATATTGTTCTTTCTGCTTATTCTTCTTTATCTGTGTCATGCTTTCTTCTTACCTAGCTTTCCAGGTATTGTTCTGAGCCTTCTCTATGTCATCCTTGGGAGGCTCTTTTATTTTATTCATATATCCATATGAATGAAACATATATATGAGTGAAATATTTCTGTTCATACCCTACTCAAAACAGGCAGTGGTGATGCACATCTTTAGTCTCAGTACTCGGGAGTGAGGCAGAGGCACTCAATATTTTGCTGCTTCTACCTTCTTTAATTTACTCTAATTTATTTGTTACTCTCATTTACTCCTTGTTTATGTGACTGGTTCCATTTTGTGCTTGTGGGAGGGGTGGAGGTGGAGAGGTATCTACCTCATTTGTTCTGAATTACTGTACATTATTTTTGGGTGTTGGGGTTTTTGCTTGCTTGTTTTGGTTTTGAGACAGGGTTTCTCTGTGTAGCTTTGTAGCTTGTCCTGGAACTCACTCTGTAGACCAGGCTGACCTCGAACTCACAGAGATCTGCCTGCCTCTGCCTATCAAGTGCTGGGATTAAAGGCATGTGCCACCACTGCCCGGCCTACATTATTTTTTGTATTGGGCCAGGGGTGCATGTGGAGACATAATGGGAATTGGTTTTCACTATCTATCTACCTTGTGGGTTCAGAATATCAAACTCAGGTCAGAGGCAAGTGCCCTTACCCACTGAGTTATACATATTTTTTTTTTAATAAATAACCTATTCAGAAGAATTTTTATAGCAAAATTAAGCAGAAGGTACAGTGATTATATCACTCCTCCCTGTCCTTCATCACTATCAAATTTTGTACCAGAATATGTTTATTACGATCAAAGAAATTACATTGACTCGTTATTATCACGAGTCTTGTAATTAACATTAGGATGAACTCTTTTTTTTTTTTTTTAAAGAAATTATTACAGAATAGATTTCAAGGCATTGTTTAGTGTGCACAGGGTGGGGGTGGGGTGGGGTGGAGTGGGGTGGATATGTAGAGGTCATGGTTAACTTGTTAGAGTCCTCTTACTGTAAAAGTCACAGGGATCAAACTTGATCATCAGACTTGGAGGTGACTACCTGTACTCTCTGAGCCATCTTGCCTGTCTTTGGGATGCATTCTTATTGTACGTTCTGTGGGTTCAACAAATGTATAATGACATGTATCCACCATGGTACAAAACAACTTTGCTGCTCTAGAAACCATGTTTTGGAATGTTTCAGCCTTCCTTGCCTGCTGGCCCCTGACAACCACTGTCCAGCCCTTTTTCTTGAGGTTGATATAATCTGCTGATCTTAGTTTTGTTTACACAAATTTGTTTTCTTTTAAGACATTGTAGCTCTAACACATTTTCTAGAATTCTTGTTATTTAACAAATACATCATAGGCTATAAATACTTTTCTTGAATCTTTTGCTATATCCTACAGATTTTGGCTATTAAAAACTGACATGCTTTTAAGTCTCTGACATTTAAGATATTCTCTTTCTTAGCCTTATGTATGATTAGTTTCTATAAATGTTCTTAAAACAATGTGTGTTCTCTACTTGATCGATAGTGTTACCTTTTTCTATTGGATTGAGGTCTTATATTTTAAGTTTTTTGTATGACCAGGTTCTGAGAGAGCTTAATTAAAATATTCTTGTACAAAATTAGCCCTTTTTTGTTAGTATTTGGTTATTGGGATTAATAATGTATACTTCTTGTTTCTCTTAAAATTCAGGCAAGTACTGTAGCACTGAACTACACATCCTGAGTCCCACGTGTGGATCTGTTTCTGCCCTTGTTTTGTGATTTTGACCTAAGCATGTCCCTCTTGGGTTTTTTTTTTTTCTCCATTCCTGTCTTCATTTATTTAGTTGTCTTTATTTATTCTATACCTCTTATATGGTTTTATAAACTATACCTTTTATTCTTTTATTGGTTCCTTTTTAATTTTTTTTGAGATGTGGGTCTCACTTTTACCTACTCCTAGGCTTGAGTCCTAGGTTTTTGCCTTAGCCTCCTGAATAGCTGAGTTCATGTGTACAGACATGCCATGGTGTGGAAGTCAGAGGTCAGCTTGTAGGACTCAGTTCTCCCGTTCTACCATGTGGTTCCGAGGGATCAAACCACGTGGTCAGGCTGGACAGCAAGTGTCTGTACCCACTGAACCCCACCCTCTCTTACTACCAACACATTTTTATTGCTTACTTTCAGATTGTAATTTGCATCCTTTATCTTTTTAGCAAATCATAGTACCCAAGCAATTCTGGTTTTAACTTATGACACTCCGGCTCTGTCTTGTGGTTTGTACTTACTTTCAGGCTTTTTAGTTTTTTCCTTTTCTCCATTTTTTCCCTGTAACAGTCAGTTCTTTATACTTACTAAGTTTATGTATTTCTCCTTCACCACTACTTGTATTCTCTCTAACTTTCCTCTATTTTCCTTACTGAGTTCTTAAGTTTGTAATAAGTTCTGCCATGTTAAGTATGACATGTTTCCTCTTATTTTTCTTTATTTTGTCCTTACGTACTTTGTTCATAGCTCTTTAGATCCTGGGTCCCTACACTCACCACTATTTTGTCTTCCTTAGCCCTGTTTTTCTTGTTGGAGAGTGGTGTGATGTGAGTCTGGCTGCTTATCTTTGTAAGTCTTGTTTTTTAAGATTTTACTGTACTATTTGTTCTTACAGTAGGATTCTAGATTTGGTTTCTCTTTTTGAGCCCTGCTCTGTCTCCTCTCCTTCCACTACCACTGTTTTTAAATTTTTGTTACCTTGCTCAGCTTTTTTCTTGGTCAAGTATGTGTGTGTGTGTGTGTGTGTGTGTGTGTGGTGTGTGTGTGTGTGTGTGTGTGTGTGTGTGTGTGTGTGTGTGTGTGTGTGTGTGTATGCAAGTGAGTGATCCACAGGAACACTGGCCACAGGCATCTTTCTAACTCTACCTCCCCAGTGATGGAACACAAGCTTGTGCCATCATCAAACCTGGCATTTGTATGTAGAGTCTGGAGATCAAACTTGGGTCCCCATTTTTTAAGACAGGGTCTCTACATAGATAGTTCTAACTAGATGGTGTTGGCCTCTAACTCATAGAAATTCGGGTCTACCTCTGCCTTCTGAGTGCTGGGATTAAAGGCGTGCACCACTGTCTAATTCCTTTAATTTTTTAAACTATAAATCATAGGTTTGTTAAAACTTTTTGTTATGAAAATTCAAGCATCAGAAGGAGCGAAGACTTTGCTTAAGACTTTGCTTAACTTCTTTCAAGTGCCCGTATCTGGCCTTTCCTTTGATACATACCTTTAAATTTGGATGAATATCTTTTTCCTTTTATCCTGTCCTCTCCTGCGTAAGGGTCCATTTTTTTCTTGTGCTGATTTGCTGTTTTCTTGGTAAGCTCATTTTGTAGTGATTTCTGGAAGACCTGTCTACTTAAGGGTGCTCTCCTCTGCTGGAGCTCCACCGCTTAGCTGCTTGCTTTGGTTTGACTGGTGTGGATTTGGAGCATCCATGCTGCCTCTGATCTGGTGTGCAGGTTTGCAGGCCATTTCATGGGTGTAATCTTTCAAGATTTCTTGCTTATTTCAGTTCTGATTCTTGATATGCCTGAGACATGCAACTTGAGTGCTAGGGCTGGGGGAAATGATTAAATCCCAGTCCTCACCCCTGTTAGGAACTGTAGCTGGGGCGCCCAGGAATAGTAGCTCACGCCTTTAATTCCAGCACCCCAGGGGCAGAGGCAGGTGGATATCTATGAGTTAAGTTTGGCCCCTTAGACCCACATAGTGGAAGGTCACGGCTCACAACTCCCCAACACAATAAATATATAAAGAGTAACAAATGGGTAATATTTTTTAGCCCTCAGCTTTCGCACTTGCTCCTATTTCCACTTGTGAAGCCCTTTGTTGATTTCATGCTTAGCTCTGTATAGGAGGTGTGCGGCCAGATTTCATCTAACATTTCAGTGGGTCGGGTTTTGGGGTTTTTTGTTTTGTTTTGTTTTTAAGAATTGGGGAAGTCAGTAGGGTTCTTCTACATCAGATTATTCTTGCTAATGGTTTGTTTGCTCCTCCTCCTCCTCCTTTTCTCTACATGTTTTTTAACAACTAGGATTTTTTGATGTTCCCCGTGACAGTTACTGGCTTTGTTTCATTGAGTTGTGTAAGGCAAGCCCTACCGTCATAGCCGTTTGTTCTGTTTTATTGACAGCTGAGGAAAGAGGGAAGTAAGTAGACTGTATGTGGTCTCAGCAGGAGACTGGACAGTGGGCACAGGCGAGCGAGAGGTAATAGTCTCTCCACGGTTTCATATCTTTAAAATACTTTGTGGCCTGGAGCTTACTACAATGCTTGTCTAGTTTTCACAAAGCTTTGGGTTCAGTCCCCAGCACCACAGGAAATGGGTGTGTGATGTCTTGGATTCTTCAGAGACTAGAGAGCTGGTATAGCTCAACGTCATCCTCAGCTGCATGCTCTCCTCCTAGACTGCATAAGACCCTGTCTCAATAACTAATCTATATAATTTCTATTTTTTTCTCCCAGATTGTTCGAGTCATTTAGGCTCATTTTAGGAAATATAGAAAATACACAAATTTATAAAGAAAAGAACAGTCAACTGCAGTCATACAACTTAGATATAACTGTAAACATTTATAGTATTTCCTTTGTATTTTAAAGGAAAATGTTTGCCATAGGTTCATTATTTTACTTTATATACAATTTTGTGTTCTATCTTTATTACCAAATAGTCTGCAAAATTTTATCATTTAAATACTAAAGTGTCATTTTGAAAATTCATTTAATAATGATACATGTTAGATTTCAAACACAGGACAAAGGGCTGAGGTGCTTATTACATATCAAAGCGTACCTGGTCACCAGGCTCTCCCTTCATCCCTCAATCCCTACATTAAGAGGCCCTCCTGGCTGATCTACCCCGCCCCCATCCTGAGCTCTCCAGCCTCTCCCCATATAATCCAACTATATTGGTTGCCTGCTCTCTTTGTACCTTTGGCCTCCTGGCTGCTGCACCTGATTTCCCTCTCTCCCCTCCCCCTTCCCCTCCCCCCCTCCCCCACATGGCACAGCTCAGTCTGGACATGTCCACTCTGGACTTAGATGTCCTTGTGTCTGCCTCCGGCTGCCTGTGCTCTCCACGTATCCACCATTCACAGAAGCAGTCCTGCGCCTTTTCCTTTTTTCTTTTGTTGTCTTCCACAGTACTCGGAGGCTGAGGCAGGTGGGCCTCCACAGAGTAAGCTCCAGGCCAGCCAAGTGTACATAGGGAGATTCTGGCTCAATAAAATAGAATTCTAAAAATTTGAGGAAAGATCTTACTGTAGCCTTTGCGAGCCTCCTGCCTCTGCCTCCCACGTACTGGGGTTACGGACTTGAATCATCATGTCTGTCAAATGTATTTTAAAATATTTGAGAAGGAAAAGTGACAAATAGTTTTTAAATGTGTGAAGTAAAAATCAACAGGACTTTGGGTGGTTTTTTGGTAAGTCTATACCTTTTCAGATTTTTTTCCCCCCTGAGCATTTCTTTGTGTAGCCCTGGCTTTCTTGGAACTCACTCTGTAGACCAGGCTGGCCTGGAACTCACAGAGATCCTCCTGCCTCTGCCTCCAGGGCTGAGATTAAAGGCGTGCACCCCCATTCAGCTCTGCAGCTGTGTTTGTGCATGTTGTCCTGTCTGGTTTTTTTTAAGGTTCTGGCACAAGCTACATCTCACCCCTTACTCCTGCTTATGAATAGGCTCTCACAAAAACAGTTATATGAAAATTCAGAGTTCAGAAATTAACTTGATGGGCCAGAGATAGGTTAGTGGTTTAGATCACTTGCTGCTCTTGTAAGGACTGTGTACCATGTCATGTGGCTCACGGCCCTCTGTGACTCCAGCTTTTGGATCTGATACCCTGTGGGTACCCATATGAATATGCACATATATACACAGACAAATACACAGAAATAACATAAAGCATTAACCTGGCCTTGATAGCTCATATCTGTCCTAACATTTGGGAGGTTGAAACAGGAAGATTGAAAGTTCTAGCCTATTTTGCTACACAAGAATCCTGACCAAATAAAAAAAGAGAGAGATTTTTTTAAAAAGCATTTACAAACTGATGCATGATAGGGTTTTTTCCCCTTAAATGTTTGCTTCGTATACATTTAAAACAAGTGTTAGGAGACTTTGAGAGCAGTGGCTGGCCAGGCTCCTAATCTCTTAGCCATTTCTCCTGTTCTGTCATAGTTGTTCTCACAGGCTCTGCAGCTCTGAATAAGGAACAGCTCAGGGGTTGGAAAGGGTCATAGTGTTGGTTTCACAGAGAGAAGGAGCAGGCTTTCCTAGATCAGGCCTGCCTGCCTTTCATCCCTTGGCATCAGGCCCTCCCATCCCCACCTTTGCATTTTCACCTTTCTGCCAGCCTTTCTGATTGTAAGGTGTGATTTTGTGCCTAGATGAGAATGTAGGCTCAGGTCCTCTCCTTTCCCCACCCAGTCCCCTGCTGCTTAATCAGAAGTGTCACTTGGCTCTTTCCAAGCCACCGAGTTTGAATGATCTCTGTTGCTAGTGGGAGGTGGGCAAGCTCCTTCTGGATCCTGCTAAAGTTACTTGACAGCGGAAGGTGAGCATCTGATAATTATAATTCCAGTGCTTCCAGGGCTAGAGTGATTTAGTTAAAAGCAGTAATCCTGATCTTATCAGGAGGGTTTTGTAGTCCAACAGTGTAGCTTCTAACAGTATCTGTTTTACTTCCTGGGGCTCCTCTTTCCCCTTAGGATTCTCCTGTAATCCTGCCCCTTACCCTTCTGTGTCTCATTGCTTCCTGCAATCAGTTAAAACTAGGAAAAGGGCAGAAATGTTTTTCTTTTCTCATACTAAGATCTAGGATATGGATTTTTAACATTACAACACCACCAGCCATCATCAGAAAAGCTGCCACATACATGCTACATATAATAAGAGATGGATCTGGACAAAGATAGGTAGTTATGTGTTGCTTATTATAGGGGAGGAAGAGAAACATCCATATTCAGCCTAAATACTTTAGATAGGGGCTATATTTCAGAACAATTAATTGGTATCCAGGAGCTTGAGATCAGTGCCTTTGAAGCCTGGTGATTTTGCTAATGACTACTTTGAGGGTCAGTTCCTAGGAATTTGCCTAGATCTTACCCTTGGGGCTCATATTTATAAGATTATAGAGTAGGCAGGAAATGCATTACTCCTTTGTCTTTTCAAAGAAAGCTCAGGAATCTCATAAGAGTTATCAGTTTGCACAAAGGTGTTAAGGAAAGAAGTTTATCTTCCTACTTTTTCTTTTTTTAAGGATAATTTCTTAGGTGTCAGAATGTAGAGACCCCAAGTAAAGAGTTGGTGGTAGCTTCACCCTTGTATTTAACCCTAGGGAAAGCAGTTAATTTTTGCCTTGAGGGGAAGTGAGGAATGGGAACTAAAATTACTTTGGACATCTGAGCTGTTCTTTAATAAGATATTCCAGGTGGTCAAGGAGTAATCCTAAAATAGCCTAGATAGTTAATTGCTTTTAAAGTCAGGCTCCTGTCTCTGGGGAGGTAGGGCTCTGAGGAATGCAGTGCTGGCTCCTGAGGTCTTAGAGGCGTGGTCTGGCGATGTTATCCCCCCACCCCCAATCCAAGTGAAAACAAAAGCCAAGCCTTTTTTTGGGTCTGTCCGCATTTGCTAATATTTCACCTTTTTTTCCACACTTGGCAATAATAAGCCTTTAACTTCTGCTTCTGCAACCTGGCTTTCTTCCTAGCTGTGGGATTGGTATTGTCACCCCATCCCCTAGACAGTGGTCTGTTTTCCTTAGTGCTCAAAGGCTTCCTGCTTGATCCCCTGCCTGGCTTCTCTCTGTTTGCACAGGAACATATTTCTCTCCCTTAAGAATTCAGTCAAACTCTTTCATCCCCTCAGCAGAATCCAACTGATTCTCTGAGTTAGCTGCTTCTTAGAGTCATTTCCCCTGGTTATGCTGCTCCCCTCCCCACCCACCCATCACTGTTTATACAAACAAATTTTGGCATTGTAAATCACCACCGGAGGGACATTAAAAAGATATTTTATAAAAGAGGAGTCAGACTTTTTTTTTCCTCCCCAGAGACAAGGTTTCTCTGTGTAGCTTTAGAGCCTGTTCTGGAACTCACTTTGTAGACCAGGCTGGCCTCAAATTCAGAGATCTGCCTGCCTCTGCCTCCTGAGTGCTGAGATTAAAGTCATGTGCAGCCATCACCCGGCTGAGCCAGACTATTCTTTTGTCTGAAAGACTGGCTACTGTGAAGTTGTTCTGTGATAGGTTATTCTGTCCTTTTAATATGATCCAAGTACTAGTCTTCGTTACTGGTTGAGGGACCGCGGAGCATACAGTAGGTCTTCTCAGATGAGTCAAAAAGTTCATGTAGGGCCTAGAGAGACAGCTCGGTGATTTAGAGCACTGACTGCTCTTGCAGAGGACCTGGCTTAGAGCTTCTTGTAACTCGTTTCAAGGGATCTGCCACTCTCTTCTGACCTCCAAGGACTCCTGCGTGCACGTGGTACACATATAAGCACATATATACACATACACATAAAATAAGTATTTTTTCAAAGTTAATGTAAGGCTGGACATGGCAGCATATACCTCCAATACCAGCACTTGAGAGGCAGAGACAGACAGATCTCTATGAGTTCAAGATCAGCCTGGAACTAGTGAGACCCTGTTTGAAAAAAGAAGAAAGAAAGCTAATATAGAAAAAAAAATGATTAAAGAAATCATAGACAGAGGACTGGAGCAATGACTTGGCAGTTAATAACACTGGCTAGTCTTCCATAGACCAGCATTCAATTTCCAGCACCTACATGATGGCTAACATAAATTCAAAACAAACAAACCTCCTAGTCATAGGGACTAGCTTGAGCACTACCCCAGCTACATCCTCAGCACAGATAAATTTTTTCTTTTCTTTTTTGTTTTTTAATTGTCTATCTCCCTACAGGAGACTCTTAAGTTCCACTAAATCAGAGGCTTTGATCTGTCTTCTGTTTTTTATTCCCCCTCAGCACGTCTTAGAAACTAGTAATCCTAAGAGAGCAGAGTTAGTATGTGAATGAACAGAACAGGAAAAACAACCCCATTAGGTGTCTGTACATCCATATGTATAGATTGCATTTTTTCCAACAAAATAGTTTGATAAAACTATTCAGAATATTGATTTCATCTTACCCTTTTCATAAGTCATAAAATAAATAAATAATTTTCATAGATTGTCTACTGCCTCCCTTACCCACTGTTCACAGTTCAGAGTTTAAATTTCTTCCTGGTATTCAAGGCATTTCCTAGCCTCTTTCCACTTTAACTATTTGATTTGATGTACTTACATCCTCCTGCCAAAACATGCCTTGTTTATCCTCTACCTCAATGCTCATTTGAACTACAAATCTCCCCTCAGTTCATATTCCTCAAGGCTCCAAGCCTCGTCCTTCTACCTCCCAAGCATTTGTGGTTTGGTATTTGTGGCTTTACTACGTGTATGTTCAACTTGTTTTCTCTATTTCTTGGTAACCCGTCCAGGGCAGGCGACCACTTTGGTTTTGGAAAGCAGAGAGTTCCACCTGGGGTGTGTTCTCAAAGAAATCTGGATTGAATAAGTCTATTCTCAGATCTTTGCTTCACAAAAGAGAAAAAAGACCACATGGTCTAACCCTGCCTTGTGTGGGATCCCAAACCCTGAGATTCCAGATAGTCATCCAGAGCCAAGCAGCTGCTTGCCTCCGAAGAAGGCTTTCTCAATTGCCAGGCAGTTCTGTTCAGAAAGGACCTTCATCTGCAGGCCAGAGATCTTTCCGGCCATTTCTACCCACCTGCTCTAGTTTTGCCTGCTGGGACTGAGGCTGACTCCTTTTTTGCGGACAGCCGTTTAGATTTTCAAAGAATTCATCTGTTCATTTTCCCTCTGCTTTGTTGATCTTCTAGGGCTGAGAAGTTGGAGGGTCAGTGTTTTGAGCTTTGAAACCTTTATATGTTCACGTCATGATGCTAGGTACCGCATTCCTCTGGTCCTTTATATGTAATCTCTCTCTTCCTCAACTTCCCTTCTTCCTGGTCCCCTGAGCCCCTGGGGGAGAGAGGGTCTGTTTTGGAGGTAGAGGTAAAGGTTTCCCATTTTGGTGTTCTCAGATACCTCTCCAGGGCAAGTGAGGGCAATTTTGTTTGGCTGAAATACCTGGATGCAGCCAGTGAGAGGATCAAAAATAAAGGCCTTCCTTTAGTTAGCCGTCAAGGCCGTGATTTAGCCACTCTGTAGACAGACTTTTCTCTGCACTGGTTTTTCTCTCCCTTTTTTTTTTTTCCATTAATTTTCCAGTGCAGAATGCATTATGCTGTTCTTTGCAACTCAGAAGGTAGCATGATGTCACCAAGCAAGCCAGGCAAAACCAGCACTGGTGCTGGCAGTTAGAAGCTATGAGACCTTGAGCAAGTGGCTTCTAAGTTCTTTGACCCATGCTTTCTGGTGTAGGATTAAATGAGAAAAGTACATCTGAAGTGCATAGTCCACTGCAGCCTACGAGCACCCCCCCCCCCCCCAGTCTTCTTTTACTACCTTTTTTTAAAGGAGTTTAAAGGAAAATAGTCTGGTTTCCCTGAGGTAATGAGTTGAATGTGGGTATGGCAGCTAAAACTAGTCTTAGGTGGGTATTTGGAGATAAACTGTCTGTTTCCTGTGAGCTCCTGGTGAGATCAAAGATGTTAAAAGGGATTTCTGAAGTAAGAGGAGGCTGGGGAGGCTGTAAATGGCAATAAGTAACCACTGGCTACTGTTGACATCTACCCTTATTTCCCCTTAACCCCTAGTTCTGAGATGTTTGATACTGCTGCCTGGGCAAGTGGGTTCAAAGCCTATTCCTGGAAGGGTAGACCTATCTGCAATGACTCTTCAGCTTACGGACCCCTCTTGATCTCCCAGAAGTCACCATGTCTCTTAGTGTGTGTGTTACCCATTCTCCATCTGCCTCTGTGTTTCCCCACTGGCATTCTGTCAGCCACACTTGATGCCTAAGAAAAACTATTTTGGGGCTGATAACTTTTTAGTTAGTCATGTCCACACCCTGATGACAGTTAAAGAAAACTTGAATTGTACAAGTGAGCCATTTATAGCAGACTTGTAAACAGAGAAAAGAGCTATAATCAACCTTCTCAGTACAGGAAGGAGGAGAGAGACAGGAGGCAGTAAGTCCCGGGGAACTGACTGTATCTCTTCAGCAGCTATCATTGCCGTCTCTACTGAGAGCTGGGGAGACCCTTTAGACCAGAGATGAAGAGACATAGGTAACCAGAGCATGAGGTGACAGCCCAGAAGGGAAGCCAGGAGGCTTCATGAAGAAACTGGCATCCCAGCTGGACTGTGACAGGCAGGCAGACTTTAGGATTGGTCTCACCTTAGCCCAGAAAACCCTGTAAGACAAAATAGTAATACGAGGTATTTCTGCATAGATCCCAACCAAGTATTTTTAACTAAGAAATGGACTATCCCTGAGCAGTGTGGGACACTTCTTTATCACAGAACTCAGGAGGCAGAAGCAGGTGGATCTCTGAGTTCCAGGCTAGCCTGATCTGAGGGAGTCCAGGACAGCCAGGGCTACACCTACACAGAGAAACCCTGTCTCAAAAAACCAAAAAGAAAAGAAATGGAGTTTTTGCCTTGGAACAGGAAAAGGAAGACTCACAGTCCAACAACTTTTTCTCCCTTGCATTCTTTTAAATCAGTGTCTCATTTCTGTCCTGTAGCCAGTGTCGTCCTCTGTGGTCACTGGGTTAGAGATTCTTTTGGCTAAAGTCCTGTCACTGTAGAGTCACTTGGCATCCACTTTTTGATGTAGTTCTTTGTTCTCCTCCTATCTCCCCACTCCACCCTCTATTGCCAATTCCCCTGGACCAAGTGCATTTCAAGCTGTGTCTTACTTCATGGCATTAGCCAGTGCTTAGAATCCCTCCAGCTGGGGCAGAGCTGGAGAAAGTAGACATAGTGGATACCAACCCCCTCCCTACCCCCAGCATTCTTCTCTTTTCTGTCTGTGGGACTCTGCTGTCACTTGGGTGTTTATTTTCACACATAGTCCTAAGGTGGCCACATTGGCATGCTTGTTCTCACACCCCTCCCCCACTGCTGAAAGCCCCACTCATTCAAGGTTGTAGATTAGGTCTTCTCTCTCCAACTGAGAGTGACATAGTTTCTGGGCCTTGGGAATGTCTGCAAGTTACTGTAATTAGCAAATACTCAGTGTTTTCATCTTGGTGACTGAGAAAGAATCCTCCTGTGAGCATCAGCCTCAGATCTCTAGCTGCAGAGTTAGAAATTGAGCTGCCACAGTAAACAGCTGACATAACAGAAGCACAGCCATCCCCATTAAATATCTTTCAGCCAATAGGAGCTCCCAAGATAATTGACTTTCCAGCAGGAATTACTGGCTCAAACAAAATCATTGGGCGTTAGGGCAACCTACTGCACCCTTTGAGAGGGGTTCAGATGTAACTGTCTGGGTGTGCTGGCCTAACAGGCATAAGCCATCTTGATTATTTATTGTGCTAGTTGCCACCAGATGATACTAGATTTCTGGTGACTATAATTACATTGTGGGGTTGAAAAATAAATGCTTGTTCTGCTTGGTTATTGGCCTGGAAGGACAGTAGTTACAGTGTCTGTCTCTGGACCTGGTGTCCACTGTCCAGTCCCTGGCCAGGCACTTTTTTACACACATCTTTCGCTAGATAAGAGGGAAAACAATTTGTCATAGCCTGTTTTATTTCAACAGACAAGGTATGTACTGTTGCTGTTATGAGGAAGACATGGGTCTCCATCTCAGAGCCAGCTTTGAGTAGAGAAAGCAGGTGTGGCTTCAAAATAGAGCTGAATAACGGCCTCTTGTTTTCAGGCATGAGGTATAGGGTGTGCATATGGGTGAAGAGTAGAATCTGCCCAGATTATCATTTCATTGTATTAGAAAAAGATTCCTATACAATCAAAAGAGTGTTGTCCCGGAGATCTCTGCTCCTAACCCCTCATGCCTTCTCCAGCACTTACACACTCCTGCTAGCGGGGGCCATGTGCCTACATGTGCCTGTGGTCCAGGAGAGGGGAGGAAGGGAGTGTGTCACAGCTCAAGGTATCTAGTTGCATCCACCCGAATAGAGTGAACAGAGACATACACTGGAAGATTTCATACTTGCCACTGGCACAGAGGTGGCTGGACTATCACTATGGTATATGTGTTTGTGTATTCCTGGAAGAGATTTTAATTGAAATAGCAAATTGATTATGTACCAGACAGTGGTATTGTGCTGGGGTACAAAGAAGATAGTAAGATTGATTTTCTATCAAGGAACGTTCCTTCTGATGGAGAGGACATACATAATTCCAAAAGACTGAAATTCTGAATCAGCAGCAGACAGAGAGACTGCTTCTGGGTTTCTTTTTTCCCCATTAATTTTACATACCAACCATAGGTCTCCCTCTCACACACCCTGCCCCCTTTTCTGGAGCTCTTAATGCAACCCGGTGAAGGGTGGGTTTCCTAAAGAAGGGGTAAAGAGGTGGCTGCCTGAGGAGTATGTTACCCAGCTAAATAAAGAACATAAACACAGGCATCCTTCCCCTTCCCTTGTATTCCACTGAATGGCATCGCTTTGATCTAACCAAAGCTTGGATTTTGTTTGTTTTGTTTTTTAATTTCCTAGTGAAAATTAGCTTAGTGCCTAGTCTGTGTCTCAGGCATCGTCTCAGGCTGTGGTGGCTTGCAGGCATAATCAGGCATTCTCATGACTGGCCTTAGGGTTTCTGATGGTAGTCTGGGTTGAGAGACTAAACTTGATCATCTTTGTCCCATTTGCTTGGCCTTTTCCTTCAGTGCAGTGTTGGGAATCGAGCTGAGAATCTTGGCACCCACTGCGCAGTCAGTGTGTCTCAAAATGCCAGTTTCTAGAAAATCATCTGAGATGGTGGTTCTTGGGACTATGGGCTTTTGAGTCATTATAGCATTTTCAAACATAAGCAACATGCATCTTTGCCAATGAAGGGAGATGGTTCTTTTGAAACCCACCCAGCAATAACGCAGCTACACACCATATTTGAAACCATCCATCATCAAACGCAAAACAGGAAGTCCCTGAAAGGGTAGTGGAGGGCCCTGAATAGGCTTTTCTGGTGTGAGCCAGAAGAGCAGGAATCTTGAGAATGGTCATCTTTCCCTGAATGATTCGCATCCCCTCTCAATGTTGTATTTTGTCCCCTTCAGAATGGTGCTTTGGCCTGGAGCGATGATGCTGATGGAGGCCGGGGAAGAGAGATCTCTCGAGATTTTGCCAAGGTCTGTAATGTCTTTGTGATAAAGATAGAAGCAGTTGTGCAGTGGGCGGTATCTTCCCCTCCATATACAGATGTGAGTGGAGATGAGTCACATTTGTAGGTATTCGGATGTCTGAGGTAGCTCTGGGATGACACCTGCAGTGAGATGGGATGTTTCATTGTGGTTTTCTCTTGGGGTCTGGCCTGCAGCTGTATGAACTGGACGGTGATCCTGAAAGGAAAGAATTTCTGGATGACCTCTTTGTCTTTATGCAGAAAAGGGGTAAGTGTGTTGCCTCTCATTGTTCCCACTAAGTGCTTAAGGAGTGACTGCCGTGTGACTGTTGCCTGTCCTTCTCTGCTCCTTGTCAAGGGTTATTTAGATAATTGACAGCCAGATTGAAGGGAGCAGAAAGGACCTTAGCAAAAGGTGGATTTGGCCCTGCCATATTTTTGTCTCTCTTTTAATTAACTAGTCTCTGGAGACAGTTCAAATCCTACTGTGTTTTTTATTGTGGCCTTATAACTGCCTCAGGTTTCATTTAGATAACGCATTTAGGTATGTGTTGCTGGTGTGGTTAGTCCCACGTAGACTGAGAAAGGTGAGTGAGAACATAGGAATCCTTCTGGTTGTTCTGGAGAGTGTGAAATGTCCCATGAAAAGGAAGGGCTAACATTACCCATTGGATCTCTTTGGCATAGTTGGAATATTCCTGCAAGTTAACTGCTGAGTATGTGGACATCCATTAATAATCTACTTTTCAGTTCTTTATCTCCCTCCACACTACTCCTATAGCTGGCTCCACTCTAGACCATGTCGTGACTGAGCCAAATGACTCAACTTCCTGGCTTTATATCCTGTCACAGCAATGGGTTCACCAGCTAGGTCAGGCCTCAGGAAGCATGGCCAGGACTTCAGCCACTCTGTGAGAAGACCCTTAACAATTTATGTAGCACCGTGTGTTCATCACCCTCAAGATATTACCACCAGCAGCCCCCTCCCTAGAACTCTGCTAATATCTGATCACACATTCTGTCAGCAACTTTATTAAGATCTGGGAATGATCTCTTTCTTTGTTCTAGGCTGAGCTACGATGCCAGCTAAATCTTCTTGGACACACAGCCCTGTTCTCTCCCTCTCCTTTCCTTTTTCCTCTCTTCCCACCCATCTTTCTCCCTTTCTGCTCCTTTTTTTCTAAAGCCTATGCCTACGTGGTAGTAAGACAGTAGAACGCTTAGCGGCTTTGTTCCTCTGTCTCCCAAGCCTATCAGAGCAGTATGTGCAGCTCTAACTAGTTTACTCCTCCAACAGTTACCTAGAGCTGGTATGTGTGAGTAAAAACAGCAACAACAAACAAAACAAAAATCGGGCTCTGAAAGATAATGTGACCGGCAGCAGGGAAGCTCCTGAGCCCTGAGAGGGAGAAATCCACTTAATACTTTGGGCTCGCCTTCCAATTACCTTTTAATTATTTACAAGCTCCACAAGCCCAGCTGGTGCAAAACCAGGCGCTGATCCTGTCTCAGAGGGGCTGCCATAGCAATATAGATTTGAATCAGCAGTGAAGCGCCCTTGCTTTATTTTTCTACTTTATTGTTTTTCTCTCTTCCCAGAAGGGTTTTACAAAGAAAATGTAAGCTAGATCAGTCTAATCATGGATGATGGTTGGTAATTGTTTACTCCTTCATGTTTCCTTTAGGCTTGTGGCTCCTGGAGGACAGTCACTGTCATGGCTCTCTCTCTCTGGAGCCAGGCAGGTGATGCTTATGCTGTTCACTGTTTGAGTGTCTTGGTTCTCCTGACTCAGCTTGCCTTGCAGGTGGTTGAGCTGCCTGGAGCTTGTAGTCATTTCCATATCAGTACTGTAGTTTAGGTCAGTGAGTGACAGGGAGCAATTTTCATGGCCTTGCTGTCCTGGTGGCGCCAGCTAGTCACCCAGCATGTTTTTGAGTGATGGCAGCTCTTGGTGATGTTGGGCTATGTAGCTCTTTGGGCCTGTCTTCAGGACTTTTGCCAGATATTTCCCCATTTGCTGGCATCACCAAGAGGGTGAAGGTAACTGAGTGTCTTGCTTATTAATTACTCTAATGCAGATTTTCTTTGTCTTTGTGGCCGTTGACTTTAGGAACTGGATTGTCCTTTTAAGAGAAGTAGACTTCTACACTGTAGAATATTAGCAGCCTCCTTGGCCTCTTCCCAGTAAATTTCAATAGCAGTGCTCAGTCATGAAACCTAGAACCAACTCTAGAAGCCATGTATAGGGCATATAGCTATAATCTCTCCACTTAGGGGGGTAGAAGTATGAGGATCAGAGTTCAAGGTCAGCCTCTACTACATGTAGGAAGCCAGCCTGGCCTACAAGAAATCCTGTCTCAAAGAAATGCCTCCAGATATTATAAATGGCTTTTGGGGGAAAAGTGCCTCTAGAAAGAGCTGCTACCATGTCATTGGAAAGAGTAACTAGAAAGTTTTCTCTGCAGGAAAAAAAACCTCCATGGAAATCATCTTACCTCAGTTTTAGTGTGGGCTTTGTAAGGCAATGTGTCTTAAGCTCCCTACCCATCTCCTGCCTGAGAGTATGCAAGTGAGCTCCAGGAGCCCATACTGCACTGGAACACAGAGACGGTCTCTAAGATGGACCCAGGACTTCATTCCTGGAACACTGTTAGGTACTAGTGTAGGTTAGAGTGAGGTTGTCTGTTCTTGTCACTCTTCAGATTGGAGTGTATAGGGTGTGTGAAGTGTAGGTCTCCTGAGCAGGGATCTTGGCAACATTCGATTCCACCAAACCTATTGTACAAGCCTGGACTTTAAAGTCCTGCTGATGTTTCCCTGGGCTGGGAGCTGCAAGCATCTCAGAGGAAGTAGACACAGCTCTGAGGGAGGTAGAGCACAGCAGGCTGCCCCAAATGACTGCAGCTGCAGGTGATAAAAACAGCCATCATGTGGGAAGGGGCACAGGTTGTAACTGCTGCTTTGTGTTTTCCCCGCCTGTTAGTTAACACATTTGGGTGAATTGACTGCAACAGATGGGCCTTTCAGCCTTTGGCCTTTAGTTTCTAGGCTGAGTTCAGTTACTTGGACCCCAGTGGCCCCTCCCCTCCCAATAGGTCAGTCTGTCAGGAGAAGAGCCTAAGATCACTGTGGGCTGAACTCCTGCTGGCCTAAGGAAATGAGGCCCGCGGAGACTGGAAAAGGCTGTGAATTGTGCAAAGCCAGGCAAACATCCACCCTCCTCCATGATCGTAAGCAAAGCCTCTTCTTGGCCACGCCTTTCTTATCTGTAGGGTGGAAGCTTCTGTGGTCTGCTTCCATGACTGCTCTGCTAAGCTCCCTGCATTCCTCTGCTCACCTTGAGGAGAAGCAAGAAGAGACATTCTGTTATCTATCAAAATAATTCCATGAAAATATCCCAAGATTCTCTAAGACCAAATGTTTTTTTCCCTATTGCTAAAGACACATTCTTCTTTTGTGTACTGAAGCCAAGTTGAATTACATACATTATGTCGGGTTAAAAGTCTCGTTTCCAAGCAGAACATTGTTCTCAGAATGATGCTTAAATTTTAGAGCTCTAGTGTCTTTTTTTTTTTTTTTTTTTTTTTTTTTTGCTGCTTGTATACGCCAAGTTGTGTGTGAGTGTGTGTGTGTTGCCAAAAATAAAGCCAAACAATAAATAAAATTGTCTACTAATTTAACCCACTGTGGGTAGTTTCTGAGCTTTCGTTCTCTTACACAATGACCATTAAATTTTCCAATGTGCAAGGGGAGGGAGGCTAATTAGTAAGTCTCGATGAGCAAAGGCCATGTGTAGGTGGCTGCATTTTCACTTCAGTAAGAAAGAAAAGCTCTTTCCTTTGGAGGAAAAACAGTGTGAGCTCTGGTGGAGGTGGTGGTAGTAGTGCTGTGATTTTATGGTTATTTTTAATTATCCCATGCACTTTCCAGAACATTTTCAATCTATTATGCGATCCTTTGACACCAAGCGCTTCAGCTCTAGGACCGAAAGAGCAAGTGTTAAACTGTGACCTTGAAGAGACAGCCCCAGAGCAGACTTAGCATCTGGCGTCCTAAGTCTAGGCTAGTACTCTTCACTTCTTGTGCTGCCTTTGAGAGACTCACCCCTAACACCAGCAACCCCATGGCTTACTTTTAGAGCCTTGTCCCTATTGGAGCCACTGGCCTCTACTGAGAGGATTTGCTTAACAGGAAGAGAATGCTGCATGCAGGAGGAATTCTCATCTCTAGGTCAGTTGTGTCTCTTAGAAGGACAAAGTAACAGCTCAGTAATCTACTGTTTGCTGAGGTAGGATGAGGCAGTGGACTAGGAAGAAACACCAGAATACTCTAGAAAGTTATTCTTTCTGTCTCTACATCCCCCATCACCCTCTTGACATATCAGAGTAAACAACTGCATGGTCACAAGGAAGACATTTTTTGTCAAGACCTTACTCAAAAACCTGCCCTCATGTCAATTCTGGCACAGCTACATACTGGCCTTGTTTTTTCCCCAGTGGATTGTTAGATCTGTTTTTGATGTGCATATACAGAGAATTTACTGTGGGAAAAGAGTTTGGTCTGCCCCAAAGTGCAATTTGAGTGTTTTTCCTTCTGTTGTGTGCTTATCTATCCATCTCAAGCAAGGAAATGTTTCTGACATATATTGCTTTGCCTTTTGGTGGAGGTGGTGCTCTGTGCCCTGGACACCCTTTCTAATAGACTGATGTTGTCTATCAGATGAAATGGGTTTGGAAGCTTTATCTTCAAAGTTTATCCACAAGAGTCTGAAATGCAAATCTGAGATAATCTCAGGGTTAGTCTTTGAATTAGAGCCTTCTCTCTCCCCCAGGTGACCCAGCTGCTGCTGCTAAGTTCACTGTTTTCCTTCCTCCCTCTAATTGTCATTTAATACCCTAACCTCCCCAGCTATCCACAAGGGGGGGGGGGTGTTCCTGGTTTTTCACTGGTACAATTAATTTGAATTCCTCACTTTTATTAAATTCACCTTCTTTCCCCTTCAAAATCTTGCATTGGTGAACTAGCGCATGATAAAAAATTAAGTTATTTATAGTATTCTGTCTCCTCTGTTAGTGTGAGTCAGCATTTTAAGGGTTTTAAAGAAAGCCTGACTGAGTTTTTTGGCCCACTTAAAACCATTAGGACAAGGTGAGGATCTGTGAGGTTGTTGCCACCGATGGCAGAGGAGCAGAAACCCATGTATGCCCCTTCTGGCTACTGTCCCATGTATGCCCCTTCTGGCTACTGTCCCATGTATGCCCCTTCTGGCTACTGCCCCTCTCCTCTGACCTTTGGCAAGATGTGATCCGCTAACAAACAAGACCACAGCCTACCTCCTTCAGACTGTTAGCCTTTGAACTCAGGGATTTGTACATGCCGAGCTGGCATTCCTCTGTAAAGTAAAAGATGGTGTTGTCATAACCATGACTTTATTATTGACCACAGCAGAGTGTAACATCACCTAAAGTAAACCCGAGCTGGAGTATTTAAAAAGGCTCATTTAAAATTAGCTTTCTGGGCTATAGAACAGAATCTTACTTATTTCTGATAGAAGTATAAATGTGAGTGATAATTTTGTCTCAATCAGACAGTATGAAACCATACAACTGTAAGAATGAACTGCTGCTGGCATACCCACAACAATTCTTACAGACCTAATAAAAGCCAGACACAAAAGGCTATACTATGTATGACTCTATTATATAAAGTTCAGAAAAATGCACATCAGAATGATGGATACCTCCAGGACTGGTGGGAGGGTGAATGTTAGTAGAAGGAAAGGGCCTTGAGGGAAACTAGAAATGTTTTCATATTCTGACCTGAGAGTTAATTCATGGATACTTATGAAAAATCCTTTGTCTACTCAGATTAATGTACTACACCATGTACAAATTACAGAGCCGTGCTGTGGGCATTTGGAGGCAGAGGGCTTACGTATATTGGTCATTCTAATAATGGACATTGGCATATCCTTGCTTTTGCCTTTCCTTGTGGAACAGCATCACACAAACTACTACAGCTCCTGTTGGGAGATATGTTCTTCATAAACAATCGGAGGAAGAAACTACCAGTATTTCCCTTCTTGTTCCTGAGGAGCAGGCCAAGGATTAATACACAGAGGAATTGTGGGGGTGCCAGCTTACCTGTTTTAACATTCCCAGTTTAACATAGATTTTTAACTCCTCTAGACTCTCTGGCTGGCTGTCTTTGATGATCAGACTATGGGCATGATTAATGACCCTTTTCAAAGCCAGGGGAAAAAAGCAGTAAGGATCCCTGGCAGGGCCACACCCTAAGTCCTGGGGTCCCCTCACCCCTGACCACTAGGCAGGAAAGCCCTCTTGAGTCTCTTTGCCCAGATTATTGCTGGTCTTCATTGGAACAGGCTATTCTCTGTTATGGAAAGGAAGGGCTTCCCTTAGCATTCTCCTGTACTCCCATCTCTGTGTCTGGAGTCAGGCAGCCATCTCTTTTCCCTTTTCCTCTACTCTAGCTTCATCTGTATCCCTGAATGAGGCAGAAGGTGCCAGGCCAGGCAGCGGCTTCTGCCCAGCCATATCTACACTGGAAGCTTCTGGTGGCAGCTCTAGCCTATTAGTACTCATGTCCAGCAGCATTCCCACCAACAAGGGTTAAAGCCTCAGGAGTCTCAGAGGCTTTGCTTGGGTCCCTAGCTCTCATAAAAGCCTTTTACATCCGTCCCTGGGGCTGCCTTAGGCTCCCTGGCTGAAATCTGATAAGGGCCCTCTTTGTTGCAACTGTCAGTCTCCTTTATTGAGGAGGGAACTAGAGACCAGTGGCATTTCTTGGGGTACAGATAAGGCCCTGGATTCCTGTCAGAATGAGCATGATTAATTACCCTCAATCCTAGCTCTTGCTTTGATAGCAGTGACTGACAGTCTGCAGGCTTCCCTGTCAAGCCCCCTCCCCTCCACAAACCCCCTCACCCATTGGAGTAGAGAGCCTCTCCTGCAGGGCCAATACAGTGACCCACAGAGTTCCTTTCCGTGGGTGTTTACCTCCTTGCTGCAGCCCTGCAGTTGCTTTTGCATACCCCTCTCAGGCAAAGACTGCTGGTATAGAGAAGGATCTAACACAGTCTAGAGAGCAGCCAGAGACCCTTTCCCCTTCTCTAAAAATCTGGGGAAGCAGCCATTGCTTATGGACATGAACTTCCTAGACCAGATCTTAAGTCTCATAGTAGTCCTTCAAAAGAGAAGAGTCCTAATTAACCATCGAGGTTATTAGTCCCTAATTCAGATAGGCTCCTAAAACCAAGCCCCCATTTTAAGTAATAATCACAAGTACCAATTTTTATTTTTATTTTTGACTCATGTAATCTTAAGCTTTTAAAACTGGAAGTCCCCTAATCCACATTCTTCATTTCTGTCCCAGCTACTTAATGTCAGCTTGGCACAAGCTAGAGTCATCAGAGAAGAGAGAGCCTCAGTTAAGAAAAAGCCTCCATAAGATCGAGCTACTCACAGCTCACTGTGGGTGAGGACACCCTGGGCTGGTGGTCCTGGGCTCTATAAGAAAGCAGGCTGAGAAGACAGTAGGCAGCCTTCCCTTGGGCTCCTGTGTCTGTGTCAGCTCCTGTCTCTAGGTTCCTGCCTTGGCTTCTCTCAGGGGACCATGGTTTAGGATATGGAAGCCTTTTCTTCTCCAGGTTCCTTTTGGGCGTGCTTTTCATCACAGCAGTAGAAACCCTAACCAAGACAATTTCACAGATGAAATCGTGACCTGAACCTGCTGTCTCCATGTACACACACAGTCCCCTAACAGACTCCCCTCGGTCTTCATAGTAGCATCTCTTTTGGACAAGAGGCATGGCTTCTAGTACAAAGCAAACTGCCGAGAGACCAACCTGAGGATTCTAGTTGGTTCTCTTATTTGTCAGAAAACTCAAAGGCAAGGCAGTTTTTGTGTGGTTTATCTGGACAATGTAAGAAAAGCACACTGTGTTTCTGAGGATACTCAGGAGCCATGTTACCTCCAACAGAGAGCTAGCCTCAAATCAAACAGATAGTACCAGTCTTCCTGTGGACTCAGTACCAGGAGCCTCCTCCGGAACCAGTGCCTGAGCAGTGGGAGTTCATGGAGTAAAGGGAATCAGAACCCTAGCTTTCTGTGCACATGGCTGCAGTCTCTAGTGTGAGAAGGTAGTTGTCAGGGTGTCTGCTCTCCCTATTGGGGAGTTGAGTGAAGTTCCTGGTAACAGACACTACTTTGGCCTTCTTTTAAAACCTCAGGTCTGTTTTCTTCCCTAGGCAGTTTCCTGTATAATACCTGAGCATTCTGCAACAGTGTTCCCTTCACAGATCTCCAGTGGCCAGAGCCTAGCCTAGTGACCACTTCAAATGAACATGAAAATCCTTTCTGAAGAACTTCTTGCAGAGGCTTTATGAACTACAATAGAGTCTGTCATGTCACACCTCATTTGCAGTCAGAAAACAGGATAAGCCATGAGGTGGTACCACACACCTTTAATCTAGGAGAGTCAGGTGGCTCTCTGTGAGTTCGAGGCCCGCCTGGTTTATAGGGTGAGTTCCAGGACAGCCAGGGTTACACAGAGAAACCCTGTCTGAAAAACCAACAAGAGAGAAAAAACAGGATAAAGAGCCTGGCACCTTCATCTTGAACACTTACTTGTCTCCAGATGAGTATTGTCCACTTGAAAGAATAGGATGCATTGTTTGTTTTCCATGTGGTATTAGTATTGAAGTAATCCAGAAGAAGATGGTGCTGTTCAGACATAGTGATCTGAACTGGATCTGGCTCTTCACAGTCCTCAAGAATAGCACATCTTCGGATGATGAAGTCTGTTGTGCTGGTTAAGTGCTTAGCTCCAGATGACCCCTGTATACTCCATACCCAGCCATCGCTCTGAACTGATGGAATAACAGTTGCTGTGCCTTCCCAGAGCCCTACTTGTGCAGCCATTCTTCTGCCAGAAAGACCTTGCTCACTCTGAACTTCTTCAATGATAGTTGTGATCCAAGTGGTCCAGGGCAGGACCTGAGAGGGACAGCCTGTTCAGGCCTGTCACCATTAGACAAAGCTAGTAATGGCACTCACTGAGTGTGTTTCATGTTGTCCCAGGCTGTCAGATCCGCCTGCCTCCATCACCATGAGAGGGAGCGTCTGTGAACTGAGTAGTGAGAAAGCTCTCCTAGGACTGAGTGCTTTAGAGCACCAGCTGCTCACCAGAGGACCCAGGTTCAGTTCCCAGCACCCACATGACAGCTCACAGCTGTCTGTAACTCCAGTTCCAAGGGATCAGACACTCTCTCACACACATAAGCAAAACAATGATGCATATAAAAATAAATCATTAAAAAGAATCTTAAGAAAGTTCTCCCTTGGGGCGATGGATGCTGAAGAACAGACAACACGGAGACTTGAGTGTTGCACAAATTCTGGTTGTTATTAAATGAAACTCAGAGCCAGATATTGGGGGAAAGCTGGCATATCATAGAGAGAAACAGACCACAGTCAAATCTCACCCAGCCAAGCTATCTTCCAGCTTTCTCAGTGTGTCTATAGAATAATACTGTCTTCCTGCGCCTGCCTTAAGTACCTTCTTTGCCCAGTTGTTTCACATCCAGTTAAAATTAAAGGTGTGAGCCATTGCTGGTATTAAAGGTGTGAGTTAGCACTCCCTGACCCTCCTGGATTGACATGGGTGGATCTGTTCTCTGATATTCCAGAATGACTTTATTAAGTATATATATAACATACCACCACACTTGAGCAGGGAAAACATGTCAGACCAGAGAGGGGGAGGAGGAAGAGAGGTAAAGTGGACTTGGCTTGAGAGCGATGTTAAGATCGCCCAGCTGACTAGAGGGAGAGCAGTTACAGGAATTACTGAAAACAGACCCCTTTTTTTTGTGGAGCATGGGTGAATGTGGGTTACATGACTTAGTCTGCCAGGTAGGATAAGCCATGAGGCTTTTAAATATGTAAGAGGCTGGAGAGATGGCTCAGTAGTTAAACAGCAGTAGCTCTTGACCTGGGTTCAATTTTTAGCTCATAACTGTAACTCCAGTTCCAGTGGATCTGACACCCTCACACATGCAGACCACCAATGTACATTAAAAAAAAAAAAAAAAAAAAGTCATTAAAAAAATAAGCAATTGGAATTCCTAGTAAGAGTAGATGATGATGAACTGGCCACAGCATGCAGATCGTAGGTGTGAATCCAAACTGCTGCAGGTGAGTTGGTGGCCCAGGCCAAAAAGAAAAGATACTGTGAGAGGTACCTCAGAGGAAGAGGCAGTGGAGTCTCCCCAAAACCTGAGAGTGGGTGAGGAGAATAGCCAGGCCCAATGCAGAAGCTCTTTCCTAACTTGTATTGCTGGGAGGAAAAAAAGCAGAGAGCTGGCAAAGGCAGCCAGGTTAGGTTAGGGGGTGGCACTGAGGTTGATATACACCTTTCTCACTTGGAAGTTGCCAATCATCCATGTGAAGATGCCTTGGAAACTTCTGGAGGATAGGCTCCAAAAGAGGTGGTACCTACCAGTCCTGACCTGACTGACAATTTTACCACCTCAGGCATTTTTGTCTTCATGGTAATGGGTTCCCTACTGAACAGTGTTCCACCGGGAGCTGAGTCTTAGGGGTAGGTCAGGAATCCGACATTTTCTATATTAATTTGTTTGGGTTTCCTTTGTCTTTTTATTTATATCAGTGGTCTATGTAGCGAAGACTAGACTTAACTTGAAATAGTCACAGGCTTCTCAGTGCCTGGAGTTAGAGGCATATGTCATTCTCCTTGGCTTACTTAGGCGTTTTGGATTATGAACCTAGCCTGAAAATGGCTGAGCCATCTCCATCTCTTACCTATGCATTTTTAAACCTAACTTCATGACCTTTTCCCAAAGGGGTCAGAAAACAGCTGATCAGACAAAGGTCTTGAAGCCTAATAGCCTCCCCATTCATATGAAAGAGCTCTGGTCCTACCAGGGTAATCCCCCTAGCAGTGTTCACACAACTTTCTCTTCAGAAATGGAGATCTGGTAGAGGCATCTTGAGGATGATATGCAAGATGGCCTCTGGCCTTCACATACACAAAAACAGACCAATAAATAAATAAATAAATAAATTTTATTTATTTATTTTGAAACAGCCTTACCATGTAACTCTCAATGGACTGGAACTCTCTTTGTAGACCATGCTGACCTTGAAATCACAGATCACAGAGATTTACCTCCTCCTTCCTCATAGATGCTAAGATAACAGGCATGTGCCACTGCTCATATTATTTTATTGTTTTATGTGTGAGGTGGTTTTGCTGTATCTGTGTGCCGTGTCGTGCAGTTCTTACAGAGGCCAAAAGAGGGCATCAAATCCTCTGGGACTAGAATTTCAGATGAGCCTCCATGTGAATGTTGTGGGCCTCTGGAAGAACAACCAATGCTCTTCACTGCTGAGCCACCTCTCAGCCCCCACATAAGATATTTGTTGGGGGTCTTCATCCCATTCTCCTGTTTGGATTCTCCTCTGAAACAGCTGATGAGCTCGGTTTTATCACTTGTCAGAAGGCCAGCTAATGTTCAGCTGAGGGATAAAGTAGCTGCCTTGGAAAGGCAGGCTTGCTGCTATGAGGGAACTCAGTTAAGATGGGGGCAGGGAAGGGGTGGGGCAGGAACTGCAGCCCTTGTACAGTAGAGGAGTTTGCCATCAAAAGGCAACAAGTCTCATTCACTGCCCCGGATGCTGACCCTTCCCTGTGGAATTCTCCCCTCTGACCTCCAGATCATTAATCCCAAGGCTGCCAAATGACAGTCATCCATCACGCCTCCTGACGAGCATCCCAGCCTTCTGTGAAAGGATTTGGCCCCTCCCTCACTCCTGTCCCCCGGTGCTCATTAGTGCCCTTCCTGCCCAGTGCCAGGTTTCCTAATCAAGTCCCTGGCTCCCTCTCACTTCCCCTCTGGGCCAGTGGGCGGAAGCTGCTCTGACCCTCCCTCTTTCAGAGGCCAGGGAGGGGGTGGAGTGATTAGTAAGTGGGGAAAGAATTGTTGAGTGGCTTTCTATCCCCTGGGAGTCCTTTAGGTCCAGTAGCTACTCTGGTTTGGCCAGTCATAAGGGAAAAAGAAAACATGTTTCTCCACCCTGTCTCAGGAGAGAAGGCAGGCAGTCTTCATAAGAGCATGTTTTCAACTGTTGCCAGCACTAGCAGGAATCTGGGCAGGTGGATGGTCGTCAGGGCCTGAGCTCCAACAACTCCAGGAGTCTAAGTTGACAGACTATTAGAAATTATCTGAGATTGTGCTTCTGACACCACCTTCTAAATTCATCTAGATCAGAAAGGCTAAGGGACTTGCTTCAGGTCACAGTCCCCACCCCTAAACCCCCAGGTTGGGCCAGTCTGGTTTATTTTGGTCAGACCACATTTGTAAGATTCGGAAGAATGTGTCTATCCTGCTAATGGTGAGTGTGCAGATCTGACGCCTTCTTGCTCAGCGTGACTGACAGACCTCTCTGTTGGACTATGGCAGGCACCCCCATCAACCGGATTCCCATAATGGCCAAGCAGATCCTGGACCTGTATATGTTGTACAAGCTGGTCACGGAGAAAGGGGGCTTGGTGGAGATTATCAACAAGAAAATCTGGAGAGAGATCACCAAAGGCCTAAACCTGCCCACGTCCATCACCAGTGCTGCCTTCACTCTCCGGACCCAGTGAGTGGCCGGGGCTGGGAGGAAAGCAGCGCATGTCAGCGCATGTCAGGATGCTCAGCCCTAAGCTAAGTAAGGGAAGAAAGCCTTGGAGATAAATCCCCCAGACCTGAAAAGCTGTCCTCATCATGGCTGATGTCTGCCAATATTTTATTATTTGTGTGATTGAAACCTCATGATCAGTCCTGGCAAATAGATACCTTCCCATTCTGTAGATTATAAAAATGCTCCTTGGTTAATCAATTTAGCCAATGCCGTACTGGGGCCGTGGGCTTGGACTTCAGACTTGGACAGTCTCTCTGCAGTATACACTCCTTCCAGAGTATGACCACCCAGTGGCCCCACTTCCCTATATTCAGCCTCAGCTCAGTCCAGCCTCATCGGTTACCTGTTTTGTCACTGACTAGTTACAAGGGTTCAGAGAAGCAGTAACCCTGAGAGTGGCCATGCAGAATGAAAGCCAAAATTATTTTGGGGTGTTCTAGTTGCTCCAAGAATGAACAGTTGGCATAGCTGTCAGGTATCATGCCCTGGCCTTATTATAAATGGTAAGGGCCAGGCAGGGGTGGTGACACATGCCTTTAATCCCAGCACTCAGGAGGCAGAAGCAGGGAGACCTCTGTGAGTTTGAGGCCAGACTGTACCCAGAGATACCCTGTCTCAAAAGGAAAAAAGATGGTAAGGTTTGGGGCCAGAAAGAAGGCTCAGCGGGTAGATGCTTGTCGCCACATCTGACTACCTGTGTTCAATCATTAGGACCCAGCCCTCATTATAGAAGGGGATTCCTGCAGTTGTTCCCTGACTTCTATACCAGCACCATAGTAGGCATGCTCATGCCCATAACATATGCACGCATGCATGCATACACAAAATAAGGAAACGTAAGTAGAAAGATGGGTATTATCCATGAGGCTCTTCTAGTAGAAGTGGCTGTAATTAGAATGTCAGTATTTGGGGGAGATGGCTCCTTGGGACAGATGATATACACAAAGAAGGGCAGCCTTCCTGGGTCCCACCCAGTGGAAGAATAGCTTCTGTCTGACCAGCCTAACTAAATCATAAGGAGCCAAGACAGTACTGCAAAACACAGGTATCGCGGGGCATTGCAAAGGTGTAGAGGCCAGTGAGAAAGATGTTAGTGAAGGCATTAAGGTTCCCTTTATGACTGATGCTTCACATCCAAGTAGTGTGTATACCTGAGCAGCACTAGAAAAACCTGAAGGAATGTGTCCAGTGAGCCTAGATTTTTTTTTTTTTTTTTTTTAATTTCTGCTGTACACATCACACCCTAGCTCTTGCCTGATCAAGGCTGCTTCCAAAGACACATCAACTTAAACTAGACGGTCTCTGGTACTGTGTTTTAGATTATTCCTTTTCTTCTCTGCAGGTACATGAAGTATCTATATGCCTATGAGTGTGAGAAGAAAGCCTTGAGCTCCCCAGCTGAACTACAGGCAGCCATTGATGGCAACCGTCGGGAAGGTCGGAGGCCCAGCTATAGCTCCTCTCTCTTTGGCTATTCTCCTGCCACCGCCGCCGCCGCCGCTGCCGCCGCAGCTGCTGCTGCTGCTGCTAATACTGCCACTGCTGGGGCCCCTGCCCTTCTATCGCCCCCCAAGATCCGATTCTCCATACTTGGGCTTGGCTCCAGTGGTGGTACCAATGCCGGTAGCCCTCGGATATCGCCAGCATCTACTCTCAGGAAAAGTGAGCAGGGCCTTTGGAGGAGGGAAGGGATAAGAAAAGCGGCCCAGAGTCCCGTCCAGGATGGGCGTTGAGGTGGAGGGTAAAGTCACTGTGGGTTAGTCCAGCCCTGTTTCTTTGGCAGATGATGGGGTCCCAGTAACAACAGTGCCTGTGCCAAATCGCCTGGCTGTGCCTGGGACTTTGGCAGGCCAGCAGGCCGGCAACAGGGCAGGCACGCTGGAACAGCTTCGGGAGCGTCTAGAATCAGGGGAGCCCCCTGAGAAGAAGGCATCAAGGTTGTCAGAAGAGGAGCAACGCCTGGTACAGCAGGCCTTCCAACGCAACCTCTTCAGCATGGCACGGCAGCTCCCCATGAAGATCAGAATTAATGGCAGGGGTAAGCATCAGTTATAACTCCACCTTTCCTTTCAGATGCCTGCCATACCCCAGCTCCACACAAGGCCCTGAGGCTAGGTGGCTCCGGGTACATCCTGACCTCCTGGCCTAGGAAATATCCTCTCCAACCATTCTATTCATTGCCTTCACTGCCCTAGAAGCTAGAGGCCAGAGGAGATCCGCTGGAGGCCCCATGCCCGCCAAGATCTCACCGCCCCAATGTTTTCTAGGTAGTTAGTAAGTCCTTCTCTAATGAGAAGGAAAGTGGTCGTTTGTGGAGGAGACAGATGCTGTGCTCCCCCAACCCTTCCAAGCCTTTTGCTTTGTCCAAATTACAGGGCTTGTATCCATCCCATCCACCTTACCAGGTGTAGGCTACAGTCAGATCTGTCATTCTTGAGAAATAGCAGAGCCACCAGTGGCCTCAGAAATAAGAAACGAAGTAGGCAATGCCAGTTCAGCAGTGTGTTTGACATGTCCCCTCCCCCTCCTAATTTTTCTAGTTTTTCAACTCCTCTTCCTAAAACATACATTTGGCTTCCCTCACTCTTCTCTTTGCTCTCCCATTCAAGCCTCTCACTGTTACTGTGGCTCTGCCAAAGCAAACATGATAGTTATATGCTGTGATGACAGGCAGGTGTGAGAGGGGCCATTGAGATTCCCAGGCAGCCCCCTGGATGATGGACAGAGGAAACCATTTAGAAGGCAGTGAAAAAAGCAGCTCATATGGAAAAATATTTGACTCTGGAAGGAGAAGGCAGAGGTCATGGCCAGGAAGAAGCCCTGTGTGCCAGCTTCCCCACAGGGCAGGAGAGCTAGGTGCTGAGGCAAAAGATCCTTCTCCAGAGATCTTTACAGTTCAGAGATACCAAAGGCAGGAGGAGGCTAAGGCTGCTTTCTGGGGCTAATGTATAGTAGGTACTCAATTAGGGTTGGCCTGCTATCCCTTTGCTCTGAGAGTCTAGGAGTAACTTGGCAGGAAGTTGGTGAACCTGGCTCTGCTGCCAGACCTATTATGAAAGGTATTAGGACTGTTAGACCTCAAGCCATCTTGACTAAGCAGCACCAGAGGACAGCAGGAAGCTTGACCAGGTCCACTGTGTCTCTGATTCACAGAAGACAGAGCAGAGACTTCGGCTGCAGCACTGAACCTGACTACAAACAGCATTGGGAGCATCAATATGTCTGTGGATATTGATGGCACCACCTATACAGGTAGGACCCCAGAACTGTGGGGAGATCCATGCTAGCTGCCAGTCACAGTGCAGCTTCCAACTTGCCCCATCTGGCTTCCTCAGATACCTTGGTGGGGGGCACATGTGTATGTGTTGTGAGGTGGTGTCCTTTATTACTGATTCGAGATTCCTAAGATACAGAGGTCCTGGACTCTAGGTGCTGAGATTGGTAAGGGTGACAAGTCAGTCTTCTACAGTGAGAGGAACCCTTTCAGTGGTTGGTTAGTTAAAGATGTTATTTATGAGGTAGGCCACCATTTACCATTCACAGTCTTCCAGAGAACAAGACTCCTCTCCTTGACTGCAAATGACTCATGACTCATTAAAGGGGGGACTGGGAGGTGCTAAGACAGGATTTTTTGTATGTAGCCCTGGCTGTCCCTGGAACTCACTCTGTAGATGAGGCTGGCCTCAAACTTGGAGATCCTCCTGCCTCTGCCTCCCGAGTGCTAAATTAAAGGCTTGTGCTACCATGCCCAGCTCCATGTCTTTTTTTAAAAAAGGTATTTTATTATTTTGTGTTCATGAGTGTTTCGTCTGTCTGCATGTGTATCTGTACACTGTGTGAATGCTGGGAATCCAACCCAAGTCCTCTGAGAGAGCAGCCACTGCTCCCATCCCATCTTCTTTAAATAAACGAAGGACTGGGACACAAGCAAAGTTAGATGTAGTACCACTAACTACTACAGTTGCATATCTGCAGTTCCAGCACTCGGGAGGCTAAGGAGTCACATCATGAGTTCAAGGCCAGACTATACTACAGAATGAGACCCTGTCAAAAATAAATAAAATATACCTGCAATTAATCTGAGTGCTGCAGAAGCAGCCTTGACCCCGGGGGCATTGCCATTTTTTCAATTGGATCTCCCTAACCTAATTGTCTGTAGTATTTTGGTGGGTGGTTGAATTTGCATCTGTAACTAACAGATCTTTCAAAGGTGTTCAACATAGAGTACACATAGGCAACAAACCTCAACCCTCAACCCTGAATCCCTGGCTGTTCCATTTATTTAGGGGCACGCTTGGGTACAAGCTCAGGCTGATGACATCTGCCTGTTTTTACCAGAGCAAGTGGTGTGACGGCTGTCTGGTGAACATCCATGCACAGACCAGTAAAACCTTGGCATTCTGACCAGAGAATTTTCCTAGGAATAGCCCCTGGCCACCTGCCACAGCCTCAGAGCACAGCCAGGGGAGGATAGGGTTCCTAGAAGCATCCATGCCACTATGGCTTGCCAGTCTCCTGTGCCATCCGGTGCCCTGTGCTCTCTCATGATGTGGTTTGGGACATCTGGGTCTGGTCTGAGTCCTGAAGAGAACAGGAACTTGGAGTTATGACTAGATCTCAAGATTCTCTTGTCCCCTTCATAGGAGGAGGAAATAGGTAACCTTCTCTCTTGCTCTCAGAATAGGGAGGGTCAGGACTCTGCCAGTGGGCCATTCACCTGTCTTGACCCTGTCTGCCCCAGGCTTTCTCAGGCCAGATGTGGTGTCCAGAAATCTAAAGGTGGTTCTGAGACTCAAGGCCACTATCCTTCATTAGCTCCCTTCTACGTGCTGTTTCTCAACACCTGTGTTTGCTGCCTCCTAGGACTTAAGCTCCTCTGACCTCCCAGAGAGCATCCTGAGTTCCAGATGTCTTGATGTCCTTCTGCTTAAAGCTCTTGGGGCCTCCAAGGGGTTCCTGTAGCTATACAACACCCCACCCACCTCCTTTACTCTACTCTTTGTTGCCTAAACCATTTACACCTCTATCAGCCCCAGTGGAGTAGCACCTCTTGCTACTGTGTCTCCAGTTCCCTGGCCACCATCTCTTCAATTTGCTGCTTTTTCTTTTTTGAGCAATATAGACACTCACTTTCCCACCAAAACCTTTTCTGGGCTACACTTCTGCTCCTCTCTCAAATCCTTATGTCCCCCCAAGCAGAGCTACGTCAGTCCCAGAACATTTATATCATTCTAGCAAAGATACTGATGGAAAATGGAGCACACAGGGTTAGGACAGCAATCATGCCTTGTTCAATTGAAATGAGCTATAGTCTCTCCTCCTAAGTCCATACTGCTTCTCCTCCCACCCCAGGTGTGCTGTTTGCCCAGAAACCAGTGGTCCACCTCATTGCAGGCTCTGCTCCCCAGAGCATTGGCAGCAGCACCAGCAGCAGCAGCAGCTCTCACTGCTCGCCAAGTCCTACCTCATCCCGGGGCACCCCCAGTGCAGAGCCCTCCACCAGCTGGTCCCTCTGATGAGCAGCACCCAGAACCCACTCCCTACTCTTCTGCAGAGAGTAAGAGAGATCAATGCACAGAATTTACCTCATCTCATGGAGCCCACATCAGATACCATCTGGCCAGATGTTGAATTTGGAAGTATCCATCTCTTCAGGCTCCATTCAGGTTCTGCTGTACTCTAGGGACAAGGAGAGACTTGGGGGAGGGGGACAGGACAGAGCGTTGTCCAATCAGGGATTGTCCTGGAGAACTGGGTGGGGCATCTGGGCATCCAGCTTTCCAAGAGTTCCCAACCACCTCCCACACCAGAGCAGTGTATCGACAATCTGTAAGGCAACGTGGGGCTGGAGGCTTTTCATTTCCCTTCCCCTTAATTTATTTCCCTTCTGCTGCCTTTTGCCTTCACCCCAAGATCACCAGTTTCTGAGTCTGCCCAGTCCTCCAGTGTTTAAATCCCATTTGGGGCTCTAGAAGTAAGGAGCATGTCTCCCTTGCTCTTGTCTGCTGAGCATGGGATGGGGGTGGGCTTTCCCAGTCCTCCTTAGCTTACTGCTTGGTTCTTTGGACATATGTCTCTCAATCTGTCTTAACTTCAGTCCTCAGGGCCCTGGAATACCCCCTTGTTCTAAGACAAAAACATGTGAGGGCAGGCTTCAGGTTCAGGACCTCTTCACATGAAAAGGAGAAAGAATTCATGGTGCCCAGGGTCCTGGTACCTACCTGACAAGACTCCATTTAATCCTAGCCCTCATCTCCCTGCCTGCCCATGTTGGCTAGCTCTCCCAAGATACCACTTGTCCCTGGCCCTACCACTGTCTCTTGGGGCCCTTTCAGCCCTACCAGCCCCAGACATGCTGATGTCAGGCTCACTGAAATACCTCAGATTTGTAATTGTTGATATTTGATTCTTCAGGAAGTATTTGCATCTCTGTAATCTTTTTTATATGTGTTTTTCTGACTTTTAATTTTTTAATTTTTATTGTTGTTGCTATTGTAGCACCAAAGAAATGAAAGCAGATCACCCCAGCCAGGTGCGGTTTGCAGCCAGCCTCCCTCCAGCCTGCCCACCCTCTGGCCAGGAGGTGGAGCAGGTGGGGTGACTCAGGGATCACCACAGCAGAAGGATGGGATGGAGGGCCCATGCTTGCTGGTGGATCCTGAAACCACACTGGTTCTGTCTGCCCCTACCCTAGCCAACAGAGTAGGGCAGGCTATCTTTTCTGCCCTTGGAGCCTTCACCTTGGGACATAGGCAAATGGCTGTAGGTCCTGTCTGAAGCTGAGCCCCAGGGACATGATGATGCTAAGAGAGCTCTGTCTCCTCTTAGCATGTACCTGGAACAGGCCACTGTGGTAGAGAAAGGATGGTCATCACACGGCTCCACTGTCATCCCAGTGTGCTGTACTCTGTTACATAAAGCATCACCCACTGGGACTACTTGGGTTGTGGCAATGCCACAGAACGGCCCAGCGGTCCTGACTAGGACAAGAAAGGGAAACCAAAAGCTGTGCAGGAGTATACCTCAGCCTGGCAAGTGCCAGTTTCTGACTTCTGTCTCTTCTCCCTGCCCCAGGACACATATACTAAGTAACTCAAACACACTGATTCACACACAGCTCTTAGACTGGGATCTGACCCTCTTCTGGCCTCAGAAGCCTTACCCAACATGCACATGCAGGGTTTGGCAGAGGACATCTGGGGTCTGGTACTGTGAGAAGCCTATTTGGCCAGTGTGTTTCAGGATTTAGTCATGAAGGATAGACCTTCCTATCAAGGGAAGACAGGGACAATGCAGGTTGTTCTGGTCATCAGATCCTCTTTCTCTTTCCTCAGGCAGCTTGTCCACCTGTCCCTCTCCATGCCCCTCACTATCTTCAAGCCAGCAGCAGGCTCCTAGCCAGAAAATGCAAGAGCTGGGTGCCCATGGGTGCCCAGCATTAGGGCTCTGGCCCAAATGGAGCTTCCCCTGCAGGCACAGTCCTGAAGGTCATGTGGTAGGACAGCATCTCTCCTTTCCATGTCTTGTGTGTATTCTAACCAGGAAAAAAAAAAAAAAATGTGATAGCACATGGTAGTCTAGGCTGTGAATAAATACCTCAGATGCCCTCTCACAGCAAGTGTCCGTATATGTTGTGGTTATTTTCTGTCTTACGTGTTCTTGAATGTTTATATTTCAATAAAGCTCTACCTCTTCACATGAGTAGGTCTGGTTTTCTTTCACTGACTTGCAATTGACAAGACCCTTCAGAGTGAAGTACCAACAAAAGTACTTTTATGGCTGGGCATCACTGTTGCTGGGTCTTAGCAGTTCCCTCGGGAGGGTCTGAGAAGGCACAGAGTCAATAACATACTCCAGGAGTCAGTTGAAAAGGACCAACTCAACCTCAACAGTGGGGAGAGCCTCATATACCCTCCTCCCAGCACCCAGTCTGTGTCACAATCTGATTATATTGCAAGGCTGTCTCTCTTTGACTGGGTGTGATCAGGAGATCTGATAGCATCTGTTGCTAGCCAGATTCCCAGTCAATGATCAGGAACTCTGGGCAGCACTTGTTGCTAGGCCCTCAGGCCTACTCCATATTTGCTCATAAGGAAATACATTATGTGCGTGCCTTGGCAACTGGTTTAAACCAGTTTCTTTGACCTCATGGGCCTATCCCATTACATATCACACCATGAGAAACTATAGAAGGGTTGCAGCATTAGGAAGGTTGAAAGCCACTGGAGCAGTACCAACAGTGGTCAGGGATCTACGAGACTGGTGAAAGAGTCTCAGGGAAGTCCTAGAGGGCTCTTTTCAGTCATGTTGGAATCCTGAGGAAATAGTTTCAAGCACCAGCAGAGGAATAGCTCAGCAACCGGACAGATAAACTTGCCAGTGAGAGTAAGGACAAGCAGGCAAAAAGCAAAGCTTCCTTCTTCCAAGTCCTTTTATGTGGGCTGCCACCAGGAGATGTAGCTCAGATTTAGGGTAGGTTTTCCACCTCAAACAATCCAATCAGAAAAATCTCTCACAGATGTGTCAGCTGCTTGAGTTTTAGTTAATTTCAGATATAGTCAAGTTGACAACCTAGGTTAGCTATCACAGTTACCTAGAAAGTTCCAGGCCTATCATCTGGGCTACACAGAACCCTATTTAAAGGAAAAGGAAAAAAAAAAAATCACCGGCACTTCAATCACTGATTGCTAGAGCTTTCTGTGACACATTAATAAGCAGCCTCTGGCTGGGGAGCTGAAAGGTAAAGAGTGAACTGGGTCAGAGGTGTTGGAGACGGCCTTCATTACTGCTCTATTGCTGTGAAGAGCCCTCATAACGCATACAACCTTTAAGAGAAAGCATTTAATTCTGGTACTGCATACAGTTTAAGGAAGTTGGTCCATTATCATGGTGGAAAGCAGACAGGCACGGTGCTGGAGCAGTAGCTGAGAGCTTTATATCCTAATCCATAGGCAGCAGGCAGAGAGGGAGAGAGGGAGTCTGGTGTGGACTTTTGGAACCTCAAATCCTGCCCCCCACCCCCACCCAGTGACACCTATTCCTCAGTACCACACTTATCAATCCTTGTTAATGAGTAGCCATTGAACCTGATGTGGGCTGAGGTTTCTTTTCAGGTTTTTACCTGTATTAACACCTTTATTTCTGTGGTGGTTGGAATGGGAACAGCATCCATAAGCTCTTTATGTTGAATACTTGATCTCTAGTTGGTGGAACTGTTTGAGAAGGATTAGAGGCATGTGGCCTTGAGTAAGGGGGGGCTTTGAGCTTTTGAAAAGCCCACACCATCCTGTTTACCTCTATTTTTTCCAACTGATCCTTGTGCATCAGATGGAAGCCCTCAGTTACTGCTCCAGAATTGTGCCTGTCTACCTGGTATGACATTCCCCACTATAATGATTATGGACTCTAACCCTCTGGAACCATGAGTCCCAAAATTGCCTTAGCCATGGTGTCTCTTCCTAGAAAGGTGACTAATATAATCCTCTACCTATTTATGAGGTAAGACTAATTATTTTTACCCATTTTACAGATGAAAAAATAGGTTGAACAACTAGGTCACTCTAGGTGAGCAGAGTCTAGATCATCCATGACCACTGTCTAAGCACTCTTGAGGCACTTGCTGCTTATTGTGCACATGAAAATCCTGAGTAGAAATGTGTTTGAGAAGCAAAAGAGCTAGGGTTGGACATCAGAGTGGTTGTCTTTTTGACAAGGGAGAGGAATCTCAGTGAAGGGAGGCAGGGGATCCAGAAGTGTTTGTGAACAGGTCTCTGCTATATCCTGCTGTGCCCATCCTGAGACTGCCTTGTGGCCCTAGCATCCTGAAGGAAAGCCTTTGCTGCTATCCGTGGCTAGCCACCTCTCCTCTGTTGGACTTCCCTAGAACCAGTGGAAGCAAGAGCATCCTAAACAGGTAGTACCACACCATCAGAAGGGACCCATTGCACTCTGAGGGAGTAGAAGCCACCTTGAGAAGGAAAGGGGAAGGTAGAAGCTGAGGGGCTTGACAAGGGTTTGGAATCAGAGCTGGAGAGAAAGACCTGATAAAGAATAGTCAGAATAGGCCAGGGGGCAGTGGCCCGTGTCTCTAGTCCCAGCACACTAGAGCTGTAAATTCGAGACTAGCATGGTCTACAGAGCAAGTTTCAGGATAGCCAAGATGTTACACAGAGAAACTGTCTCAAAAAATCAAAAAAAAAAAAAATAGAAAGGGTAGAGAGATAGAGTGGTATGGTTGCTGAACTTGGGGACGTTGACATGGCTAAGATAGATGACAGTGGTATGTGGGGATATGTTACAAAATTTAATAAAAACCAGTCTGAGATATCAAAGGGATCTGCCCACAGTCAGTCTAGAAGGATCAGAGAGTGGTAACTAATACCTTTAATCCCAGCACAGGGAATATCCAGAAGTGGTGACCTATGCCCTTAATCCCAGCAAATCTGAGTTTGAAACCAGTTTAGTTTACAGAGGGAGTTCCAGGCTCCCAGGCAGGCAGTGATGGTGCCATGCCTTTAATCCTAACCTGGATGTGAAACAACTGGGTGAAGAGGGTATTTAAGGCAGGCATAGAAAGACAGAACAGGCAGTAGAAGCCACGAGGAGAGAGGGTGAGGAAGCTGGAAGACAGCTGGGTGAGATCTGACTGTGGTGTTTCCTCTCTTTGAGATCTCAGCCTTTCCCTGAGATCTGGCTCTGAGTTTCCTTTCTTCCTGCAACATTGGTATATATCTGTAGTGTCAGCAGTTGAAGGGCAGGTGCCGGAGGATCATTTAAGCCCAGGAATCAGACCAGCCCAGGCTACAAAACAAGTCCCCATCTCAAAAGACCAGAAGGCGAAGATAATAAGGGATGGGCAGTTTCAACAAGTTAGTGGCCTTCCTCACACTGGAGCCACTAAGACAGGAGCTGATGTGAAAAAGCAAGATACTTAGGGGTAGGGAGTGAGTTGACTGACGAGTTAGAGACAGCACTGACCAAATAAAGAAAAGGACAGGGCTTTATTCTGGGCCCTTCGGGTATCTGGAGACACCAGGCACAGCTACATTGGCCCCTAGAAGGTCCCAGAACCTGAGATGTTTTGTCTATGGATGGTCCCCTCTCCTGCTAAAGATAACCTGCAAAGGAGCAACTTGAGGTTTTCTCCATGTGTGAGATCCCCTTGACCAAACTAAAATCTCTCTATCAAATCTGCTTCCTGAGAAGCAATCTGCTGTCATCAAAATCCAGCTCTCCATGTAGGGAAGCAGTGCAGCTGACAGATCGCCAGTTTTTATTCTCACTGGACATCCAGCAATTCAGGAAGGGGTCTTCAGATCCAGGTAGACTGTGTAGAGGAACCCCTGGAGCAATTCTAAAAGCTGGGCTAGTCTCAGAAAACTCAGCAGTGATGCCAAGTCTCCTTTTAAAAGCTAAAATCTCGCTGGACTGTGGTGGTGCACACCTTTAATTCCAGCACTCAGGAGGCAGAGGCAGGTGGATCTCTGAGTTCAAGGCCAACATGATCTACAGTGAGTTCTAGGACAGCCAGGGCTACATAGAGAAACCCTGTCTCAACCAACCCCCCCCCCTCAAAAAAACCCTAGAATCTCTTTTAAAATTCAATCTCTCTTGGGGCTGGAGAGATGAGTCATTGGTTAAAAGCATTGTCTCTTCTTCCAGAGGACCTGGGTTCAATTCTCAGCACTCACACGGCAGCTTACAACTGTCTAACTCCAGTTGCAGGGGATCTGGCACCCTGACACAGATATAAATGCAGGCAAAACACTAAGGCACATAAAATAAAAATAAAATTGTCACTAAAATCCAGTCTCTCAACTGTGGGTTCCTATAAAATTAAATATATTTATTTCAAGAAGGAAGAAACAGGGCACAGTCACAATAAGGTCAAAGCAAAACCAAGCCTCAACTGTGTACATGACTCAGTGTCTAATGTCTGGGATCTGCTCACTGTCTTCTGACTCCTCGAAAGGACTTGGGTCACTTCTCTGGCTCTGGGCTCTACAGCACACACAGCTTGTCTTCTAGGCTCCACTTGGCTCTGCTCTACTACTGCTGCTGTTCTCAGTGGTCATCCCAACATCCAACATCTCCAAAATGCTGGGGTCTCTGCTGCAGCTGGGCAGCACATTCATCAGCAGCCTCTCCTGGGCTCTCTTCATGGGTGCCCAGCCTCAGCTGCTCTCCATGACCCCTTCATGCCTTCAAAGCCAACATCACTTGTGTGGCTCTTACAATGCCAAGTTTGGTCGCTAGCATGAGGTACAACCTTGGTCACCTCTGGAACACAGCTTCTCTGTGCTGACTGAAGAAACACTTCCCAGAATTGATGCTCGTCTCTTTGTTTTTTGTTTGTTTGTTTTGGGGGGGGTTGTTTGTTGGTAAGTTTATTTTTCAAGAATGGGTTTCTCTGTGTTGCCCTGGCTGTCCTGGAACTCGCTCTGTAAACCAGGCTGGCCTTGAACTCACAGAATCTGCCAAGCTCCTACCAACCATCCCAGTGAGCTCTTAACACCCAATGGCTTTTACAGCCCAGACATCTCCAAGTCCTCTCACAATTCTCCCAAAAAAATATGGCCAGGCCTTACTATCCTGATACCAGTTTCTGGCTCAGTGAAGGTTACTATTGCTGGGATGAAACTCTATAACCTAAAGCAACATGGGGGGGGGGGGCTATTCAGCTTATACTTCCACATCACTGTTCATCACTGGGAGAAGTCAGGACAGGAACTCAAAGATGGCAAGACAAGGGCTGATACAGAGGTCATGGAGGGATGCTTGCCGCTGGCTTGTTCCTTGTGGCTTGCTCATGGCTCTCTTTCTTACATAACCCAGTACCACCAGACCAGGGTGGCATCATCCATGGGCTGCCTGCTCTCCCATCGATCACTATTTGAGAAAATGTTCTACACACTTGCCTGTACCCCAGTTTTATGAAGACAGTTTGCTCCAGTGAGGTTTCCTCTTTCCTGATGGTTATACATTATGTCACATTGACATAACATTAGGCAACACAGCCAGATAAGCTATGGGAGATGCAAATCCCAGATTGACCTTGCCTGTGGCTGTTGGGGATGCTCATGCCAGCAGACTGAGAGTAAACACCTTTCCAAAACAGTCTAGGAGACCAAGGGCTTAGCTGCTGTTGGGTTGTGTGGCCTGGGTCAAGTTACCTACTCTTCTAGCAGTCTTCCTGCCTGAAAGGATTATGCAGCTGTCTGAAGCATCAACAAATAGTAACTTACTGAGTTGTCTAAAGTCAGTACTCAAGAGCAGTCTGCACACAAGGCACTATGAGGATGTTGGCACCCCTGTAGTCAGAAGTTTCTCTGTCTCGCCTGGCCGATCCTACAGCCATTTAGTCCCAAACAATCACATGAAGGCTTATATTCATTATAAACTGTTTGACCTATGGCTGAGGCATATTATTGACTAGCTCTTTCACTTAAATTAACCCATAATTCTTATCTATGTTTAGCCACGTGGCTTAGTGTGGGACTATGCTCTTGTACACTGTAAATATTTGTCACTTGTATTGGTTTAATAAAACCCTGATTGGTCAAGTAGTCAGGCAGGAGGTAGAAGCGATGCAACCAGACTAGGAGAATTCTGGGAAGTGGAAGAGCAGAGGGGTAGAAGACAGTGAGATGTAGAGGAAGCAGGATGAGATGCTGCACTAAGCCACTGCCTGACTTTGGGCCTGACTCAGCCTAACAGGATCCCAGCTCCAGAAAGAAACTGGAGGGACTAGGAAGATACCATGCCCACATATGCCATCCTTAGCCCTGTCAACGGGGCTGTCATTGTCATTTTACAAAGAAATAGGTTTGGGGAAGGCAAGCCGGCTCCTGTTTACTGAGTGCTCAGTGGTACAGTGGAGCCAAGGTTTCTGGGCTTAGAGGGAAGCTCTTCTCTCAACCATCATCCAGGCCCACACCTAACATCCAGAGCCCTGGCCATAGCCTCCTCCTTCCTGGATCCCCTGGCTAGAGGGATCAGGAAGGACATCTGATCTAGGCCGCCCACCTCCTTCTTGAAGGGTCATGTCTCCAGATTCTAGGGTGTGAGAATCCCCCACATGAATCCTCATTGGTCTACCAGATCCTGTTCTAGAGGAGGATTCAGCTGGCTATGCTGGCTGTATGGGAGGAAAGGCAGCATACCCACCCCCACACCCCTGGCCCAAGCCCTGAGGGTAGGGAGGCTTTGAGTGATTCAGTGTGGAGAAGGGATGGTAGACAGACAGTTGCACACCAGGGATTAGGCCTGGGGAAGCCTTGGGAACCTGGAAGAGACAAAGTGGGAGGTGGTTTCTGAGTCCCTGGTCTTGCATGACCTCCAGAACTCACGCAAAACACACAACTCAGAGGCTCGTACTTCCAACATGTCCTAAGACTCTTCCCAGCTCAGCTGATTGTGCACCTCTGTCCACCTCCTGCAGGGAAGTCTGGGACAGAGAGAAGCTGGTCCTTCCTGGAAGCCAAAGTAACTGGCAGGACTCAGGGCCCCGCCCTCACAGGGGTCCTCCTGTGACTATGGATGCACCTAGAGAAGAGGCCTCAATGGCACTGGACACAGGGTTGGGAGTAATCAATGGGGGAGAGAATGAAATGATTCATTCTTCCTTCCACACTGCACACACAACTGAAAATCTGGAACATTCCTCCCAAACCGTCTGTGCTTCACTTACAGTTTCCTTTTTACTGAAGTCCCCAAATAACCACCAATGCATGCTTAATGCTGCCCAGGGATCCCTGAAGTCAGTCCAGGATAGTGCTGTTCTGCATGCCCAGGTTCTTCCATCTCCCTCTACAGACCCCCTCTGGCCACCCACACAGCTTTAGATCATGGTACCCTCTGCTTCATGTGGGATCCTCTCTGCCAATCTGTAAATTGCCTGGCCTTCCCAGGGCTCCCAAGAAGTTATGAGGCCAGAGAAGCCTGGGTCTGGAAAAGATGTAAGGCCGGTGAGGAGAGTCCACTCTCCCTATTCACTTTATATGCCTACTCTGTGCCCTGCCTCAAGCCTGGACCCTACCTATAAGCCTGCTGTTGTCAGGTTCAGCTTCTCCAGTTCCTAGAAAGGCCCAGTGTGACCTTGAGTATTCTGTCCTCAGTACAGAGAGAGACCAGAGCTGTGTCCAGCACTTGGGAGGTCCAACCCCTACCCCAGTCTGGTGTTTGGGAGAGTGTGTGCAGACTATTTAAGACTAACACTCATCTGCTAATGTGATTGGGACAACCCACCACAGACTCCCCCTCCCCCCAGCTCTGCCCATAGATCCTAGCTTGCAGAGTCCTATAGCCTCAGCTCCTCTGGGTCCTGGGACACAAAGCAGACTACTGGGAGTGGCCTGTCCCCTCATCTCCACTTCATTCTGACCATCACTAGGTCCAACCACAGCCAGTGGCCCACTCTATTGAGACATAAGCCCTGCTCTATGGAATCATGGAGACCAGTGGGTTCCTGACTGCCCCAGCTCTTTAGAGTCCTTTGAATACTGTTCCTAGTGGACCCATAGTAGCTATCTGAGCCTTGGAGACAGCATGGGGCCCGGCCATAGGAGAGCTGGGACCAGGAGTATATGGAATCCTTGCTGTCTGTTGGGCCCAAGGAGGAGTCCACAGTGGCTACTACAGGCTGAGAGAGTGGAGCACACCTAGTTCCTGCATGAGAAAAACACCTCTGTGGTTCTCTTCCCTAAAGAGAAGCCAAACTGGACCTACCTTCTGCTGGTCTCCAGGAACTGACCTGTGGCCTCTGCAGAGTGCTAAGGACACCGATGTGCCTGGGTTGCTGTAGGGGATGCTGTCTTCCCTTCTACTTAGCTCAATTGTTCAGGTTCTCGTGTCCCTGTCCTTGGGTGTGGGCTCAGACTACACTGACCAGAGGACCAGTTCTCAATCCTAGCTGACACTAGATTCTGGTCCCAGCAGTAGCTAAATCCTGGCCCTGCCCTCTCACACACAAAGTTACCATATTTCTGCCCGTGTTTGGGGTCTACTTTGGGAATAAAATAGCTACTGCAGCCCCTGAAGCTCTGTACTTGAGTCTGAATGCGCAGGAACTACAGGGAGTTGGGGACCCATTATACAGAAGGAAGGGCTGAGGCCGGTGAGGAAACGCGTGTTAGTGACTGGAAGTGCCTGCACCTCCCACTTTTTCAAGGGCTCTGGGAAGGGTTTGCTGAGGGTCCTGATCTCATGTGGGGCCATTCACCTGATGCTCCTAGTCCTTTAAATACCCACAGCCATCCGATTGTTTCCCCCAGATTCTGTGTCCTGCTTCTCTTGCTAGCCAGGGAAAGTCCATGAGGGGCAAACTGTGCCTCATTTCAAGTCCTTGAGGTTGGGCAGGGCTCCACGGCAAACACACCACTCTGCAGCCTAGCATTGCCTACCGTCATGGCCCAGCCTGAGGAGGATGTAGGCATCCTGGGCAGTGCTCACCACCTTCCTCTGAACACTGAGGGCTCCTGCAGCTGTGATCTTCCTGGGATCATGTAGGGAAACAAGTGAAACAGAATAACTGGCTCCCGAGATCCTAAGTCACACCCACCCACCCAACAAGAAAGCAGCACGAAGCAAGATGGGGGTGTTGTGCGCTGAACGGTGTCCCCTAAAAAAGAATTCTTGCAGTCTCCTGTATCTCAAAATCTGACTATATTTAGAGATGATAACCAGGTTAAAAGGAGGCTTCTGAACTAGGTCCTAATCCCATGTGACTGTGATCTTCATAGAGGGGGAAGGTATGGCCTGGGAGCACAGGCATGTGAGGGCAGAGCCTTTGACAGGAACAGCAAAAGCTGCAGGATCCCACAGAGCATCCACCCTGTAGCAGGGCCTCCCACCGAAATCCTACCAGAACTGTTTTAGCCAGAGGCTGAGGTACTCAGCTGTGACTAGGTTAGCAAATTAAAATAGGGGGACCAAGGATGGAACCCCAGATGATCAAAGAGAACTTTCTCTTCTGTTGTGGCCATTCTTGAAGCCCCAGGAAACATGTAATAATTAGCTACACATGTGACCACGTGATTAGGAGAAGGACAGTTGCACATTTGTACCTGTGAGGCCCAGAGAAGTACAAGTGACTTGCCCAAGGTCACACATACCTGTGAATATGGAGCCAATATTTCAGACCCACATCCACATTCATCTCTCCCTTAAACACAGTAAGGACCACTGACCCCTGGGATTAAGGACAGCCAGGAATGAAGGAAGGCAAAACATGTTGGGAGATTTGGGAACCTAAGTGCTAGGCCTTTGCCAATCAGATGGCATAGCATGGCCTGTAGCCAGCATCTGGCCAGCTGCAATTCCACCTGCCCACGCCTTTGCCTGGTAGAATACTGTGGAGTAAGCTTGGTCCATGGTCTGTAAACCACATGCCACAAGGCTCTATGAACTGTTCTCCACATTCTGTGCCACACCCTGTTGACAGGCTCAGAGCTGGGACAGTTCACAGGTAGTCCTTAGCCAGCTGCCTCTCCTATCTTTTCAGCCACATGAGCAGGTCAGCCTAAGCAGAGGCCGGTGGCTCTGTGTGGACTCCAGCCATACCTAACATCACTGTGTCACAACATCAATGTGATTGCTGATATCATGCGCACCACAGAAGAAAGTTAATATGTGATGTGTCCGTGGGAGTGTGTACATACACCTCAGTCTGAATCTGTGCACACACGCGCATACATGTGGAAACCAGAGAACGACATTATGAAGTAAGTTCTCTTTCTGCCTTTACACGGGTTCCAGGGATGGAATTCAGGTTGCCAGGTTTGTCCAAGAGCTGTTCTCTCCTGAACCACCTCACCAGCCGTTGTGTAGCAGTTTTCCAGGAGACAGAACATTCCATCTTGGAGAGATCCTTATTAAGGCTCCTCTCCCTGGCTTCTACACACAGTAGGGACTCTACATGTAGTAAGGACTCTATATGCAGTAGGGGCTATCTACCCACAGTAGGGAATGCATACACGCAGTAGGGACTGTCTACACGCAGTAGGGACTGTCTTCATGCAGTAAGGACTGCTAAAGGACTGGCAGCACTGCTCAGAAGAGACATTCCCCAAACTGTCAGTTGAACAACCTGAGAGCTGTGCATTGAGATTCAGGTTTCCAGCTTTCAGGAGCTATCACCAGGCTGGATGGGTTTCTAGTGACACAGCTATCTTTGAGTCATTTCTGCTCTTGAGAATCTCCCTTCACTCAGATACCTTTTAAGGGACCCCAGGAAACTCACTGCCTTTCCTAAATTGGGCTAGGGTGGTGTCTTAGTTAAGGCTTCTATTGCTGCATCAAAACCCCATGACAAAAACCAAGCTGGGGAGGAAAGGGTTTATTTGGCTTATACTTCCACATTGCTTTTCATCCCTTGGGAGTCAGCACAGGAGCTCAAACAGGGCAGGATTGGAGGCAGGTGCTGATGCAGAGGCCATGCTGCTTACTGGCTTGCTTAGCCTACTTTCTTAGAGAACCCAGATCCACCAACCCAAGGATGGAACCATCAATGGGCTGGGCCCTCCCCCACTGATCACTAAGCCTGGGTTGGAGATCATTTACAAGCTCCCACTCCTCCTCCTGTGCTCTGGGCCTTTGTGTGTAGTAAGAGGTTTCTGGCTCGGACTTTCCAGCCTAGCCTCAAGGTTTAGACCCACAGACCCTCAGACCCACAGAGACACACAGATGCTTACATTAATTTTAGGTTGGTCAGCCTAAGGCCCAGGCATATAACTTGCTGGTAGTCCCGCCCATACTTCCTGTCTGCCTTTGGCCAATCAGCACTTTTTATTAAACTCATAGGTGGGACAATTATTTATGATGTAACATCATAAATCTACTGCATATCCCCTTTCCTCTTTTTAAAACAAGAACCCTAAATCTAATATCCTTTGTATAATTTTTTTCACTATTACCTATAACAACTTATAAACAACACTGTAAATAAACACAAACATCCATAATCCATGTTTTGGGAATGTGGGCATCATTCTCTAGGCTACTTCCTGATGAAGGGGGTACTGGCAATCCCATGGGAATCCAAAGAAAAATTTAGAATTATGCACAAGTCTTTAGTGGAGTAGTCTGTAAGGCTGGGTCATCTCAGCCAGTCTACTTGAAATTGTTCTGGATACAGAGCTCGGGAAACTTCAACAGAGGTGCTCTGAAATGCTGAATCATCTGGTCCATCCATTTCCATTGGAGATTTTTCAGGGGGTCTTCCTCTATCAAACTTTATGTTCTTTATCCAGGAATAAATCCACAGCCTCTCATTTTCTGTGAAAATAAAAAGAAAACCTCTTCTCCAAAGTAGCATATCTTTGCATTTCAATTTTAAAGTAAACTCATTTACAAAATATATAGGTTGAATTACTCCAGCATTTATAATCAACTGTCTTTTAGCAGCTTTTACTAAGTCATTTTCAGTCAGGAAGCTTAAAGATAAGACAGTAACATACAGTATCCAGACATTCCTTGTATTTTCCATCTTTATGTGGCTTTTTTTTTACTTTATTTCTTTAAGAAATTTAAGAAATTTCTTTATTTTCTCTACCTTTTCTTTTCTTTCTCTAAGCCTATGTATATGTTTTCAACACACTCTAAACCACTTAGACTTTTTAAAAAACTGCCTTTACTGTATATTTATTTCTTAACTTTTTCTGTCTCTGACCACACCTTTGCTTGGCTAGGGTGATCAACTCCACCAAGATTCTTCTATTTCTTTCTGTTTCTGACTACACCTTTAATCTGCCAAAGTCCTTGGCTAAGGATTAAAGGTTGGTAGGATGGAAGGATGGCTCCACCCAGCTCCTACTCTAGCTTCATAGAATTTGGCTTTTTAGCCCAGGTACTCTGGGGAATTTTAGGGTCCATATAATCACAAAGTAAAGCTTTGCTGTCTGCTGCTCACTAACTCCATTTACGTATTAGGCAGCAGGGCCTCTAAAAAGACTCACAAGTGTTTTGCCTCTAAGGCTGAATCAGGAAGCTTCTCTTAAAAAAGCCAAGTCTCAGTTTGCCTCCAGCAAACAGAGCTGATCCAAGAAAACATTGCCACTGGGAAGCCATCTTTGATTCTGTTCCCTTTTTGTCCTTATGAACAGAAACCTTAAATACATCATTTACAACTTTTTGCTTACATCTAAGTACCTGTGAGACCTCAGGAACAAGCCATTTTACATCTTAAGCTGCACTCCAAAAGCCTGCAATTATAGCCCAAACCCACATGCCTCACCAGGGCATCTCTGTACCACGGCTCATGTGAGAGACACAACTTGGAAGCTGGTTTTGGTTTCAATGTTATGCTCTAGATTTAAGCTTTCTATGGCTTTATGTGGGTATATTTTACCCACGTTGGGCTGCCATTTGTAGTAAGAGGTTTCTGGCCTGGACTTTCTGGCTTAGCCTCAAGGTTCAGACCTGCAGACCCACAGACCTGCAGAGATACACAGATGCTTACAGTAATTTTAGGTTGATTGGCCTAAGGCCTAGGCATATAACTTGCTAACTCTTTACCCTTAATCTAACCCATGATTCTTATCCTGTTCAGCTATGGGGCTCAGTACCTTTTCTCAGAGTAGTATAGTAGTATAGTTGTCCTCTGCATCTTCTGGCTTCTCTGTGGCATTTCTGCTCTGTTCTTCCTGTTCCCAGAGTTTTCTTAGTCTGGTAGCTCCACCCACACTTCCTGTCTGTCTTTGGCCAATAGGTGCTTTTTATTAGACCAGTGGGTGGGACAATTATTTACAATGGAACAACATAATCCCCCTACATTTGTACACACTGCTAACTCTCAGGGAGGAGTCAGAGGTTTAGAATCCCCTTCTTTGGAGAGACCCTGGCTATTTATTGCCCTGCCCCTGGCTTAGCTCTCTCCTCACTGACACACTAAATTGTAATTGCTTGTTTCTTGACATACGCCCTCAGGCCACACGCTTTGGGGATTAGAGGCAGGCTGCTCTAACTTGGGTTCTACACATAGGAGAGACCCATGTGTATAGTAGATGTTCATGAAATAAATGCTGAATGAATGGGAGCTCAATGAAGGGGAGGCAGAAAGGGAAGGAGTAGAGCCATATACACATATAAAGTCAGAGTAACTGCCACCTGTTTCCATTATACCCTCTGGTAGTCAGCTCCATCCTCATGATGCAACCTGGGAGATGATTCCTGCTCCTCTAGCTCCCTCCTCAGGGATGCTGGTACCTCCCAGAAACTGAGGTGTGCTAACAGAAATGAGACACTCTGGACTCAGTGTGGGCCTTAGGTCATTCCACCCATCCCTTTATCCTTTCAAAAATAGATGTACTCACTGCCTTCTCAGCTGGGCAGGAAGGTTCACTCACGTCCCTCTGCACCCAGAAGCTCTCTGTCCGGGCACTTTAGTTCTCACATATCTTGAGGTGAATCATCTTACCCAGCTCTCCTCCTCTGCCTCTAGGTGCAGCTGTGAGTGATAGAGATTAGAACTCCCACCTCCTTAGTTCTTTGAGACTGGCCTCAGACTTATTGTGTAGTTGAGGATAACATTGAATTCCTGACTCTTTTGCCTCCACCTTCTAAGTGCTAGGATTACAGAACTATGCCATCATACCCAACTGAGATAAGGCTTCTTAAAACTAAAAATTTCCACAAATGCCCCATAAAAGAGCCAAGATGTGACCAACAGGAACACAAATACACAAGAACTGAGTTGGACTCTGGCCATGTGACATAGGCTTCTGACCATTCTTACTAACCAGTAATAGAGGCTGGCCAAGATTTTGCCAATGGAGCCATCTCACTCTGTGAAAACAGGGAATCTCTCCCAGCCTAACTTGCACAATCTAGGAGTGTGCCCAAGCAGCCACCTACCAGGCCTCCTGGTCATAAATCACCACCACCAGAGCAGCCAGCACCACCAACTCTCCCCAGGCGGCCCCAACTTCTACCTTCAGGGCCTGAGCATGGTCCTCCATCACAAGACAGCCCTTCTGTGGCTCTGGCCCAACTCTTCTGAGTCTTTGTTTACCTAAGAAGAACCCAGAAGACTCAAAGTAGAGGCTCAGCCTCTGCAGGAGCTGTGGGGTCCAGGCTAGCCCTGAAGGGTTTAGCCATGCTGTCCCCTCTTGAACCCTTGAGACTCTCTTTCTTGGAAACACTTTCTTAATCCCTGTTCTATTGCTGAAAGAGGCACCATGACAAAGCAACTTTTAAGAAAGAAAGCATTAATTGGGGGCTTGCTTACAATTAATAGGCTTAGCCTGTTAGCCCTATGGCAGAGAACATGGTGGCAGGAAGGCATGGTGTTGTAGAAGTAGCTGAGAGCTACATTTCTAATCTATAGGCAAGAGAGGAAGTAAGAGGGGGGAGGGAGGCTTCAGGAGGGAGGTGAGGAGGAGGAGGGTCCAGGAGAGAGGGAGAGAATGATAGCTAGCTTAGGCCTGGTGTGTTACATTGAGATTTCCGGGCCAGCTAGCTCGTCGCCACTTATCTGATCCACCAATCCCAAAGTCCCAAATGAATCACACAGTCACTTATTTTAACTTCATGCTGTTTGACCTATGGCTCAGGCACCTTGCTAGCTAGTTCCTGCATCTTAACTCAACCCCTTTTCATTCATCTGTCCTGCCACATGGCCCGTGGCTCACCTGTGTTCCTTACATGTTTCTTCTTTGGTACCTGGCTCGATCTGTCTCTGACTCTGCCCTTCTCCTACCTATGCTCTGATTTCCCCGCCTTTTTCTATAGTGCCTGCCAAAGAAAGTCCTTTATTTAAAGATTGATATTCACAGCATACAGAAAGACATTCCTACATCACTGGTGAACTTTTGAAATCTAACAAGGCCACACCTATTCCAACAAAGTTTACACCTCCTAATCCTACCAATTCTTTCAAACCATACTATTCACTCCCACTAACATACATGAGCCTTTGGGGGCCATTCTTATTCAAACCACCACACCAAACTTTCCAGGTGATGTGTTCCCACCATTCCAGCTGTAGAAACATTTCTATGAACAACTTCCACTATAGATCTGCACTGGGTTACCAACCAGCAGAATGGGCAAGCTGTGGAACCTGCTGCATAGATGAACTTCCTCAAGTCACACTGTGTAGAGGCCTATTCTGGTTGATCTCTCCTGGTCACTCTCTTCCCACCTGTTCTTAGTAGTCCTTGACCAGCCTAAGAAGCCTCCAGGAATGGGGCCAGGCGCTCCTCTCTGCCCCCATGCATACGTGTGCTCCCTGATTTTCCCTGTCAGGGATCTTAACCCACCTGGGTGAGCATCAGATGGTGCTTCTGCACAGAGGCCATTCTAGAGCAGAGGTCTCAGCTACCCCCAGAGAGTCTCTGCCTGGGCCCCAAGGCATCTGAGCCTTGTCATCATCTCAGCTCTGCCTTAGTTTCAGCTATGGATACACAGGGCAGCTTCCTGGGATTTCCTCCCATACAAGGGGCAGGTTGTGGTTGTGGCTAGGACATCCCCACACTTAAATTGTGCTATGTAAGAGCTTCCCTAAAGTCTGGTCTCAGTTTCTCTATCTGATCTGGGGAAATCAGACTGAACAGTGAAAGGCTGAAATGGGGTCCCTCTGCCTGAGTAAAAGCCTGCTGATTGCACCTCTTCCTTGGGCCCTACTTCAAGAAGGAAGACTGGAGAATAAAGTACAAGACAGAGTTCAAGCTGTAAACAGAGCTGGGAGCAGAACTTTGCCATACATCCACTTGGGAGGGGCTCTGGTGTCATCCTTACTCTAGAGGTCTCTAGGCTAGATTCTGGGCCAAGGGGCTGTCAACACATCTCACCCAAATGCCGCTGTGCCTTTCCCATCACTGCATGCAGTAGAAAGACAAAAAAGCTGTCTGTCTGTCCTCTACCACTCCTATCTCCCGCAGTCTCCACCCTCACTTGTTTTTCTGGCCTGTCTCTTCAGCTCCTATTGTCCCTGGGGTCCCTGCAGCAGGTGTCTCTTCTGTTCCTGGTGGGCCAGAAAGCATTCTACCTTCTGAGAAGAAGGCTGAAGGCAGAAGATCTGCAGAGCAGCTTGGGAGTGCTGGCTCATCTTCCTTAAACCACAAGACAGGATAGAGGCTGCTGCCTCTGATAAAGCAGATTCTTAGCCAGGGGCCCAGCTGATGGCCTGTACAGAAGGGAGTATATCCCATAGCTCAGGGTGGGGCAGAAAGGTGCTGCTCAGCTGTAATCTATTACTGCAGAGCTTCAGACATGCACTCTCCACCCTGGTTGATCTGACACACACACCACCTCTCCCTTGTTGCTGAAGATGGCTCCAACTCAGGACAGCAATAAGAGGACTGGGGACTCTAATGTAGAATGCAAGCTAGCAGAGAGGCTAAGGAAATGGGTTGTCCCCTGGGTCTTGAGGGTCCCTCAGCCCAGGTAGAGAGCAATAGACCCATGAGGGTCATCAACGGGCTGAGACACTGAGTAATTAGATACTCAGACATCTTGGCAATCAAAGTAGCTCTACCCATACCCTTGCATAGAGCAAGGATGGTTTGACCTTACCGGGAAGCCTCAGCCTGGGAAGCCTCAGCCTACAAAGTCACCTCCTTATCCGGTGACAGTGATAGCCACTTTATCTGGTTATATAAGGAAGCTCAACACAGGAACTGAGCCCTTCTGTCTCTAGCTAGTGAGAGCCCCTAGCCTCACCTAGCACATGCCTCCCAAGTATCAGCATAACACCAGGGATAGCCATGAACGAGGGCTGTTTACAAGATCTCCCTGCTGGCTATTACATTCCCCTTTCTTCTTCAGACTCCCTGACTCTTAGAACATGAATCCAGTTGTAGGCAGAAGCTCTGAGCACTCTGGAGCTTTCATCCTGCTTCAGGGGCCTTGTCGAGTTAGAAGACTTTCTTGGGGTTGCAGTTGGGCAAGGAGGACCTGGGGGGAGAAGATGGGAGACCATTTTCTGTTTGAGCATTGGCTCACAGCAGGCCTGTCTTACACAGCTTGTGCTCATACTTCTGCAGAATTTGGACTTGTTCCAACAGGGCCTCTGGAACTACTCAAAGGTGGCTGGCCTTTGAGTTCCTTTGACTGCCTCCTGTCCTACTCTGGGACACTGCTTGAGTACTTGCCAGGAAGAGAGGGGCCATGCTGTGTCCTGGGTCCCAGGAGGCTAGTGCTTACCTGAGCCCTTCAGTAGTCACAGGTGGCAGAGTCTCAGGGACAGCTGGCAGGGGTGGGTATGATGTCCATAGGCACTATGCAATAAGCTCTGCAGTTTTTAGATATGGAGCAGTCCTGGCTCCTAAGTACTGGCCTGAGATGCAGATCTGGGGTCCATCTCATCCCTCACCCCTGGTCCAGGGTCTCTGAATGAACTGATTGACACTTCACATAAACATCAGCCTCAAACCATCTAGTTCTCAGTTCTAGGCTTCTCTGAGCTATGTATAGGTGCTGACTATGGATAGCCTTCCTCAACCAACAAGACCTTGTTTGATCTTACAAAAGTCAGTTTAGAAGGGGAACTGAAGCTAAAAACAGCATGGATGTCTCACGTCATGCTGGCAGTCCTGGAAAGCCTGGAATTTGCACTCAGTGCTGTCTGGCTCAAGAGCCTACTTTCACCAAATCTGCCACTGCCCAGTGATCTTCCTCCTACAGAATCTGGAAACTATAGGTCTCAGGTGGACATTTGCAAGCTACTACGTTATGATGTGGGGAGCCAGAAGCCTCTATCTCTGCTCTGGTGCCTCTCTGGCTTCAGCTCCTGCCCTCTCCTTTGGTGAGGAGACTCATGCACTAGCTCAGCTGGTACCTACCTTTTCTCATCGCTGGCTTCTTCACCCACCAGGGCTGGACCAAGTCCTCCTGGGGTTTCATCTCCTCACAGGATATAGGAGGACTCTGTGGTCCTCCTGCTCTCAGGCTCCATGTCTGCCACCCCAGCTTTAGGAAGGGCCCCTCTCCTACACCACCTTTCACAGCTCCAACACACCTTACATTTCTAGAACTCCGTCCTTCTCAGGTTGGTACCTTCCAGCAGGCTCCTCCCCCTCAAAGAAGGTTGACTCCCTCCACCTTCATTCCCATAGTCTTTCTTGGTTGTCTTCCTACATCAGCACTACCCAAGGCCACGCTAAAACAGGCCACAAGGACTGATCCCATACCCTTGCACAGTACCCACAACTCCACCCTGAGTAGAAGAGAGGCTTCCAGTTAGGTTGCCCATGGCCCTCTTTGAGAAGCAGGGCTATGTTGAACTTGTTTGAAAAGGTTCATGGTCTTCCAAGGCTGGGTGTGAGGAACCAAGGAAGAATAGCATCACAGCACAGAGAAGGGTAATCAGATCTCTCTCAGAATGCTTTCCAGGGAGGTGACCTTGGGGCTGAGGTTCAAGTATGCATCATCAGAGTACTGGAGACAGGTATGTATTTATGTAGAGAGGGAGGAGTGAGTCAACTCCACTTTATTTCAGGACTAGTTCTTTCCTTCTGACAGGTGTGAATTCTTTTATTAAGAGAGACAAGAAAATGAAGCTCTAATGGGAGACCTTCAAGGAGGAAGGCCAAGCTGCAGCCTCTGTTCAAGTCAGTGGTGGTGGGGGTGTTTTCTGGAGTTGGGGTGGGGAGCTTTGCACAGATTTGGATTTTTCATATTAGGAGGGCAAGCAGGAAGACTGCCTAAGTTTCCCCATTCCTGACGCCCGGGGTAGGGCAGGAGACAGCTTTTTGAGAATTAAACTGGAGAATACTGGTTTCCTATAGCCGTGGAAACATGGGTGGGCAATATTGATGGGAGGTGATGACACCACAGGAAACCTGTCAATGTAACCCTGACCCCTGGATTTTTCAGTACCTTGAGCTCCTGGGGTAGGATTAGGGCAGAAGCAGCTGAAGCTGCTATTAAATATCTGCGTGGTTGGAAGGTGACCCAGCTTTTTTCACTCAGCCACTGTTTACTTGGGTGGTGATGGAGATGCCAGGCCACTACGTCAGAGCCAGAGGCTAAGGTCTGTAGAGATAGTTTCAGCTCAGGAGGGAGGCTGGGGGTTGGTGGGTGCTCACCTCATCCTGCACCGGGAGCAGAGCACACGGGAAACCCTGGCTGTCCTCTGAATCAGCTACATCCTGAAAGGAAAGGGATGCCCCGCCCTGACCGGCCGCTCCAGCCTCATCGGCCTCGCGTGGCGTGGGGCAATTAGGTGCCGCACCCGCCCGCTTGGCTGCGCGACGCGCGGGGGCGGGGACGCCGTCAAAGCGAGGCCTTCCCAAAGGACCGCGCGACCTGTTTTCTGGAAAAATAGGACCTCATGATCCTGCCACGACAAAGCGTCGGGCAGTAGGTGGGAGGGGTCTGATCTGAGTGGCCTCACGCCCGAAAACGCAGCAAAAAGGCTGGCCAAGAGACTCGAGTGGCAGAGCCGGAGCGCGACACGGCGCGGGGCTTTTGTGTGGCACGGGTTTCCTAGTCTAGCAACCGTGCTGATTGGCAGCGAGACGCTCTGAGGTGTTGGAGAGAAGGGGAGAAGGGGACGTCTTCACCGTCAGATCCCACGGCCGAGGATCGCGGGGACTGCTCGGCAAGCTCGAGCGAGCTGGGGCGTGGCGCCAAGATTTTCAAAAAACCCGCACAAGCCGAGAGCAGAATGTGTCGTTTGCTTCTTGCGCGCAAGCGGAGTCGCGCCCGCCTTCCTCTGCCCGGGCGCACGGACCGCTTTCGTCTCTAGCGCCCTCCCGGGCCCCGGGAGAACAATGCCGGTCCTCTCCGCGCGCAGGAAGAGGCTGGCGAGCACGGCCGGGCCGCGGCGGCGGAGTGGACCCAGTCTAGCAATCCGGTGGGTTCCTCCTTTCGGTCCAGAGCCGGCCTCCGGCCTCGGTCGCACACCGATGCGACCTCGGGGGCCCACGTGCACTACAGGACGGCGAGGGGCGGGCCGCGGCCCGAGGCTGCTCCCGGGACCTCCCGAAAGAGACCTCCGCCGCTGCGGCCCGGACCCCAGAGGAGCAGGCCGGTCCCCCAGAGCCTGCGAGTTGGGGCCTAGAGCGGCCAGGCCTCTAGTCCGGGCCGAGCCCGGGCCGCCGACGGCTGCGTCACGCGAAGGGGCGGTGCTGCCACGGGCGGAGGCCGGAGCCGGAAGCGGAAGAGGCGCTCGGAGTGGGGAGTGGGGCCTAGCTGCAGCCGGAGCCTGGGAGACGGTGAGTGTGGGCCCGAGCCCGCGGCCGGGCGACTTGGGTGAGTCGATGAGGACCGGCAAGCTGGTACGGGTACCTCAGGTCCCGGTCGGGTCTCGGCTTGTACCTTTTTCTCCCTTTGGCCCACGTCAGGCCGCGGTCCCGACCTCTCACCCCTGACCCGCCGCTTCTCTCCCGGAGGGCGGTCACTGTAGACCCCTTTTCTGGATCCCGCGGTGTTGGAGGCGGAGCCCTAGCGGCTTCCGATGGGCCTGGGAGGTTTCACGTCGGGCCAGCGCCGGCCAGCCTGCCTGGGGTCGCGTCCGACCTAGGCTAGCCTGGAAAGGCTTTCCCTGCCCTGGGCTCGAGGCTTAGCCCTCAGACCTCCGCCGCGCGCCGCCTGGAGTTTGATTCTGGCCCAGGCTGGCCTTCCCTCTGGTCGCCGGGTCTTCCCTTGGCGGTTACGGGGAACGGGGCTCTGAGATCCCCGGGATCCCGGCAGAAGGAAGGGACTCTAGTGCGGGCCTCTGGCCCCCTCGGTGTTTTGTTATGATGGAGCCGCTCCATCCCGGAGAGTGGGTCAGACCAAGCCGGGAGTACAAATGTCCAGGCTGCTCCTCGGTCCGACCGAGAGCCTCTATGCTTTAGTTCCGGGTGCGGGTTCCCTGATGCTTGGGTGGGAATTGCTCGAGTCTGGCCCCTGTCAAGGCGGAGTTGGCGGCCTTCCAGCTTCCCTCCTCCGTGCCCTTGAAAAGGAGGGGCATTTTGCCCGGTGGCAGCCGCAGCTTGCGAGGTGGCAGGTTTGAGGTTGCAGTGGTGGGGCACTGCCAGCCAAAAATAACCATGGGTCGCTGGGGTGGCAGGAATCCGGGAGGGCAGCCGCTGACCTGGCTGGCTGCTCTTCTTGTCAGCCCGGTTCTCTAGCCAGGAACAGCAAATGAGAAGCCAGTTAAGCCTGTGCTCAGAGAAAAGCTGCCATCCTTAGCTTGATTTCATTGGTCACATTGCCCTTTCCTTCATTGTTCAGAACAGAGCCTCCCAAAGCATAATTGTGGCCCTTAAGTTTCTTTTTAAAAAAAGATCTCTCTGCTGAGGTTTCAAAAAAATCAGGGAACTTATGAGAAATGGCCCCAAAAGCCCCGGCTGGGATGCTGACAGGGACACCTGATATTTCCCATATTTCACCCTCCCTGGATGAGTTGCAAGGGAGGTGATCTCCATTACTACTCTGTACGTGGCATTTCGTGACTGTCATACTTGGCTTTCTTTGCCAGTCTGGGAGGTGTTATCTTTATTTTCCAGGCTTGGCAACCGAGGTCTAAAGTGACTTATATAAATAAAAGTGGCAGCGCTGGGAATTGAGTTCAGCGTTTTCTGTCAAAACTTCTTAATGGGTCCCTTGGAAAGGCTTATAAATTAAGGCATTCATCATAACCCTGAGTGTTACCCAGAACCTACTCAGGGTTAATGAAAGGCTGCCTTTAGTACCTCTTGTGGTCCAGACCTGTGCTAGGTTTTTGACCTTATAGGACAGACATATTTAATTCTTGCAGAACCTGTAAGAGATTATTGTTCCCTTGTTTCAAGAGGAGACTGAAGCCCATAGTGGATTAATAACTTGCCCAAAGGCAAACAGTGAAGTGGTAGTGCTGTGGATTAATTAAGTTGGCATTGGACTCTGAAATTGTGACTTTCCACTCAAGTGTGCACGTGGTCACAAAAATTTTCTAGGTCCCAGAAGGAAAACTTTGGCCTAATCTGCTTTATACCACATCACTACATCCTTTTCAGATAGGTCTTTGTCTGGTGAGCTTGGTAGGACGGTACTTGCCTTATGGGAAGATATGTGCCCTGGCTAGTAGGAGCTCATTAGTGAGACATGAGATACTGCTCTCAGGCCATAGCTTCAGCACTTGCCATAAGATAATTGGGAAAAAACAGAGACATTTAGATAGTTGTGAAAACAACAAATCTACAGATTTTATGTAGTGTTTATCCAAAAATAGCTGGGTGGCCCGAACTTTTCAGATAGAGGGTTGCTAGTGGGGAGAAAGAAGGCAGTACCTTTTTTATGGTTCCCAGAGGCTCCCAAAAGTTTAGTTGAATTGGCCTTCCTATTCTGCTCATATACAAGTAGCTATTTCATTTTTGGATTATGTTGGTGAGATGGAGCAGCCTTGATGGATTTGTTTGAAAGGTGCTTGGCCAGGCAAGCCTAGGACTGTGTAAAACTTGAGGTTGGGTGTGAGAATTGCCATCTTGGAAAGCAAGGTCTCTTGCCTGGGCATCTGGTGGAGAATATGTGAAGGGGAAGGATATGGGTGAACACGGTACTCTTCCTTAACTAGTTGCTGATCCAGCTTGGGAGTCTCCTGTATTAGATGTAATTCCTCAATGGCTAGGGATAATGAATAGGAAGCCCACTTCTGCTTTCAAGTGTAGACCTGCAGCCACTTCTTGGCACCCCCAGAGATAGGCACAGGAAACAGTGCTGATAAGGAGGATCTAGATGGGATAGCATTGATAGTGTGAGTGAAAAGGTAAAACATCCAGTATGAGACTGTAGTTAGTCTGAGGGCCACTAAAATGTGCCTCAGGAAAACAGTTTAGATTCTCTGAGGATTGTGGTACCTTTCTGGGCTGAGAGCTGAGCAGGCCCTCTGGACCTATGCCCACTTGGCTAGACCCTGGTAGAGGTAGGGAATATTGATGAGACATTGTGCCTTTTGCTCCAGGGCCAGTGTTTTCATTTCTATTGTGGTTCCTTACTGACTTAGAGGACCCAGTTGAGTCCAGTTCAGTACTTTGTCCAGGCAGCTTTCAGTTTCTGAAACCATTGGATCCATGCCACTAGTTCATTAGCTTCAAGCTCCTAGAACATTTAGGTTATAGGATTCCATAGGCAGGAAGAAATTGAGCAAAGAAGCTCTTCCTTCCCCCTGTCCTGGGCATCTCTGGCAGTGCTCAGCATCCCCCTAAGAGATCTACTTCTGTATCTGGGCCCTGATTCACTCAGTTCACCTGTTTAGACCCCCAAGCCATGCTGGGGAGGCATTTGTTTGTTTATTCACTGGCAAAGGATGGAGTCACTCATTATCTGCTGCTCTGTCTCTGTGACCTCAGAGTTCTTCTTTACATCATAGACCCCTGGGAGGGGGGTTGCCCCTAAATAGAACAATGGACTTCTTCTGGAGCACCTGGCCGCACCAGGCAGCCCTGTGGCTTGAAGCAGTGAGCTGTGTGTTGAGCAGGGCTCTCTCTTTCTTCTGGCCTTCTAGATGCATCACTGTAAGCGATACCGTTCCCCAGAACCAGACCCATACCTGAGCTACCGCTGGAAGAGGAGGCGGTCTTACAGTCGGGAGCATGAAGGTCGCCTACGATACCCATCCCGAAGGGAGCCTCCCCCAAGGAGATCACGGTCCAGAAGGTGAGTGGGAGCTGGGTTGGAAGGAAACACTTATTTCCTCAGCTAGATGAGCAAAATGGCTCAGAGGCTCTGGTGGCTTTAGGTTCCTTTAGATGACTGCCTCTGCCCAGCTGCCCATGGAGCCTTGTCATGACCTCTTTGGACTCCTTGCCTATACTTAACTTGCATTTCTTGGCCCTGCAGAAGCTACCTTCCTGTCATTCTTTGTCACAGTGATTCTTCTTCTCCCTCTATATTTTCTAGGCCAGTGTCCCACCTGTGAGTCTTCTTCAGTGGGAAATAGGAACATTGTCCTAGCCTTAGAAAGACTGGCCTAAGTTCTTTCTCAGTCTCCAGACCAAAGTAACAGTTACATCAGGCTAGTCAGCTCTGTCACTGTTGGAGGCCTTTCCCTGTGCTCACCTTCATGTTCTGATTCCTCTCTCCTTCTGGCACTGGAGGTACACTGTCATTACCTAAGACTCTGGAGAGAAAGCTTAGTACCTTTGCACGTTCTCTTCTGCTGTGCATTTCCCTCAGCTTGGATGCTTTTGTAGGGCCCTGCCAAAGACCTCTTGCCTGTTAGCAGAAACCTGCCTGGTAGGGCCCTTCTTGACTCGTCCTCACCACTTCTTGGCAGCCATGACCGCCTACCCTACCAGCGGAGATACCGGGAACACCGTGACAGCGATACATATCGATGTGAAGAGCGGAGCCCATCGTTTGGAGAGGACTGCTATGGGTCTTCACGTTCTCGACATCGGAGACGGTCACGAGAGAGGGGGCCATACCGGACCCGCAAGCATGCCCACCACTGTCACAAACGCCGTACCAGGTCTTGTAGCAGCGCCTCCTCGGTGAGTGGTGGCCAGAGTGTGCTAACAGGGGCCTAGGGGCCTCATCTCTTTCTAGCCTTCTCTCAGGTTGGCTGGTCTGGGTGAGTACTGGCAGCCCTGTGCACACACACCATTGTGTGTGCACACACATATGTGTGTGTGTGTGTGAGTGTGCATGCGTGTTTGGTACAGGGCTGAGCAAGGATGTTATGCCCTCCATCTTCTGGCCCCTTGCCAGTGGCAACTGTAGGGGCTCTGGCTCCGGCGCTGGCTGGTTTCCAGCCTGTCTGTGTCTACCCACATGCTACACATGTCTGGGACACACTTCTCAAGGATCATCCTAAGATTGCTGCTTTGGGATTTGGGTTTTATACGGCCTGGTCTTTCCTATCAGGTCTTGCCCCTTTCATCTCCCTGCACATACCTAAGTGCTTTGACGAGTGTGGACTTGCTCTACCACCTCACCTTCACAGCCCCCCTCTCTTCCAGAGGACCAGACTTTGCGTTACCCAATAAAAATGGGGATACTTTACCAGTCAGATTTTTTTTTTCTTTTTTTAATGCTAGGAGTCCAACCCAAAGCCCATATATACTAGGCAAGTGCTCTACCACTGAGCTATGTCACACCCCAATCCTCATGGTTCCTCTTTGTTTTTGAAAGTCTTGTTATATATTCCGGTTGGCCTAAAACTCCCGGTCCCTTTGCCTCTACTTTCTGAGTGACAGGCAGGCACTACTGCCTGGCTTTCTATCCCTTTCTCTTTTTTTTTTGATGTGGATCTTGAATTTCTGTGTTGAGCCTTCTAAGTTGCTGGTCTGTAAGAACACATCACTTTGCCCTGTCAGTCAGCTCAGATTGGGAGCTTCCAATCTGACCTCTAGCCAGGCTCTCTTCCGCCTTGTTCCTTGATAGGTGGGGTGTTTGCGGTGAGGAGAGGCAGCTATCTTGTGTGATGGGGCCCCAGGCCTCACCTTGTTGCAGACCACTTAGAAACAGGCGTTGGCCAGCATTCTAGGGTGGTGAGTTGAATAGACCAAGAGCCCACACTGTACTCAATCCCATGGAAAAGTCAAGTGACTTGAGAGCTTCTGAGGTTATGCGCTGTCTTCTCTTTTCCCCATCTGCTCTCCCCATATTGTCCTCCTGCTGGCCTCGAGGCCTCTGAATAGTAGTGATGGGTTCAGTTGGAAGTATCTTCTCTGCCCAGTGATCTGTGACTTGAGTGGCATGGGTTGAAGGTGACTCTTGCAGGTGTATCCAGCATGGCCTGTGGCCTCACACAGTGCTCCGTGCTGCCACTGGATGGCAGTGTAAGTCTGTTGCTCTGCTTATTTTGGTGCCCTTTGTCTTTGTGGGACGGTCCGGCTTATGAGTGGCACAAGTCCTAAGGCCAGGTCAGGAGCTGGCTTGGGGCCTGAAGGTCGGCTGTCCCAGAGGATCTCAGCCAGGCTCATTTCCTGCTGGCAGGAGGGCTGCTGGCAGAAGGCTGTTTCTGGTAGTTGGTTAATTCTGGCTAAGGATGTCATCTGGGGGCAGGTAGTATCTTGGTTCTAGGTGCAGCCATTGAGCATGTTGTAAGGTTGTGTGGGTGAACAGAGGCAGGCAAGGATAGGCTGAGCATGCTGCTGCTGCTGCTAAAGGCAGGACAGCCCTGACCAGTCCAGAAGGTTGGGCCCAGGTTGGGCCAGCTGCCTTTTTGCGCCATTCACTCACTGCGTCTTCAACTTTGGCCAAAGTCATGGGAGGGTCAGGGCGGGGGAGACTCAGAAGAGGAGGGAGTCAGGGCTGTGGTTGTCCTTGGGGCCTGGCCCCACTGTGTCAGAGGCTAGACATCTTTCTGAGCATTTGTGGCACTCTTCTTAGCGATAATGTCCGAGTTTTCTTACATACCTGTAGCTGTTTTTGCTTTTCTGTTTTGAAGTCAGTTTGTGTCTTGACGTGTCCCTTGCAATATCCCTATCGTTATATATGCTGTGTGCCTTATGAAATGCTGGGATCTGGAAAATCCAACCAACCAACCCACCGGCTCCTCACCGTCTCCACCTCTGCCTTTGACTGACACCTCAATCTGTCAATCGGAACCGCCTACCATGCGATTGGTCGGATGGCGTTTCGGGGGGCGGTGCATGCAGAGAAGCCAACAGAGCAGTAAGCGCAGCAGCCGGAGTGTGGAAGATGACAAGGAGGGCCACCTGGTGTGCCGGATCGGCGATTGGCTCCAAGAGCGATGTACAGCCACCTTTCGTAAAACTTTACCTCTCTACTTTCTACCCCCCTTGTTAGACAAGACCTCTCCTGCGTGGAGGGGCCTCTAGTGCGCGTGGCGCCTTAGTGGGGCCACCAGTAATTGCCTGAATGACACAGACACTAGCAACTTCTGTTTTTAAGAGTGTAGCAGTGAGCAAGAACCTTTGTTGTTTTTGAGGATTTGAATGCTGTGAACTTGCAGGAGCTGCCAGACTCCCACCCTCCAGACTCTCATGCCCAGCTTCTTCTCTCTCACAGATGAGATCGTGGGGAACCTGGGTGAAGGCACCTTTGGCAAGGTGGTGGAGTGCTTGGACCATGCCAGGTGAGCATGCTGGGGCAGCACAGCCAGCTCTGAGTGTGAGCATCCTTGGAAGAACTAGTTTGAGGCTCAGGAGGGCGCAGCTCTTTCTGGAGGGCAATACCATTACTGGATGTATGTTTTAGATTTTGCTGATCTCCTGAAATAAGGGAGAAATTCTTGGGATTTGACAGGCAAGTGTGTACCAGAGGCCTAGTTTCTATGGCCTAGAGCTGCAGCCCATGAGCTTTTAGAGATTTTTTTTGGTTTGGCCTCAACCCTTTTCTGGTTTCTTGGGCAGAGGAAGGGGCAAATATAAGGTTCTGGGAAACTTTAAGGAATTCAAAGAGAGTCAGTGCAGGGCCAGTGGAGGTGGAATTCAGCCCCACCAGCAGCCCTGGCAGGGGTTTCTTTTGGAATGAGTTACACTGTGTTAAAAGATAAGATCACTGTGTATGGTGATGAGGGCACACCTTGTTTCAGAAGTCTGAAGTAATGGCCTCTCCTTTTCTCTCTTCTCCAGAAGGTTTAGAATGCTGCTGGCCTGGCCTGATACTGCCTTTGCCCCTCCCATGTCTGCTTGAGAGGTCCCAGCTGAGGGAAATGAGACTCTGCTGCCTGTCCCAGTATTACTAGGGTCTTGAATAGTCCATGTTGAGTGTGTCCAGACTGGGAAGGCAGTGCCTGACTATGTCATTCTGCCGAGGCCAAATCACTTCCTCCAATTCTAACCCCTGTCATCTACCAGACTAGAGTCCTTGCTCTCTTCTCTAGCTGTAGGTGAGAGGCAGCCCTCTAGGAACCAGTTGTGTTCCTACATTAATAACCTCTAATTGCTTTGGTGCATTAGCTAAAGAGTGCTGGTGTCCTCATTTGAGCTATGCCAATCACTGCTTCAGAGAGGAAGCATGAACATCCTCTGTGGTTGCCCAAGTTACACCTAAACCATTGACGACTGAGCTGTTCATGGTTCTTCTACATTAAGTGGGCTGCTTAGAAGGGACCATTGGACCCAAAGTCAACCATTCCTTTATCCATGAGATGAAGTGCTAATGTGACTGAGAAGCTTCCTTCTCCCAGTTACCATTCAAATACCCAAGAATGAGTGAGTGTAGGGGCGCTGCCCACTGTCCTGTGACCAGATATAGACAAGACAGATTTAAGAATTGTGCTACAGTATGTGTGCTGTCTCTCTTTGAAGCTGGGGGAGGGAAATGAGCCACTGAAGTCACTAAAGGATAGATGTAAGGTCTTGGGAACCTTTAAGGAATTCAAAGAGAGTCAATGCAGGACCAGTGGAAGTGAAATTCAGCTCTGTAAGCAGCCCTGGCAGGGGTATCTTTTGGAATGAGTTACATCTGTATTAAAGACCACAGTGGGAAACCACCTTGCTTTCAGAAGTCTCGAGTAATGGCTTTTCCTTAGCCTGCACTGCCTAAGAAACCAGAAAAATGGATGAGGAGCAAAGCAGGGCCTATAAACTTGTTCCTGCTAACAAGGCCAGCCCTTGAGGCACCAGAGGGCACATCATGGTGGGCCAGGACCACCTCATTTCAGGTTTCCTCTGGCACCTGAATAATAAGTCTCATTGACTTGGCATGTTTTCTCGTCTGCTTACATCCTGCTAATGGCCTGCTAGAGTGGGTGTAGAGTTCGAATAGCAGAGCAACAGCAGTAGGAACTCTGATGGGACACCAGTGAAGAGTCCCTGGCCTTCTGTAGTGGTGGTGATGCTGAGGCACATAGATGAGGGAAAGGGTCTGGATTAGCAGGTAGTATAGGGAGTGGCCCAGACTTCTAGTCAGGAAGTTAAGCCTCAGTATTGCCCAGGTCAAGAAAGTATATGGTTGAGTTCTGGGTAAGGCATCTTGGCCTATGGGGTAGGTTATCAAATAAGCTTCTGGGACTGGGGCTGATCAGGATTGGCCCCAGCTCCTCTGCCTGGATTCTCCCCGAGGAGCCAGAAGTTTCTGAGATCCTAAAGGTATATATGTCAGCACGGAAGTCAAGAACATTCATACAGATGCCAGGGGATTTTTGTATGGTGAGCAGAGGTCTGGTGTTGCTTTTAGCAGGCTGGACCTCAAGTACAAACCTATGGTTTATGAAGTTGTTAGATTTCAGGAAAGGGGAGAGAGCTGGAATCTTGGCTGATTAAAGCCTTTTCTTCTTTCCCGATCTATAGAGGGAAGTCACAGGTTGCCCTGAAGATCATCCGTAATGTTGGCAAGTACCGGGAGGCTGCCCGTCTAGAAATTAATGTTCTCAAGAAAATCAAGGAGAAGGACAAAGAGAATAAGTTGTGAGTTTCGTTAAGGAGTGGGAAGGGATCACTCAGTAGGATAGCATCCTCTAGATCCAGCTGCCTGGACCTCCAGGGACTTCTTAGTGTCCTACAGGAGATAGGCTCTACTCTATCTGTCTGGTCATGTGTTCTGAGCTAGTCCATTAGGGACCTTACAGGTTGTGACACTTGTTTGGGACACTTAAAGGAGCTTTTCTTTGTCAGATAGACACCACAGTAATCTCTCCAAGCACTTCACTGAACTATACTCAGCACAGGGGATGTTACTACCCAGCCTCAAGCTTAGCAGTATCTGGAGGCTTGTGCTATACTGGTTCATTTCCATCTCCCTCTCAGTAACTGTGGCAGGGCTGCTCACCATGCCAGTCGTCAGTGAGCTGGGACCAAAATGTAGTCCTTGTACACAGTAGCAAGTACAACAGTTCATTGCTCAGAGCCCATCTGTGCAATAGTGGATTGAGACCTGTGCTCTGGCTATTGAGGCTTGCTTTGTATCTTGGACAGGCAACACTAGGCAGAGCTTGAGTCCCACCTATCTTTTCCTCTAGCCTGTGTGTCCTGATGTCTGACTGGTTCAACTTCCATGGTCATATGTGCATCGCCTTCGAGCTCCTGGGCAAAAACACCTTTGAGTTCCTGAAGGAAAACAACTTCCAGCCTTACCCCCTACCACACGTCCGCCACATGGCCTACCAGCTCTGCCATGCCCTTAGATGTAAGTGCCCTCAAACAAACAAACAAAACAGCTAGTAGTCTCGCCGCCATCCATTTCTTCTAGCACTGTTGATTGTTCTGCAAGGTCTCTTAGGCCTAGGGCCCCTGGGGGAAAGGTCATTATGTCTTCAGATAGGAATTTCAGTGTGAGGATGCCGGGATGCCAAAGTGCTTAGGAAAAAAAACAGGGAAATACTCTAGATGTTGCCTAGGTCTTGACCTGCTTTCACCTTCTCAGAGAAGAGGAAAATGGTGGACAGATTCTCAGGCCCTGCTACCCAGAGACCTGTCACTCATCTATCCATCAATCTTGAAGAGCAGCTTTGATGGAACCAACCTCAGTACAGTGTAGGCCTTCTGTAGAAAGACAACTTGGAAAATGACAAGTGAAAGGCCTAGAGTTAAGATGTGCAGGGCCTGAGTAGGTGATGGGGGAAGAGAACCAAGTAAGGAGCACAGTTGTAGAAAGGTCTAGAATGTGTGGACCTAGTCCAGTGGAGAGGGAACATGCTGGAGGTATGGCTCAGATGGGGTCATGAAGTTGTGAGGATCTTGCAGGCCAAGTGGCAATATTGAGGTTGAAAAGGAATGAGTAGTAGAAAGTGCCAGTGAGACAGACTGGATACAGGTTTTCCTGCTGTGCAGTGAGCCTTGTTCCATAGCTAGTGCTGAGGAAAAGGATTCACTAATGCTAAGTTCAGTGAGATAGTAAGGCTCTGCCTATGGAGAGTGGTAGAGGGGTTTTTTGATGGAAAGCATCCCTTCCCTTCCTTTCTTCTGAAGGCTTATGAAGAGGCCTGTAGAGCTGTTAAGAAAGCTGTGAAGGGCTAGGGCCAGCTCCCTGCTAGGGTTGTGTATGAGCAGCTCTGGCCAAGAGTTGACAGGCAACACTAGGTTCTCAGTATGTGCTTCTCCCTCCCTAGTTCTGCATGAGAACCAGCTGACCCACACAGACCTGAAGCCAGAAAACATCTTGTTTGTGAATTCTGAGTTTGAAACCCTCTACAATGAGCACAAGGTAGAGCACTGACTGGGTGGGCAAGTGTCTGCTCCAAGGTAGGTCGCCCACCTGGGTAGACTGACCTAGCCGGCCTGCCTCACTTTCAGAGCTGCGAGGAGAAGTCAGTGAAGAACACCAGCATCCGAGTAGCAGACTTCGGCAGTGCTACATTTGACCATGAACATCACACCACCATTGTGGCCACCCGTCATTATCGCCCACCTGAGGTGATCCTTGGTGAGTAGTTGTTATTTACACAGGGCATTAGTCCAAACAAATAGCTATAATCCAAGTCCTTAGAAGGCAGAAAAGATTAGTTTAAGGCCAGCCTTGGGCTACATAAAACCCTCTCTCAAAGTGAGGCAGGTGGTAAACAGTACCCATTAATCTGCTGCTCAGGACTGGACAATACCCGAGACACTGAGATAGACTTGGTCTTAGTCAGAAACAGCCTCGTTAGTGGGGCTTGGGCAAAAGCTGTGCCAGCCAGAGTGGCATCTTCCTGGGAATGTAGGGTACTGGGTCTCATATCTTACCATCTTGGCTTTACAGAGCTGGGCTGGGCACAGCCCTGTGATGTCTGGAGTATTGGCTGCATTCTCTTCGAGTACTACCGTGGCTTTACACTCTTCCAGGTACAGCACTGAGTTGGTGGGTTGCAGGGCTCATGGTCAGGAAGCTGTGTGGTTAAGGCATTGATTCTATTTTACCAGTTACCATGTGAATCTTAGGTTATAGTTGCTCAGGGGAAGGAATCAATTAAAGAGTTTAAAGTTTAAAGCAAGTAGGGAGGATTTCATCAAGAACAAGACTAGGTACAAACAATTCTATCACGGGCATCCTGTGGCATGAAGAACCAACCTGGGTGCAGTCAGTTGGTCAGATCCATCTACGGGGCCAAGAACATGAGCCTGGCCCTGGTTCCAGGCTTGTGGGCTGCCACCAGGTTGGGTTGAGACAGTTTCCTCCCCTGGAGCAGGGAGCTCTTAGCCTATTTTTTCCTCACCCTTTATTCTTCCAAAGTGGGCAGAGGTTGGGCCTAATTCCTACTTGCTCTGTTCCTGGTCTTCTGCAGACCCATGAAAACAGAGAACACTTGGTTATGATGGAGAAGATCCTAGGGCCCATCCCATCACACATGATCCACCGTACCAGGTAAGAAGTCTCCATGGCTCTAGGTCAGCTGGGTACCACAGATAGAGCCTTTGTCAAGCACTCGATGGTTCTCCAAGCTCCTATAGCCTTTACTGTACATTCCTCGAATCAATCTGGTGAAAGCTGTTGCCCCCACTACCCTTTGCAGGGTCAGGCACACACCTCTTTTCTGAAGTATTGCTACCTGAAAGCTGCCAGAAACCAATTTTTCCCACTTCCTACTTGAGCCCAGACCCTACTCCTTGACTCCCCTTTCTCCTCAACTTTCAGGAAGCAGAAATATTTCTACAAAGGAGGCCTGGTTTGGGATGAGAACAGCTCTGATGGGCGGTATGTGAAGGAGAACTGCAAACCTCTGAAGGTCAGTTTCTGGCTCCCCCAGCTCAGCTCATGCCAAGGAGACCCCAGGCATTGGGCAAACAAGCAGCAGAGACAGGATGGGCAGCCAAGAGCTGCCTGATCATCCCAGTTCTCTGTGAGGCAGCACCCAAGACTACTGGGCACTGGCAGTGAGGCTTTCTGCAAGCTGCCCCTGGGGGGCCCTTAGTCCTGCCCCTTTCCACATGGGGCTGAGAATGTAATGGGAAACACACCAGAAGAGCCAGCTGCCTGACTGCTGCTTCCTGTCCCTCTCTCTTCTCTGAATTTTGGGAAGAACTAGGCAGGACCTGGGGGTGGGGGGAGACCTAGTTGTGGCCAGAAAAGAGTCTTGTCAACCTGATACCTGGACAAGTACATTTCGCAGAGGTGATTTCTACCCACCCATCAGAACGTTGCATGTGGGGTAGAAGCACCAGCCCAGCAAGATCCCACTCAGTAGCCTAAGAACATGAAAGGAGCTGTTCTGTCCTGGAGGGCAGAAGTAGTCCTCCAAGGAGGCATCATTGCCTCCTCGACCCATCCCAGCAAGGCATCCCAGAGGCAAGGGGACTGCGGTGGCTTCCCACAACCCTGCCGTCACACTGAGGCACCTTGTGTCCTTGAGCAGAGTTACATGCTCCAGGACTCCCTGGAGCATGTGCAGCTGTTTGACCTGATGAGGAGGATGTTAGAGTTCGACCCTGCTCAACGCATCACACTGGCAGAAGCCTTGCTGCATCCCTTCTTTGCTGGCCTGACCCCCGAGGAGCGGTCCTTCCACAGCAGCCGTAACCCCAGCAGATGACAGGTGCAGGCCAGCACATGAGGAGTTGGAGAGCTGGACTGGGCTGCTGGCCCCTTTTCTCCAGCCTCTCCCACTGGCCTCAGAGCCAGAGCCACCGATGAACAGTGCAATGTGAAGGAAGGCAGGAGCCTGCAAGGGACGGGGGGGATGTGGTGCCCAGCTGCCAGAAAGCACAGATTGGACCCAAGCTATTTATATGTTGTAAAGTTATAATAAAGTGTTTCTTACTGTTTGTAACCCCCTGGTACCAGTGTGTCCATCTCCAGGCTCCTTGCCTTCTCCCTTCTCTGACCTTATTAATAAAGTCTTTCTTAGCAGCTCAGCTTGTGGAAAGCTAAGTGTGGATTGGGCCAGAAAGGCAAGTCAATGAGTAAGCCAGAAGCTGGGAAATCGTCTAGGGCAGCAGTTCTCAACCTGAGGGTCCAATGACCCTTTCAGAGGTCACCTAGGACCAACAGAAAACATAGATTCTTAGGATTCATCAGTAGCAAACTGTTATGAAGTAGCAACAAAAATAAACTTTATGGTTGGGGCTCACCATAACATGAGAAACTGGATTAAAGGGTCAGCACTTAAGACGGTTGAGAGCCACTGCTCTAGGATTAAGTAGAGCAATTTTGGCACCAGGATTGAGATGTGGCAGCCAACTTGCCAGACCTAGAAGGCTCTGGCATCTTTCAATCCTAAGGGTATTATATACTTAGCACACTATAGTTAGCCAAGCAGAATCTGGTTTTGCCCTAGCTGCTGTCTTACTAGTTAGGAACATCTCTTAAGTACACACCCAATAATCATGGTGATCAGGTTAGGCTCCTAAGGGGTGGGCAAACAGCACTTCTCCATACTCTAGAAATGGTTCAGATAGCACAGAGCTCTCATTTTATTGTAGTGCTGGCTTTGGGTTTCCCAAGAGCTGCATGAGTTACTGACAGATATGACCACTTGACTGAAACCAGCCACTGGGCAGGAACTTCCAAAAGGAGCTGCAGGTAGGAGTAACAGTTTCAATAACTCAAGTGGGGGGTTCAGCCAAAGCCAGGGACAAGAGGGTAGGCAAGGTCACCAAAACTTCCCACTGCTAGCATCTTCAGGACCAGAGTTCTACCTGCTTGATGTAGTTGTATCTACTAGATGTAGCCTATGTCTAGTAACCTGTAGTGGCTGCCTACTGTCCCAACTGTAACCCTGTGTTCAGAGAAGAGGCCGGATTGAATGTCACAAAATCCTGAAGTGTGCAGTTGAGGCTCTAGTCCTCTGGCCTCTTTCCTGCAACTGGAAATAACTTGAGAAAAGATGGAAAGGCTATCCTTTACATCTATTGGGGCCATGTTTCTACAAGAAAAGAGAACCTGAAATCTATGGTACCAGGGTTTCCACCCTGTACCCAAACTTAGCAAGCCCATCTGCCTGTCCACCTATACCCCTCAACCAGGGATGGGCACAGCAGAAAGAGGCCTGCAGGGGGAGAGCTTCAAAGTACAAATCTTTTGTGAAGATCCCTGCTAAGGCTCCAGGCATGGTCCTATCCTACTAGCCTGTAGGACCCAAATCCAGGAAGATCTTGAGGATAATGCCTTAGGATCTGAGTAATTTGATGTTCCCATGGCTGTGCCCCACCAGCAAGGTCATCTAGAACTGGGTTTGTTCATTTTTGGCCTGTTTGTGACTTACTAATCCCAAGTCTGCACACCTGGGGAGGGCAACTATAAAGGGTTAAAACCCAGAAATAAGAACTAGAGTGAAGCCATGGCATGAGAGGGGAAATGTAACCAACCTGTCCTAGGGTAGCTGCAGAGACAGGCAGAGGGGAAACATTTATGGACAAGGAGGAGGTAGGAAGTGATGGCCTAAGACAGAAGCACCAAGGAGCCTCCTCTGGCTCAGCACCAAACTTCCCCAGGGTCTCCCAATACTGAAAAACTGTACCCTGAACATCTGGCCCCCAACTAGGAAATGGGCACTGTGGCCTGACAAGCATTAAACCTTTGTTAAAGATGACAGCAAAGCAGCCAGCCCAGAATCTCATCATAGTCATCATCGTGATAGACTCCCCTGGAAAAGAACTGACATAAAACTGGACCATGTCAGAAGGGTCCAAAGCTTCCAAACAAACTCGGGTGGCACTGGGAGAAGACAGAGATGGCACTCTCAGGATCTAAGGAAAGCACAGGTCTGACTTCTGGATAGCTGCCATGTAGCCTGATCAACATGATTACAGTAAGGGTGAGCTGGCTGGCTGCAAGGCCAGAGGAAGCATGGGAAAGACAAAGCCTTCTGAAATAGGGTGGGTAGAGGCCCCAATAGGCCCTGATTCACCCTACAAGGTGCCAGCCCATGCCCAGTGGCTGTAAACCTGAAACAGTCTTAGAGCTGCCTATGTCTGTAAACAAAGCCCCACTTGAATGGAGGCATGGTAGGATAGAAAGATGCCTGGAGCCACTGGTCTACCCCTGACATGCATGCCAGTGGGAAAGCCTTCCCTGACTAAGGGAAGGTGGCAGGCAAGTTTTATGTTTTGTTTTCTCACAGAAGAAACAAATCCAAAAGGTAATCGACAAGGTCCACAAAGCTTCACATCCTTAAGGCGTCTGTTGTCGGGGTTTGGAGGCAGGAGTGCAGGGTAATATAGGGTCCAGTTGCCCAGAGGCCCTCTAGGCAGAGTGCAGGGGAATGACAAACTTGCAGCCAAAGGGTGAATGGTAGTTAATGCCAACCTCCTGGAAGACTTGCTGGGGAATGCCAATGTCACACAAATAGACTCGGCCTGCATGCTCTCCCAGTGGCAGAGGCAGGCCCAGTGCCAGGGACCATTTGGCATCGATGCCCTGTTCAATTTCATGCACTGGAGGGTCTATGCTGAGCACTGGTGCCCGGTTCTGGTTGGCCCAGGCCACAGCTGCCTTATACCAGGGTTGATCCCGCAGGAAGGCATTCTCAGGGCAATCCAGGCAGTTGATAACCAGGTCCACAGGACTAGTAGGGAGATCTGTAGAAGGGAAGAATACACCTGAAAATTCCTGGAGCAGACAGCAGGCCAGACTAGGGCTTAGATGGCTTCATGAAGATCCAGTTTTCTAGATAGTACCACTCCAATGCCCCTCCAAAAGCCACGGTGCCTTGCAGATACAGCTTTGTATCTGACCAATTCTAATGATATTACAAGTTCTGGTAAAAGAGAGTCAGCACTTTGAGGGATGCTTTCTGGGTCCACTGTCTAGCTGGCAATACTGGCAATAGGTGTTTCTACTCACAAGGAGGACCTGCACATTCCCACTCTAGCCAGCCTGGGAATTCCTTATGCAAATGGGTCCTCCACTCAGCCCAAACTTAGGAACAGGACAAAAACACATAAACAAACAACCTGTTCTCCTGGCACTTAAAAGGGCTTCCCTAACAGCCAGTGAGATGGTTCAATGCTTAGTAAAATCACTCGAGCTTGACCCCCCAAGACCCACATGGTGGAAGGAGAGAACTGACTTCTCCAAGTTATCCTCTGACCTCTGCACACATGACAGGAAATCAACATGTATGCAAATCTTAGATTAACCTAAGAAATCAACCCAACAAGATCAAAGATGAGACTAAGATGCAGGGTCACTAATCCGAAGCCAGCCTCCTGAAGCATCTGACATAGGAAGCTTTTTGGCACTGCATCAGAGATAGCAACCCATTCCCAGCATTCATCCTAGCACTCCGCCTACAGTTAATATCATGCTCAATTAGAGATTCACAGCCTCCCCACTTAAAACACATCAGTATAAAGTTCCTATGGGGCACGAATGGTCTAAGAGATAAGAATGGAACCCTCTGTGTGTACACGGGAGTCTGCAGTTCTGGTCCAGGCTCATCCTGACTTGCCATGTGGCCTCCTGGACCATCTTTGCTCCAATTCTCACCCCATTCTTACTTTGGTCTCACTGCAGTCAAACATCTCTACACCACAGTTCTGCTTACTATGTATCCCAGGTCTCCACACTGCTAAATAATTCTCAGTCTTTCTGGAATTAACTTAAGAGCTCTTTCCTCCGCCTGGCTTCCAGCTACACAGGCCACTGCACCTCCTTCTCCCTCCTTGGCCACTCCTGCCCATCTCCTTGACTTCAGAAAAAAGAACTCAGTCCTCTGCCCTTCTTTCATACCCTCTCAATACCCCAAACTCCAGACTGGAGCCTTCTTTTTACTCCAGAGTCACAAAATTTCCTGCTCATGTGGCATCAGTCTCAACCTCTAAACATTTAACCAAACATCTGACCTGAGGTGTTCTTTCTCTGTCAAGACTCTGTCAGAGGCAGTTACTCAGGCCAAAAAATGTAGGGTTTTCTCTCCCCCTGCTCTTTTTCTCCCCCCCCCCCCAATCTCATCAATTATTTTATGTGTTGTATGAGTGTGAACCACATGTGGAGGCCAGAAGAGGGTGTCAGATACCCTAGAACTGGATGGAGCTACATAGGGTTCTGAGCTGTCATGGGGGTTCTGGGAATTGAATCCAGGCCCTCAGCAAACAGAGAATTGCTTTTAACCACAGAGCCAGTTCTCTAACCCATTGTTTTGTTGTTTTAAACTTTATTGAGGTGCTCAGATTGGCCTCTAAACTGAGATCTCTCTGCCTCCGCCTTCAGAGCTGCTCACTGAAGTCATTCTTATCACTTCTTACTTCTTTCTAGTGAGCTGACTGGAAACTCACAAATGATTCAGAGGGTAACCACTCTACCACCTCCATCATAGGAAGGATCTCAACTATCAGCTACCCTGATAGGAGCATCTTAGAACCCTTCTGCACCCCAATCACCCACTCAAAGGCCAGAGTGCTTGTCTAGGAGCTGAGCTAGATAAGAAGCAGGTTTGAGGCTAGCCTGATCTACAGAGTAAGTTCCAGGTCAGCTGTGGACATATGGTGAGATTCTATCTACAAAGAAACATTCTGGAAAATGAGCCCTCTCTGTTGGTGCCACCAATGAGTCTCCATCCCACCCAGAGTCCAAGCTCCAGCCCTTTCATGATCCAACTCAGAAACACTGTCCTTCCTGCTGCATTTTACTCCTTTTAATACTATCTGACTGAATGTTACTTATTTGTATGTTTGTCTCTCCTAACCATATTGTGAATCACATCATGGGAAAATGATTTTATTTCGAGACAGGGTCTCACTAAGTACCCCTAGAACTTGATATGTAGAGCAGGCTGGACTTGAGTCACAGAGATCTGCTTCTCGCTGCCCTCCAGGTACTGGGATTAAAGCCACGCACCCCCACATCCAGCTGGGAAAATGGATTTAAAAAAAAACAAAAACAAAAAAACCCCAAAAAACATTGCCATGTTTATTCCAGTAACTTAGAAAAGTACTTGTCCCATAAATATTTATGGAATGAGTTAGTGGATATCCAGATCGCTCAGAGTGGCAAGAAAAGGGTAGGCCCTGGGCTATTTCCTCTAGGTAATTTAAAGACCCCTTAGAAGAAGAACAAAGTGTGTGCATGTGTACATATATACACATATATATCCTCCAGATAGATTCTCACTTTGTAGTCCTGGCTGGCCTCAAACTCAAGAACCTCCTGTTCTCATTCCCTGAGTGCTGAGATTTTAGGTGTGGGTCAGCACCATATTCAACTAATGCAGAAAATTCTACCCATATGATGACGCATTTCTACTTGGCACCGCCAGATGGCACCACCAGACTGTCATGCTACCAAGGAAGCAGTAAACTTTGGCTAATACTTAGAGGGCACTTTTTTTGTGAATGTAAATCTTTATACAGAAAGTAAACACTCTACCCTTGAGCTACACTCCAATGCCAATGCTCACCTCTTAGGCTAGACACTTGTTGACCTTGGGTCTTGCTGAAGAGAGATAGTTCGTTGGTGATAGACTCCAGCATCTTGACAAAGTTGGGCAGGAAGAGGATGACTTGCACATCATGGTTGGCTAGGTGCCTCCCACAACTGATACCTTGAGCCCCTTTCACATGGGGCCCACACAGCAGGGCTACTGTAGGCCTCTGGTGGACATTCTTAGGATTCAACCTAGAATACAAAGTTAAGAAGCAGTTACTAGATACAGACTGGTCAATCCCTTAAGTCCCCCCCCCCTTTTTTTGTTGTTCTTAGAAGTAATTTTTACTCTTAGAGGTAGCACCCCACTCTCCATTGCTGACCAAATCCTAGTCCCCAGAGAAACCCAAGCCCACTATAAGTCTGAAAGGCCTGTAGCACGATCCTCACTGCTTGTTCTTCCCACTAGGAGTTCACCCAGAACAAGTAACATGCAATTCTGTTTGCCAGAACTGTGTTCTGACCCCATAATGTCTTCATGTGAACTATTATTAGGTCCAAAACTCTATGTGGCTAAACTGCTCCATCTCTGACCCTCGTGCCCCAAGGTTACTTGGCTCCAACAAGGTCAGGTCCTCACTCTTCCTGAAGTTGTAAGGCTCTTTCCCGCCCATGCTCAAACTATGTCCTCTGGCCAAACAGCCTTCGCTCTCCCAACACTGAACAACTTTTCTTTGAGTTCCAGATCAGGGCTCTCACCTCTGTGGGGATTACTCTGACCCATGCTAATGCTAGCTGTTCTCCTTCTCTCTGAGAACTCAGACTAAGAAAAACGGGCAAAAGGACCACTAGCCACAAAAACTAGCTAGAGAAGAATGCATTGGCAAGGACATGCATAGCCTGCTCCTATGCTACTGTTTTCAGACAGCCACTTGATGGCTTCAAAAACCTGTCTTCCCAAGAAACCCATTCCAAGATCTACCCTATTGGGCTGTTCTGAGATTGAGTGTGCAACAACTATCCCTCTTTGGGAAGACCCTTCTTCTTACACAGGAGCAGCAGGGACCCCGCACAGCAAAGGACAAAGGGGAGCACACATAACTCCACAAAGCAAGAAGTAGGGCCCAGAGAGGAAGCCATCCATCCTGGATCAAACTCGCTTTCACTGAGCTGCTCTAGATCCAGGAGACACTGTCCACTCAAACACAGCTGAGGAAGGAAGTCCTAGACACTTCTCTCTACTTCCTGAAGACTCCAGGTGTGGTGTGTCGTCACTGCTGGGCTCAGTGTCAAGCACAAGGTCTAGTACACACCTACCGGTAAGACCATGCTCTGTTCCTAACAATGACCTTGGGCAGGCAGGAAACTATCTCCTCTGTTAGGTTTTCTGGGTGTTTCTAGAAGTTTCAGGGATGGTGCTCAAAACTGACATGTTTCCTAGTAAAAGGCTAAATGTTAAACTCAGGCCTGACAATTAGCAGGGAGCTGAAAAGCCCAGACAGCTGCTGTCAGGAAAGAAGAACAGGACTCCCAGGAGATGGGTAAGCGAAGGGCAAGGACATCTGGCACATAAGGGAGGCTCACATGAGACAGCAGCGACTGCCTGGCAGCCGTTCCTGTGTGTATGGGAGGTGCTGTGGGCTGACTAGGCAGGACATCCTCACCCCACAGCTGGCACTCTCAGCCTAAAGCCACTCACCTGTTGGGTCCTCCAAGGAGAGTCAGTGCCATCTGACTGGCACACACACCAGTCATCTCAAGTCTCCGCTCCAAGGTCAGTCCATGCTTCTCTGCCACAGATAACAGCTTCTTATGTAGCTCATATGAAACACTCGGGACAACCAGGCCAGAGTCTGTGGTTAAAAGAGACAAGGAGCAAGGGAAAATTATTATAAGAAACCAGGGTTTTTTGGGTTTTTTGAAACAAGGTTTCTCTGTAACAGCCCTAGCTGTCCTGGAACCAGCTCTGTAAACCAGGGTGACCTCAAACTCACAGAAATCTGCCTGTCTCTGCCTCCCGAATGCTGGGATTCACCGCTGCCGCAGCCGCTGCCGCCGCCACCACCACCACCCGGTAGCCCATGCTTAAAATTAGTATGTAACCAAGGATGACTTTGAGCTCCAAATCCCCGTTTCCACCCCCTAAATGCTGGCTACAAGGGAGCACAGCCACACCAAATTTATTCAGCATCGAGAACTGAACCCAGAACTTTGTGTACGCTTACTAGGCAAAAACTCTACCAAATGAAAAATATCCTAGGCCAAATGTCAACTTTTTAAGACCAAGCCCTGCAAGGCATGGTGAAGCACACCTTTAATCTCAGCATTCTGGAAGGAAAGATAGTCAGATCTCTCTGTGAGTCTGAGGCAAGCCTATTTACATAGTTAGTTCCAGGACAGTCAGGGACACATAGAGAGCCTGTTTTAAAATACAAGACCACGCCTCTTCCCTGAGGCTAAGGCACACTTGAGTAAATGAAAATCTATACAGAACTTGGTCTAGATAACCCACGGTTCAAATGACCCTTTCACTGGGCTCACCTAAGATCACTGGAAAACAGATTTTTACATTATGATTCCTAACAATAACAAAATTACAGTTATGAAGCAGCACTGAAAATAATTTTATGGGTGGGGGTCACCACAACATGAGAACTGTGTAAAGGGTCAGAACATTAGGAAGGTTGAGACCCACTGCTCTAGATCAACACAAAACAGGGAGTTCAGCTTTAGGTGACTGCATAGGCGCCACAGCAATCCATCACAATAAAGAGAACACACTTCTCTCAGAGTGGGAGAAGTCACTCTGGACTGAGACGGTTTCCTCATGAATTCTCTTTCCCAAGAGCTGGAACGGACCCTAACCAGCCCTTTGACCCTTCTGAACACCGCTGTCCTCATCAGTCTCTTGGCAAGAAGTCCCACCCGTTTGCTCTCTGCTTCATCTCACTTCTCTCTTCCACTTAGTCCCTTCCTCTCAGCTTCAAGAAATTCAGACAGCAGCTTGTTTTTTCAAGAAACGTGTCGATTCCCATATGTGCACACTCCCCAGCCTTCTGGCCACAGCATACAACGGCCAAGCTACTTAGACAGGCATCTCTTCATTCACCAGAAACAAAATTCTAAGAATTCCACCTGGCAGCTAGTATACTTGGAAAAGTTTATATGGTGTACCCTGCATGCAGACCAATGACATCTCAGAGAGAGAAAACCAAGCAAGGAAGAAATACCAAAGTACTGAAGTCCTTGTCTTAATAACCAAGGTATCCCACTCGTCAAGATTACAATGTCATCTTACAAATGCCAATGTGGACTGCCCCAGAGGATCAGACCCACTGCCAAAGACCATTTAGCTTTCCTGTCTGAAAAAACAAACATGGGCTCTGAGCTCGAGAGACGGCTCTGAGACTAAGAGCACTGGCTGATCTTTCAGAAGATCCGGGTTGGATACCAGTACCCAAATGGCAGGTCACAACCATGTGTAAACCCCAGTTCCAGGGGACCTGACACCATTTCTGGCTTCTGTGGATACTGGATGCACTTGGCACAGATACACACAGGCAAAACAGCCATACACATTTAAAAGCCAAAACAAGGGGACAAGCTCCAGTAAGCAAGAAGACTATCTATGAACTGTGTCTCAATTATATTGGGCTGTGTACTCCAGTAGGGAGAGGGCTGCTTTAGCGCCATGGTTTCCTGAGCTGGTCGGCCTGAGCAGTCTCCATCCTCAACAAAGGGAAGGTCTCGCCAACTGGTCAAATGCATAGCCACAAACCTTACCCTGTTTATAACCAAGCACATGTTTTCTTGCGGATTTACCAACCAACTCATTGCTCCAGCATTTTGTTTGGAAAAACTTGCCTGCCCTACTGGTCATTTCTAGAGAAATTTATTTTTATTTTATTTTTTTGGACAGGGTTTCTCTTTGTGGTCCTGGCTATCATAGAAGTTACTCTGTATGCCAGGCAGAGTTCCATCTGCCTCTGTCTCCTGAGTGCTGGGATTAAAGGTGTGTGCACCACCACGCTTAGTGAGAAATTTCTTTTACTTCTATCAGAAATCCAGTCCTGGCTGTATTGACACAAGCCAGACACAAGGAGGCTCTGTTCTGTTTTAGCAACAGGAACCAAGTAGAAAGTCTAATTCTACAGCACTTCGGTTTGCATCTTCTCAAGTGAAGGAGAAATAATACAGGTTAATGTAAGAAAGACATAATTAAAAATGCCTAACATTTGTCAAAATAAATTATTAGTTGAGTGCTCTTACCTGCCCAAAAGTGCCATTAAAAACACTTAGTCTCTCTTTCTACCCCTTTATAAAATTCAAGCCCCTGGTGTCCTAGGTGCCAGCTGAGGATGCATCCTGACCTTACATGTCAAAAGCTGATTTAAACAGCCATTTATGGCCTGCTTTAGAAAGGCACATATTATCAGAACTAAGGAGGAAGCCCTAATAGCAGTGAAAAGGCTGGCTGAATTTTCAAGACTCCAAACCTGTCAAGACTAGCCACACACCTGTCTACTTCAAAAACCTCTTTACCTGCAATGACATGCAAATGTCACTCAGTCTGCATTCCTTCACCTATTTCCCTGAACTAGTACTGTTGGGTTTATAATGGGAGGGCCTGCTACCCTATTAAAATAAAACAAATAAACAAACAAAAACCCCAAAAGACAAACAAACCAAGCTTCCAAGCCCGGCTCTTGTGTGTACACAGGACAGGAAGCTCTTGGGGAACAAGTAGATCCATTTTCAGCCCATTCCCCCTCTCATAACCTTGACGTATATAAATAAAACTATCAAGGGAAACCTGCACTTCCCACTTTGGCTAGGAGTTACTTCAGCTGGAAACTGAGTCTCCTAGCATCTCCCCTGGTCTGTGCAGTGAGGAAAGAGTGCTGCTGATGGGTTGGCATGCCTCTATAACCTAGGGCAAGAAAGACTAGACTCCTCTTTGCCTGCAGTCATGCTGGGGCCTTTACTAAAGCCTGCTGTTTGCTTCTCCAAAAGGGACACATAAGAGTCACAAAATAGCACCATCTTTCAGTAACTCTACAAAATGATGAATACCATGGGAAAGAGGCGGGACACTTGCTATATGTTCTCCAGGCCTTTTAGGAATCATGGACTGGTTCCTTTGGCCACTTATGTGTGAATCTACAAGAAGGGTGATATTGCAGACATCAAGGGAATGGACACTGCTCAAAAAGGAATGCCTCATAAGCGTTACCATGGCAAAACTGGAAGTCTACAATGTCACCCAGAATGCTGTGGGCACCATTGCAAACAAGCAAGTTAAGGGCAAGATTCTTGCCAAGAGAATCAACATGCGTACTGAGCACACCAAGCTGGGGGGGGGGGGCAGCTTCCTGAAGGGAGTGAAGACCCACCAGAAGACAAAGGAAGCCAAGGAGAAGGGGGCCTGGGCTCAAATGAAGCCCAGCCTGCTCCACCAGAGAAGCACTCTGTGAGGACTACCGGGGAGGAGCCTGGGCTACTGGAGCCCATTCCATACCGATTCCATACATGGCCTAGTGTACAAAAGAAATAAAGATCCAGACTGGAAAAAAAAAAAAAAACAAACCCACAAAGTAATTCCTTTTGAGCACTATAAAGAAAGTTCAAGAGGCTGAGCTACCTATCAGAAAGGGTCAAAGGGCATAAAATAAGCTCCAAAAGAAAGGAAGCAAGAGCACAGAGTGTGTACTACAAATAATAAATAACACTGCCAGTCTGAACACATCCAAATCTAACTATGTTTGGTTGGAAGTGGATCTTTATTGTCTGAGAACCAGGGCAGTCGAGTCAGTTGCTAGCTTTCTCTGAATATCAGTGTGTATCTTACAGCTGTACTGGGGTAAGAAAGGGGGTGTAACTATGCACTTGATGACATAAAGCTCCCGCTAACCTCAGGCTATCAAGGAAAACAAGTCCAGCACAGACTGCATGAGCTCATTTCCACAGTGCGGGGCAGGACTGCCTCTCTCAAAGCACCCAGTGGCCCAGCATTGCCTGTCTGTCCCTTCTCACACCATCATTACATAGTCCCCAGGCCAATCTACAGTACCTCAGGCCTTTCTCCTCATATTTTCCAGCCAGTCTGGCAGGCAGCACCACATTCAAGCTTTCCCTCTCACCATCCAGGTCTAGCCTTCCTCCTGTCTCACTAGGCTCTTCCAACAAAGTGCCTCTCAGTGTAACACAATCTTCACACTAAGTGGCCGTTAGTAGGAAAGGTCGTGTCCTCTCTGTCTCATGATCAAGGAGCACATCTCACTGATGGGCATGAGATTTCTCTAAAGCTCTAAGAAATAGGGGCTATGGAAGAGGTAGAATATTTTCTTTTTATGATTCAAAACCACTTGCAAATTAGCACCTTCAGACAAGCAACATATAGGCAGCCCCTGCAACGTAGCACCATGTGAGGTTATTAAGAGAAGCTTCCAGATATAAACAACAAAGATTATCCTGGCACACAAAGCCTTCTATTCTGGCTGCATCTGCCTCCAAACCCTTGCCTCATGCACATAAAGCACCTCTATCAGGCCTCAGATATCCTGGTGGCTTCTAGTTTCTACTCCAACAGTTCCTATATACTGTAAACTCTTAGCTTCCGTCTCAGCATTAGTTTTTCTCAATTTTCACTTTACAGTATTTTATTATATTTACTTATTCGTGTGTGCATGCATGTGACACTGAGGAAAATTTGCGGGAATCAGTTCTTTCTTATCATTATGTGGATTCTGGGCATCAGACTCAGGTAACCAGGCATCAGACCAGTAATTATTTTTTGTTTGTTTATTGAGACAGAGTTTTTCTAAAACAGCTCTGGCTGTCGTGGAAATGCTCTACAGACCAGGCTGTACTCCAACTCAGAGATCTGCCTGACTCAGCCTCTCAGCTGCTAGGATTAAAGGCATGTGCTGCCACTACCCACTTCAGACCAGGATTTATTTAAATACTACTTCAAACATAAAAGTTGCATATCTTAATGCAGCAACATGTGATGTTCAATGAACATGGAGGCTGTGTAATGTTTAAAAATCCAGTGCTAGACCCTGAATGTTACAATACCAAAGTGCAATGCAAGATGTGCCCACTAACTTAATAGTGGCATGGGGGCTATAGTATAACAAACTCCTCTCTGATGGCAGCTGAGGCCTGCTCCACAGGGGAAATCATGCCTGGTATTGTAAGCCTGATTTAAAATCCAAGGCTCTGGAGAGCCTAAGCCCTAGGGGAAACCTACTTCTGATAATCTAGTCAATGAACATGGTGTCAAATTGCTTTCTACATATTTATGTTCACACCCATTTATCAGTACTGCTCTCTATCTTGGCCAGAGACAGGACTTCTTCTCCCCAGTAGAGAGTGGTTAATGCAGAGACTCAGAACTGGTTAAAGTGCTGAGAATATGTGACTGCTGAGTGCTTGACCTTGAGACATCTACATCAAACCCACAAAACTTAGGGACAGAGAAGGCAGAAAGAATGTAAGAGCCAGAGGACAGGGAGAAGGAGCTATAAAATGCTATCTTTTATAAAAGACATGGTTTTGAACTTATAAACTCACTGCAATCATGGTTACCTGCACAAAAGCAAGCCAATAAGATCAGTCAGGATGCAAGCAGGCAGCACTAGTGGAGTGAGTGGGTTACAGACAAACAAACAGAGCGGGGACATCAGAGAAAAGCCTAAGAGGTTTGTCAGGAGTGAATATGATCAATGTACAGATGTATGAAACGGTCAAAGAATAAATGAAACAACTAAACCAGAAGACAAACTTCATTATAATGCAAAGGTCAGAAGGACAATACCTTACCAAAATGCCTAACATAGATTTACATAAGAACCTCTTAATGTGATGCCTTGAGAAAGTCAAAGCAAAGCCCCACTCAAATACTAAAGAACGTGTTTAACAGGAAAATAAAAATTAAGTAACAGTCTACAAAGCACTTGACTATTGACAAGTATGAGTATAACAAAATATAACAGACATTAGCTAAGTATGGTGGGACATGCCTTTAATCCTAGTATTCAGAAAGTAGAGACCAGCAGATCTCAAGGCCAGCCTGGTCTACATAGTAAGTTCCTGGCCAGCTGAAGCTACATAGTGAGACCCTGTCTCGAAAAACAAAAAAAGCAACAAACATTACTGCCTGGTCTGTACTTAAGGAAGCAAAATGGACAAGTAACTGTAATAGGCAAAGATGAACTAAAAACACAGCTATAAAACACTGACACGACTCTATTGGAAAGGTGTGACTGCATTCTCAGTACTCAGGAGGCAGAGGTAGGTCGATTTCTGATTTTCAGGCCAGCCTGGTCTAATATAATAAGAAACATCCCCAAATAAAAGCAAAAAGCATTTGTGGATGGATGGAATGGCTCAGAGGGTAAAAAGCACTTGCCACACAAGCCCGATGATCAGAGTTCAATCCCTGAAGAGGACACCATGAAGGTTGTCTAAATCAAAGCTTTCCATTCTAGATGAACAACCATGGTGTGACTGAATGAACAAGAAGGTACAGATTAGAATGCAGTCACACTGGGAGGGATCACTGCATAACCAAGCTAAGGATATCGGTTCCTCCAGCCTGAGTTTGAGTTCAGACTTTGGAAATTGTGGCAACAAGTTGTGTGAGTTCCTTCACAGTGGAATAGTAACCACAAGTTGCCTGTTACAACAGCCCCAGAAACACTGAAGGTTTCCAATCTTAGTAACTTTCTGTACTCTGAAAATGGAGGATCTGCTAAGAAAGTTGAACCAGGAATTGAGATAGCTGGGCAGAGAAAAAAATAAGACGAGGAGGCAGAGCTCACCCCTCACCAGCCAGCCCTTCCTTTTGCTGAGGATTCAGGTTCTCTCTCTGAACTCGTGGAGACAGGACCTAACTTTTCAGCCTGAGGAGCTGCCTGGGTGAGAAGTGGCTGTGGCTTATTTCTCTGTCTCTCTGACATTTCAGCTTTTCACCAGTATCTGGCTCTGGCTCTGGGATTATTAATAATAGAATGAGTAGAATACGTGCAATATATACATTTCAGCATAACCCATTTCCTTACTACTTGATTTGAGACAAGGTTTCACTCTGTAGCTCAGGCTGTCCTAAAATCCACTGTGAAGCTTAAGCTGACCTAGAACCTAAGGCAATCTCCTTCCTCAGCTTCCCAAGCCTTGGGACTAACTACTTATTCTCGAGATAAACACAGTTAGTCTTGGAAATGTTAGGAAGTTCTTGAAAGAGTCTTGGTAACAAGGAACAAGAGGAAAGTGGCCAGGGCTCAGAATGGAATGCCACAACTATGGAAGACAACTGCCAGGAATGAGTGATGAATCAAACCAGTGCCAAGGGGTGAAGACGCCCCATCAAGACTCAGAAACTCAGTTTTCCAGGACGGGAAGAAACACAAGACAGAGGAAACGAACCAACTCTAGTTCAGCCTGCAGACCAGAGGTCAGGAGAAATGGGTCTGAGCTAAAACCAGAGAGCTTAACTCAAACTTGGGACTAGATCCTTTGCAGGACAGTAAGCACTTTAGCGTGGTTTTGTTGCTTTTCTTAATGTCGGCAGACACAGTGCAGAGGCAGAAAACATTCCTCAGTAAATCTGAGAGGACAGGTGCAGAGAGTCAATGCCTCCACTACTACTGCTCAATGGCCCCACACGCCCTTTTAGAAGAGAGCTACAAAGAAGAAAATAAATGGTAGAGGTTAGTCATCTCCCCATTAAACTAGAGAGATAGCTCAGCGGTTAAAAGCATGTACTGATCTTACAGTGGACTGGAGCTCAGTTTCTAGCACCCATGTCAGGAGGTTCACAACTTCTATAACTCTAACTCCATCTTATGGACTTCTGAGGACATCTGCACTCACATGCACATCACACACTCACACACAAAACGACAAAACAAAAAAGTTTCCCCAAAAGGAATGATTCATGAATAGAAGAATTTATCAGAACCTGGGAAAAAATTTTAAGTGATTCTCAAGTCATTCAACTCACCTAGCTTCACCAAGAGACCAAAGATTATGAACTCAATAATACAGACATGCCATAGAATCAAATGACATAAGTACTTTTGAAGGGCATTTGGATGTAGCCAATACTCTCTGTGTACTACCTACTATGTTGCTGATCATAATGTTGCTCCTAAACCAGATGCCATCACCCATTTCAGCCACAGCTAAGGACCCCATTTCTCTATTTGCACATTTACATATTTGGCTGCCCAGCACTCTAAACATCCCGAGGTGACCGAGTATCTAGATTTCTATCTAGTACCTAATGTCTGGCACTTGGTATATTTTGTAAATGTTGATGCTTTGAAATAATCTTACTGAAGTAGCCTTTGCAACTACACTTAAAACTCAAGTATTTACTGGGTACCTATAGGAACTTAGAATTGTGCAAGCTGCTTTGCAGTCTACCTTATTTGACAACAATCACCCACTCTACAGATAAGAGTACAGACTCATTAGCTTCCTCCTGTCCTTATAACTCAAGATCCTTCTCACTGAAAGTCACAAACTACCTTCTCACCTCTCTAACCTTCAGAGGGGCAACTAAACCTTTCTCTTTTTCCAGGTTCAATCACAAAGCATCGCAGAAGAAAACAGGGGCAGAGGACTCAAATCACAAAACCATATATAGCTCTCTGTAAAGTTAAACAACCTGACCAGAGGCAGACTACTACTATGGCCATTCTTCCTACACTACACTTCCAATGCCTCTCAATCCTCCAGCTTATTGAAGAGTCATCCTGTGTTTAATAATCCCGTATCAAATTCTCCTGTTATGTTTCTCTCATCTTTGTGTTTACACATTTGATGGTCCAAAATCCTGGTACATTAAGTTTCATCATGAATGTTAAACTGATCCTATATCAGTGTCTTCTGGTCCTCTCATACTGTGTGCTAAATCTTACCATAAGACCAGAAAGAGAGATCGGGATCATATAACGTTCTGATCTAAAATCCTTTAGCTGGGCTGTTGAGATGGCACAAAGGCAAAGGCACCAAGATCTACCTACATACGAGGGACCCACATGGTGGAGGAAAGACTCGCCCTCTGACCCCACATGTGCACTGTAGCATACAACACACACACATTCATGTGTATGTTACAATATTTTTCTTTTTTTAATAAATAAAACTCTTCAGTTGTTCTCCATGTGTAGATGAGGGTAGCAAAGATGGACAAAGCCCTCTACTCTGGTCCAAAGCTATTTTTATTGCCTTCTAGTCACCCCTACAAATTCCACCCTCAACCAAACCAGCTAGTAAACAATCTTCCAAGCTTTTTACTCACACTAATCCTCAATAGCTGCCTAGTTTACCAATAAAAATCCTCTTCTCAGCCTAGAAAATCCTGCCCATGAGCTTCTGTTCTGCTTTTTTCTCGGCTTTCAACCCCATCCTAACTTGCGTGCTTTCATCACCTAACACTTCACTGTTAGCACTCTCACCAGGACCTTCCTATCTCCTATTTCCTGTCCCCACACTAGTGAGGACTGAGCCAGGGCCTTGAGCTAAGTCAAGCTCTTGCCTGCTAGGCTAGACCGCAGCTCTTCCTACTATAGATTTTTCCTTTTGTTTTGAGACAGGCTTTCTCTGTGTAGCCCTGGCTGTCCTAGAGCTGCGCTGTATATCAGGCTGGCTTCAAACTCATAGATCTACCTGCCTCTGCCTCTCTAGTACTGTGATAAAAGATGTGTGCCACTATGTCTGGTTCCTACTACATTCTTAATAGCAGCTTGCGATAAGCACAGCAGTTTTGTTTTGTTTTCTGGTGTTTGTGTGCTTGTGAGGGTGAATATTGAGGTAAGAGGTTAACACTGGGTATCACCTTCCTTCACTACCTTACTTTTTAAGACCAGGGCTAGAATAGACCCTGATATAACGTCTAGGAATCCATCTCCATCTCTCCACTGGGATTACAGGCATGTTCCAACACATCCAGTTGGTTTTTTGTTTTGTTTTGTTTTAATGTGGGTACTGCGTAGCCACATTCAGACTGGATTACCATGCTTGCACAGTAAGTACTCTACTGACTGAGCAATCCTTCCAGCCCAAGCACAGTGTTTTATGAGACTCAAATGGTCCTAAGTATGCATTTTAGATCCAAATTAAAAACTCTGGTACCTTACCATCCCCTAAGCAGTATTCTCTGAGGACTTCGTCACTTTATGTAGTATACTCACATAAACATATACAAATCATTTGTTTCCACAGATTTTAACTTGCAAGTCCAGATCCAAAGATATCCTGACCCATTTGAGAGTTAACTACTGACTATTATTATCTTATAAGGTAGGTCCAAGTTAGACTGTCTTACAACCCGTTACTATAGAAACACCAGCCACACCAAAGGACCAAAAAGGGTTTTTCAGAGAAATTTGGGTTAAACAAAGAACTAGATTTAGCTGATTCCTGAATGTATTTTCTCAATCAACTGTCCTATTATAATAAACATGTGCACATGTACATGCACACTCTGGTGTGCTCACAATTCTCACATTCATTCTCTGTCTCTCTCTCCTCTCTCTCATCACAAAGAAGAATGTTAAGAGGAGTATGTGCAATTACCAAATACGTGCTTATATGCTGCTGACACCACTTAGTAAGGCACAAGTACACAGGGCAGCAGCAACAGCTGTTAGAATCCTGAAACCCAAGCTACCACTGAACGGGGAATAAACATGCTGCTCTTCCTTCACTACTCTAGGTATTGGGAGAAATGAAAGCATTTAGTATTCAAAATTTGAGTGCCACAAGGCTAGACTGGAGGGCTCTCCAAGCCACTCTTGTAAATTACTGATTAGACCAGTCCACTTCTGAGACAGCACTTTTTGGAGGTTGCAGTCTCTTTGCCATTGATCAGATTTCTCTCTCAGATTTATTTATTTATGTATGTATGAGTCTCTACCTGCATGTACATCTTTATGCCAGAAGAGGGCATCAGATCCCACTTGAGATGGTTGTGAGCCACTATGTATGTAGTTGTTGGAAATTGAATTCAGGACCTCTGGAAGAGCAGCCAGTGCTCTTAACCCCTGAGTCATCTCCCCGGCGCCCTGATTACTCTTCTTATACTACAGTCTTCTCTTAAAGTGTCCACATTCACAAGATAAAGGGGTATGCCAACTAGATTGCTTTTTCAAAATATTCTAGACAGGCTGCCTTACTCTAATGTTTGGGACTGAAAGTGTCCAGTTCTTCACTGTTTGAATACTGCTGAGAAAAACCTGCTTGAAGACTGTGCTTTGAATCTGGAGAGGAAATGAAAATCACTTCTAGGGAAGCTGCTTAGTAAGACAACTGTTGCTCTACTTCTAGCATGATACAAGGGTTTTATTTCTAACCACAGTTAGAGAAAATAAGAAAAATCAGGTGGCAAGAGGCTGCTGGGCTTTTTGTTCCCGTACTGCCATGTTCTAGTAGAATGCCACCTCTCACCACATAGTACAAGATGCTATTCCTGAGTTCTTTCTTGGTTAAGAACCAGCACATGTGGCTTGCAGTATATTTATTGATTTATTGATCAATATATTTATTGGTCAATATATTTATTGGTCAAATATATTGATTAATATATCTATTATTGATGACAAGCTTAAGAAATAATTCCACAAGGACAGAACTTTCTATTCCTGTTATTAAAAATAAAAACCATATAAGAATAAAGTTGGAGAAGTACAGTGTCTAATAGGAAAAATTATGTGGTTGTTTAAGTGAAAATGACTGGTAGGCTCATAGGGACTTGAGCCTGGAGATCTACCTTGCCTCCCAAGTAATGGGATTAAAGGCATGCTCTGGGCAGAGGGGGCGTGAACTTGTTGGGAGTAGATGTGTCATAAGGTGGTGGGTTTGAGGTCTCAGAATGAGACATTCTCTGCCTGCGGATCCAGAAGTACAACTCTCAGCTCTTTCTCTAGTACCATGTCTGCCAGCACACTGCCATGCTGTTCACTAAGATGATAATGGACTAAACCTCAGCAACTGTAAGCCAGCTCTAATTAAATGCTTTCCTATATACGAGTTGTTGTGATCATGGTGTCTCTTCATAGCAGTAAAAACCCTAACAAAGACAAAGTACCCCTTATGTTTTGGTCTATTTCTCAGGTTCTTCAGGATCTGAAATGATGTCCATTTCCTCTCTATGAATGCTTACCTTTTTAGTCAGTTCACTACAAGGCAGGCCATATCTTCCCAAACTAATTCCAGGAAACCACACACTTCATAATCCAAGCCCTAGTCACAAGGACTGCAGCACAGAGAGCTGCAGTAGGAACAGGCAGTTGGTACGTAAGACCAGCCAGGGCTACTTAGTGAGACCCTGTCTAAAACCAAATAAACCCTTAAAACTAACTGAGGTAGGGGCTGGAGTATTGGCTGCTCTTCTAGAAGACTTGGGTTGTATTGCCAGCACCTACACAGCTGCTCACAACTGACTGTAACTCCAGTTCCAAGGGAACCCACTGCCTTCTTGTGGGCTCCATGGGCACTGTATAATAGATATACATGCAAGCAAAACACCCACATATAAAATTAAGAAGTAAATCCCCTAAAAGAAAACCATTCAGGTAAGAGAACTATACTATAATACAGTGGCTTTCATAAGTATCTTCGTACTTATGGGACTACTTTGTTAAGTAAGAATTTTAACCAGCCAAATACCCAATGACCAAGGATACTGGGAGGTAAAGACAGAAGGACAAACAAATGTAATTTCTTGAAACTCCAATTTTAGCACATGGATTTTATCCACCTTCAATTCTTCTTGCATCAGCCAATAACTAACAAACAGAGCTACATTTGTGGTGAAATATACAGATATAACTATTAGGGAAACCAGACTGAAGATTAACACAGAATCTGCATGACACAGGACATAAAGGGGCAAGTATTGAAACTGCCCCTCCACCATAGCTCGGTGTGAAGTCAGCCACCGTCCCCAACAGACAGTAACACTGCATCAACAGCTAAGTCACGGATTTCTGACGCAAAGATGCTGACTTTCACATGATTAGGTTTTGGACTTGACGTACCTGTGCAGAATTCCTTGCTCACACTATGAGGTACTGTGATCCTACGGTAGACAATAGGCTCTGACTCCAGGATGTTTTCATCATGGCGGTACCTAGCAGGCCGTTCATTGGGGACACCCCGGGAACGGGTGCCGCTTCTCCGTTCATAGGTGTCGATCTCCTCAAACACAGCTGCCTTGTCAAAAAGGGCCAAGTTCCCCTCAAAGTCAAAGTCTGTGTCTGGGATCTCCTCAATGTCATCTCCAAAGCACTCGTCATCTTTATTTTTCATTTGGCCATTTTTTAAACCACTTTTCTTTGGGGTTGCCTGATTGGGGTGCCTGCTACTAGATGACCCTGGAGAAAAAAAAAAAAAAAAAGGAACAAAGTTGGTGGGCAGGTACCGAAGGGAAAGGTAGTAATTTCTAAATCACAGTAAGAAGCACAAAAGAGCAAGAACACAAACTCCAACCTCATTAATCAGTTCATAACTTTATGGACTACTGGGAAGTGACAGAAACTAAGGAGCTGGATCTGACCGAAGAAAGTAGGTTCTTGGGACAAATCCTTGTCCCTGGTGTTTTATCTCTGTCATGTTCCAACTCTGTGCCACATGGTCTAGTCTAACTCTTTTTTTTTGTTTTCATTTGGTTTCCCAGAGAGGGTCTCCCGAAGTACTCTTCACTTCGGGAGTGAACTTAAGGTAGACCTGGTTGGCCTGGAGCTCACATCCATCTGTCTGCCCCACCTCATGGTGCTGGACCAAAGGCAGGTACCACGATGCCAGGCTTTAGTTCAATTCTTTTTCATTTGTGGTGTTGTTGTTGAAACAGGCTCTCCATAGCCAAGACTAGATTAGAACTCAGAAGCATCCTGTCTTCATCCGTCACAGAAAACAGGAATACACCACTACACTCAGCTAATTTGCATTTTATGTCTATTTATAGTCATATCTAATGTATATAATACATATGCCTATAATACATATGTATGATAAATTAATAAAGTATGAGCTAATCAAGAGCTCTTATGACTGTCACAGAAATGTATAATCTGAATACAAAGTTAAATCGTGTGCACTCAATATTGTGCTGGATAATAAAGAGGTACTAAGATGCCAACTACAAAATCAAAGAAAATAACCCTAATTGTTGTAAAGCTATCTCAGAGTGCTGACAGACCCTCTGCTACACAGGCAGCACGGCTCATGACAGAAAAGGCCGTCTGCTCTCAAGACTCTGGGCCCTGGACACTATTTTTGGCTTGGCTGTAGAACTTCACAAATTTCACTTGTACCCAGAGCTGTTTATTTAGGTGTCACGTATCTGTTGCTTGTGTTTTTCTCTCCACAAGACTATTCACTTAAGGGCCATATTCTAAACTAAGGACTATTTCATTTTCAATACTGTCAATATTTTTTCAAGAAAATATAAATATCTTAAGTCATGAAAAATGACTAAAAAAATAAAACTTTTTTTTTAAAAAAAAATGAAAAGCAGGTAAAATAGTCATTTGTCTTAAGTCTCCTATTTCCTCACACTTTAGTACAAACTATTTGGAAGTCCTTCGTAAATAAGCTTGCTCAGTACTTGGCTCACAGCCCACGGGTTTGGCTGTGCATTAAGCAAACTGGCCTCTGGCCACTAAGAGAACAAGGAACTTCCCTTGGAAAAGATAAACAGTACTTCCCAGGCTCGTATACCTTTCAAACAAGGGCCAAGCATTTTTGACTAGAAGCTGGGCTTCCTGTGCCATTTTCCTGAAAGCCTTTGATACACAGACCCTTTGGCCAGGACGTTCTGTAACAAACACACTGTTGTGTAACCCTCAGTGTCACTGACTGGCTTCTGTCATGCATATATTATAAAAGGAAACTTTGGCCTACACTTAAGGTTCTAAGGGGTACTTGATAGTCACACTGAAAATATTTTAATTCTCAGAATTTATGACAGAAAGCCCAACAATATTAGAGACATTCTGTTTTTTTTTTTCACAAATTACATCCCTGAACTCACTAGTACAGAAAACAGATGATGCACATCCAAAGAGATTCAAAGTCAAGCAAACTTCTAGTAGAACCATAGCATCATAAATTCCAACTGCAGATGGTAGAAGAGTACCAAATCTAATAGCCCATTACAGCCCAACCATGCTGCAACAAGTTAATATCCAACAACTTTAAAAGGGTTCATTTTACTTCCCAATTTCTACCTTCAAAAGAAGAAGAGGAATCTGGTACCATGTAGACATAATGTTGTACCTATGATTTTATTTTACTTCTAATTGTGTGTGTGTCTGGGATGGGGGAACGAGGTGAGGGTGTACCTAAGAGGCTAGCAGAAAGTGTTAGCCCCTCTAGAACTGAAATTACACACACTATAAGCTCTCAAAATGTTTTATCTGTAAGACAACTTCTGCTTATATAAAAATCAGCTCAAGGCCAGCAACCTTTCATGTCCTTATGGGCAAAAGAGCCTTAACCATTTAATAGTATGTAGCCAATGACTGCCCCATTTATGATTTCAATGTGATTTCAGTATCTTTTATCTTTCCCTAACAGTCACTATTTTCAATGACTCTAAAATCTAGCTGATATGGAATTTTAAAAATATAATTTTTTTAATTTTAAATTTATTATGAATGTACGTGTGCATATCTGCAACTATGACACAATGTCCCTGAACTTATACCTCTCAACTGAACAGCACCAAAGTGGAGCTTATGTGGCACTGGGGCTCTAATCCTGATTTTCACACTAGGCATGTACTCCAGCAACTAAGCTACACCACCAGCATGATAAATATGATTTTTACCCACATAGTGATCTATACTTAAAAACTGTAAGTAGTCTTCCTCTGTAACCTGGACCAGATGGTTCATCCATTCGCTCACTTGGCAAGTTTTCTAACTGTCACAGAAACTATTCTTTAAAGCCACCTTCACCCAACCCAAGGAGACATGCTTACCCTCCCCCCATCCCCAAGACCGAGTTTCTCTGTGTAGCCCTGGCTGTCCTGGAACTCGATCTGTAGATTAGGCTGGCCTTGAACTCAGAAATCCAACTGTGTCTGCCTCAAATGCCAGGATTAAAGGTGTGCGACACCACAGCCTGACAATATGTGCTTATTATAAATCTTACCAGCCCTGGATTAGCTGATAGAACCAACAAATCCCTCAGTTTCTAGATCACCTTGGAAGAACACTTACAAGAACAAAAAAGATGGCTTGAGCGTTAGCTCAGCAGTTAAGAGCTCACAGCTATGAGCTCAATCCCAGGGTGTCCTAATGCTCTCTTCTGACCTCCTCAGGCACCAGGAAGGCACATACAAACATGCAGGCCAAACAGTCACACACACCTTTAACCCTAGAACGCAGGAGGCAGAGACAGGTGGATCCTCTGAGTTCCAGACCAGTTAGGCTTTCTTAGTAAGACAAAACAGGCAAAACTAAACAATGAAAACCCCAAACAAATGTTTACAGTAATTTTCTTTGTAACCACCCAAAGATGGAAGCAATCAAGATTCCTTTCCAACATAAGTAAAAGGATAAACAAATGTTGATAATCCATATAATAAAATGTTATTCATCAATAAAAAAAAATGATATACCAAGCCACAAAAAGACATGAATGAATCTTAAATGCATGTTGCAAAATCAAAGAAATCATTCAAAAAGGCTACATATTATTTGATTTAACCTGTGACCTTCTGGGAAGTAGAAACTAGAGCAGCTGCCAGGACACAGAGAGAAGGCACAGGACACAGAGGGCACCGCAACAATTCTATAGGACACTGTAACAACAAACTGACCACTTACTTGTTTAAAAAAACAAAACCTTATAACAAAACGAAGAATAAGCCTTTGCATATGCAAATAATATTCAAATTGTTCAGTAGATCTGAAAAATCCCAGAGTGGAATAAAGTAGCAAACCATCTACACTATGAATATATATATTAAAAAAAAAAAAAAGTGGGTGAAAAACCCAAGTAACCCTGAAAATAAATGGAGTCTATGAGATTAAAGGCAAGAGGATTCACATATAAGTATTACACTCTGTGTGACAGTCTCCCATAGGGATGCGGATGATAGTTCTGATATAGATTAAGTTTTCTTCATCTGGACTGCTTGGGACCAAAAGTGTTTTAGGTTCTAGGAATATCTGTATATACACAAGCTATCCCAGGGATAGGACCCCAAATTAGACACAGAATTCATTTATATTTCATATATACCTTGTATACATAGCCTGAAGATGATTTTATGTAATATTTTCAGTATACCTGGATTTTGATGACAATCTAACACATATGAATAGGTTCAGAATTTTCCAATTTTAGCATCAAGTCAGTGTTCAAGTTTCAGATTTTAGAGCACTTTAAATTTTAAATTTTCAGATTAGTGATGCTCAACCTGTATCACTATACATACACTGGAACCAAGTAATAAACAGGTGACAAATAGTAGGAACCAAGTTTCTCATTGTTGAAGTGAAAGATTATAATAATGAAAGAAGGTAAAAACAATCTGTAATGGAACTAGAGAGATGGCTCAGCTGTAAAGAGTCAGTACCCACAGGGAGGTTCACAAATGCCTAGAATGCCAGCTCCAAAGGCTATGACATCCGCTTGAACTTCTGTGGCATGTGGTACACAGAAACTCATGCAGGCAAACACAGATATAAATAAAATAAACCAATCTTTAAAAAAACTAGTCCATGAACATTAGTTTGGTTTCTGTTGCTCTGATAAACACCACAAACAAGACAACATCCATGTTGGGTTTAGCTTACACTTTCCAATCAGTCCATCACTGAGGGAAGCCAAGGCAGGCACTCAAGCAGAGCAGGAACCTTGAGGTAAAAAATGAAGCAGGGGCCATGGAGGAATGCTGCTTACTGGCTTTCTCTTCATGGTTTGTTCACCTTGCTTTGAAATACAACCCAGGACAACCTGCAAAGTAGTGGCATCACCCACAGTGGGCTGGGCACCCCCCTACATCAATCATTAATCAAGAAAATGCCCCACAAACATGCCTAAAAATCAGTCTGATGGTGGCAATTCCTTAATTGAAGTTCCTTTTGGTTAGGCTCTAGTTTTTGTCAAGTTCACAAAACTAAATGGCACAAAGAGATAATAGAAAAAAGCTCGAGATGTTAGTATGGATTCATATTTAGCATGGTGTAGTTACATGGTTTCATACAGATTATAAATCTGTTAAATATAGACACACCTGTTTCTTTGCTGTCAATTACAAGGATGACAGTGGTTAATAATGAGCAAAGCCTACATTTTGGTCTTAAATCCTATTTTTCAAAAAGATGGCCAGCACTCCTTCTGATTCATTTCTAGGCTAAGGTAGAAAACACACAAAAGAAGTTTCAAGTTATCTTTACTGTCATAAAAGAAGTATTGGGAATAAAAAAATATTTCCCTATGTCAGTGGTGTTTCTAAGGGACATGGGATTCAATAAAAGTGTTTTTATAACCAAAGCTGAAATAATCTGACACCAAATGGCACATAGTAGCTAGGGACAGACAATGCTCACAATAGAGCACCTGCCTAATCCAAAATGCCCTGAATTTAAACCCCAACACCAACAAAATAATAATAGAGTAGGGGCTAACGAGATGGCTCATTGTGTAAAGTGCAAGCATCAGGACTTTAATTCAGATCCCTAGCACCCACCTACACACACACACACACTCACACACAAAACGACAACAACAAAAACATCTGAAATCTCAGCATTAGGAGACAGAGATAGAAGAATCACAGTAGCTTTAGTGAGAAACTGTCTAAAAAATAAGGTAAATGGAGAGTATGATAGAAATTAACACCTGATGTCAGCCTTTGGCCTCTACAAACACACATATACACATGTGCACAAATGCATATGGCACACCACAGGCACATATACAAAAAAAAATCAATAAGCCAAAGACAAAATGAATACCTATGAGTCAAAACTACTACTATAAATGATTCAATAGGCCAGCACATAGGAGGCAGAGACATGCAGATTTCTGCGAGTTCTAGGCATGCAGATTTCTGCGAGTTCTAGGCTAGCCTTGTTTACATAATGAGCTCCTGGCCAATGGCTACATGAGATCCTGACTCAAAAGAACAAGGCATGAATAAAGACATGGAGCAGGGGACCTCTGGTGGAAGCAATTCCAAATATTTTGTGGAAACACTATACTGCCAAGGAGAAGTAATATTAATTGTTCAGTCTTTGGATGTAGGATTATTTCCCAAAGGAGAAACTTGACATGCTATTTTAATCAAGAAACCAAAGTCATTGTGGAAAGTCATAAATTAAGGTCATTGCACAAACCACTGATACACTATAATAAAAACTGTACTTCACCTTTTGTGATCCTCCTATCCTCCCAAAACCCACTAATCTAATTAACTGAGGGATTTTCTACAAAATACGTGACCAGTATATATCAAAACTATCTGTCAACAAAAGTAGGAAAGTCTATGGCTGGAGTGATGGCTCAGCTAGAACACGCTAGCAGGTCACAACTGACTGTAACTCCAGCTTAAGGGCTCTGACATCCTTAGGCACCTGGATACACACACACACACACACCAAAATAAACCAATCTTAAAAAAAAAAAAAAAAAAAAAAAGTCAGTCCAAGATTAGTGTCACAGGCCACTGACATTAAGCACAGCAGACAGCAATGAGTAATTCAGGTGTCAGCCCACCAGATGAAGAACTCTTTGATGGAGGAGCCTCATCAAGCAAGACTTATGAGACCACAGACTTTGAAAATTGGATGCTTCTGTCTGTAGTTTTTCTTATATGCCACTACATTTCTTCCCCCAAAACAATTATGGGTATTTCCCCCACTACCTGTGTGTTTATTTGGTGTATATATTCCATCTACTGGGAACAAATATATCTGTGGATAGTCAGGAAGATGATACCTTCTTAAGCTGTATGATTTTAATGAATAGAAATAATACTAGATTTTTTTTTTCATACTTAGGCTGCCAATAGGAAGATAATAGCATTCTCACACGGGTACAAAGATAGCTTTTTACACCATTAGCTGATTTAAGACCTCAAAACAAATTCAAAATAGACTAGTTGCCCCTGAAGATGAGTTGCACAGGACAAGTTCCCAGGTGTTGACTGCCAAACCAAGGTCAGGCATGAAACAACTTCATGACCAGTGTTTTGCTTGCAAAAGCCTGGCTGGACACACTAAAGGCATAATCCCTGTGCAAATTCTTTCAGCCTTGACTCTTTGCATGTACTCCTAACCTTACTTTTATGATACAAGTCTCAAGGTTCAGACAACAAACTGTTTATTGCTTAGGTCCTGAATTTCAATCTGTAAAAAATTATGACCACTCACCACAGCTGGTCAGCATGGCATCCCTTACCTGAAAGAAACTGTGTGATATTCTCATGTGTTATCAGAATGGCTAAGACCCTCAAACTGGAGATCATATATCTCGTCCAGAGCTTTTTCTGCAGGAGAGCTGTGTAAAGAGCTATGTAGAGCTATGTAGAGAAAGCTGTGTGGAGATGAGATATATAGCTATGTAAAAAAGATATGTAGATATATGAAGAATGTACTGTGGAAAAAGATGTATCTGTGTAGAAAATGTAGCTGTGGGGAGACAGAGAGATTTTCAGAGAAGGATTTTTTTTCAAGATGAAGCAAGAAAGCATGTGTTTATTACCCCTCTGAAAACTTAGCCCTCACATACCTTCATAATTTTTTTTTATTTTTTTTATTTTTTTTGCAAACCCTGAGTACAGTCTTGGAGCTGAATCAGCCCCAAAGACTAAAATAGATTAGTCACTTCACTTCTAAACGTAATGAATGCTGACTAAGACCCAAGATGAGAGATTAAACAAAAACAAGGACAATTTGAATAAAATATACTTTATTCAAAAAAGGATAAAATCTAAGTGGAATAAATCATCTGTATCCAAGCCATTTTAAGTTTTCTTAGGATACAAGAGTACTACTGCATGTATTTCAGTCTCCTGTGTCAAGCCATCACAAACTAATACAGTTGCTTACAGGTATTTAAAATGCCTAGGAATGATTTTTAAATTTTTTCCACCTAAAATAGACATTGCTTTAATTTTGTTTTGTATGATTTATTTTTGCTTTATATGCATTGGTGTTTTGTTTGCATGTGTGTCTGTGTGGGGGTATTGGATCCCCTGGAACTGCAGTTACAAACAACTGAACCTAGGTCCCTGGAGAGTAGCCACTGGTCTTAACTACTGACTCATCTCCTCTTCAGCCCAAAGCAAGCATCCCTATAACTTAAAATGTTAGCTCTGACACAACTAAAACTGAAGCAGTGCGCTATAAGGCCACTGAAACGGAATGACAGACAGTAAGTGGCATTTGGTACTTTTTGTAATCAACTCTCTAACATGGGCTCCAGAAAGCAACTCATTCTAAATTCTACCTTTTAGAAGGTAACGCCTCAGCCTTAGCAAGACTGTAGTTCATGAGTTTGTATGAGTTATTAAATTGCCACTACTTTTAGGTATAAATACAAATAAAAGTAATAATAGTGGAGGCTGGAGAGATAACTTAGGTTAAGAGCACTGACTGCTCTTCCAGGAGGACCCAGGTTCAATTCAGAGCAACCACATGGTGGCTCACAGCCATCTGTAGTGACATCTGGAGAACCTCTGGCCGCAGGAAGAACACTCTACACATAATAAGTGTGCTGGACAGTTCTGTGTCAACCGCCCCAGGCTGGAGGAATCTGAGAGAAGAGAACCTCAATTGGTAAAATGTTTCATGGGATCAGGATGTGGGCAAGCTTGTAAAACATTTTCTTAAGTTAGTGATTGACTGGGTGGATGTCGTGGATGGTATACTCCCTGGGCTAGTGATCCTGAATTCTTTGGGAGAGCGAGCTGAGTAAACCATGAGAGTAAGCCAGTACGCAGCACTCTTCTGTGGACTCTGCATCAGCTCCTGCCTCTGGATTCTTACCCTGCTTAAGTTCCTGTCCTGACTTTCTTAATGATAAACTGTAATGCTTAGTGCAAGCAAAATAAACCCCTTCCTACCCAAATTGTTTTGGTAAATAGTGTCTCAGCAATAGTAACACTAAGAGAAACAGTTTATCATTTAGAAGTAATTTTCTTTAATATTTATTTTTATTTCTATGTATGTGTTTATATGCACGTATGTATATAGATACCCAAAGAAGCCAGATGAGGGCAGTTGTGAGCCATCTGACTTGGGTGCTGAGAACTGAACTCAGGTGCTCTGTAAAAACATGAAAAGTGTTCTTAGCTACTGAACTATCTTTCCAAGTCTAGAAGTAATTTTAAAAATTATATTTTATTATGTTATGCATAAGAGTATTTTGCCTACATGTACATAGGTGCCCCACATGTATGCCTGGTGTCTTTGGAAGTCAAAAGGTATGGAATGTCCTAGGACTAGAGTTACACACAGACAGTTGGGTGCTAGGAATCAAATGGGGCCTTCTACAAGAACAAGTGCTCTTAACTGTCAAGCTGACTATCCTAAGTTTTACTAGAAAGAATTGTTAAAAAAAATTTTATATGAATTTAAGGAACAATAACAGATGTGAACAAATCTGTTATGTATTAAATTTACATTAAACTAGTACACGTTAAAAAAAATTACAAGTTCTAGTGACCCAGCTATGATTCTATAATCAGCACATGGAATCTAATAATCTGTTGCCAGCAAACAAACCAGAGTGCAATATATACCAGTATATACTGTCCTTAATGTTCTAGTGGGGACAATAAACACAACAAAATTTAAATCATCAGTTCAGGGGCTGATGAGAATATTCAGAAAATAAAATCCTGTCAACCGGAGTTTGAACCCCAGGACCCACATGATGAAAGGAGGGAACCGACTCCCACAATTTGTGCTCTGACTTCCATCTACACATACACACAAATAAATATGCTTTAAAAATAAAGTAAAATAGTCATTCTGGGCTAGGGATGGAGCTTGGTGGTAGAATGCTTGCCAGGTTTACAAAAGCTCTGGGTTCAATCCAAAGCACCTCAACAAACAAAATAATGAATTTGTCAGAAATGGTAACAATGATGCCTACACTAGTCCCCTGTGCTCTAGAACAGAAGTCTTATTCAAGATTAACTGGAATAGCTCAAGTAGAGTCAATTCAGACATGACAACCACCAGTTATCAGACTTGAAACACCAATTTGGCACAGACCCCCCGAAGCTTAGGTTTACCTCTAGTAACTCATTTTCTTTTCCTTGGTATTTTAAGGGACTATCCTTAAGCATGACAGAAGCATTCTATATTTTTGTGAAACTCTGCCAGTCTCCCTTTTATAAAATAAAGGATTCACTTAAAAAGCAACAGCAGGTAAGGGATCACAACACTGGAACACTAGGTTATAAGAACTGGCAATTTGACTGTACTTACAAGAGTTGTGCCGACGACGGAAGCTTTTGGACTGACTCAAGGATTCCATGTGCCTATCCACATAACTCTTTGAGCACTGCTGCTGCTGAGGAGAAATGGCAACATCCTGGCTCTTCACATCTGTCCTCTTAGGGATGTTCTGAGGAGTACTTGTGGAAGAGGTTGGCTTCTTGGCCACTTTACCTGCACCATTCTGACTGATACCCAGTTGGTACCCAACACCAGAAGGGCCTAATTCTGTCTGATGAGTGTCTCCAAATTGTTGCTTGTCTCCAGGACCTGGTATCTCCAGAATTTTTAATTCTGTAATATCACCTGCCCTGAAATACACAAAAGTTCAAGTCTCAAAATCATAATAGCAATAGAAAAGTGTTAAGGATGAAGGTGGGATTAAGGGAAATCAGCTACCCCTCTGCAAAGCTGTACTTCATAGAGTTATCAAAAGTAAAAACTAAGAAAGGTAGCAGAGCATTTAAAGACAGCGCTCAGCCACCAACTCTGAACTCATACTCTACTGGCCTTTAGAGAAAAGCTGTTAATAATAAAACTCTACAGCCATCTTAGATTTTCAGAATATTAGTGGTTTTTAAAAATTCTTTTACCCACTTGCTCATTCAACAGGTAATATAGCGTCCTTACTATGTGCTAAGGCCTGGGATAGGAGCAGGACATACAGAGATACATACAGTACATTCTTAGAAACAATGCAGTCTGAATACTGGAAAAGACACATGTAAACAGTCAAGTTCAAACACTAGGATAGAGATAAGCAAAGGGTACTAGAGAGCCCAGAAACCAAATACTCAAATGGACTATTTAATATATCTAGGGTGTACACAGTGGAACAATGGTAAAAGTGAATCAAGCAGAGAGCAGAAAGGCATCTCAGCCAGAGGTTCAGAGACTACCAAAATGTGACGTCATCCACAGGAAGACCTACCAGTGTTGCCTATGGTATTATATAAGAACGCTTGTAGAACACCATCAGAAAGATAAGTGATAACCAGGGCACAGACCGTGACCACAATGGGCTTTCCCTATGGTAACATGAAGGGAGAAGCCAGCAGGGCCTCTGGGAGGCTGCACAGGATCACCACAATTTTGAGGCTAGCATGGTTTACATAGAGTTTAAAAGACAGCCAAGACTACAAAGACCTTGTCTCAAAAGAATCAGAAAGAATTCTTCTTTTCTCCTAAACCTTCTCCTGCCATATGGCTGTCTGCTACTATGTGGGGATATACTTGCTGGCAACTCAAACGGTATGGTTTTCCCTTTTCTTCCATTCTCCTCCACTGGGTAGCTGCTCAGATAAAGATTTTTTTTTTTTTCAACTCTAATAAAAGCATCCTCTCAAGCTTCTACCTGGGAAAAAAGTTTATTATGATTCTTAGATTTTCTTAAGTTTTGTTTTTGTTTTTGTTTTTTTTCTTGGAACCTGAATATGGTGGCACATACTAAAATATCTCTATGAGCCCAAGGACAGCCTGCTCTACATAGTTAGTTCCAAGACAGCCAAGTCTACATTTGTGAGAACTTCTAAAAAAAAATTTTTTTTCCCCTCTTTGAGCTGGAGAGATGGTTCAGGGTTAAGAAGACTGGTTATTCTTCTAGAGAAACCACACTGTAAATCCAGTTCCGTGGGACTCAACACCCTCTTCTGGCTTTCCGGAGCACTAGACACACAGGTGGTGCAAAATAGATAACTCAGGCAGATACTCATACAAATAAATCTTAAATTTTTAAAAAATATTTTTAACATTTATTTATTCATTGCATGGGAGAGGGTAAAGATGGGGTGATAGTGTCACAGTATACATGGAAGTCAGAGGACACCCTGAAGTAATCAGTTCTGGGGACTGAACTCAGGCTATCAGGTTGGTGGTAAAGCAACTTTACTTGCTGAACCATTTCACCAGCCCAGTCCTTAAATTTCTAACTGTGGTGGAAGGTGTCAATGACAGACTTCTGGAAAATGAAACCTGAAAATAAACAGCTTCCAGCTTGTTAAGTCTTCAACTGAGGACATCTTATAGAATATTCAACTGGGAAGAACCACAAGAGAAAGTGTCTACAAGTAAGACAATGAGTTTCAAAGGACAAAGATCTGAGTTCTTACCACAATACATTAAAAAGTACACAAGATTACCTAGAGCTAGCTTAACCTGTGGGCCGTGGCACCATTCTGGTTACACAACTCAGGGTTTTGAAAAATTTGGTGATAGTAAAAGACTTCTCAACATGCAATGACCAAAGATGAATTCAAAATCAAGCATTTAATAAATCCAAGGTTTTCCTGTACAATCTGTATTGTATAAGCCATTATGCCATCCAACCTAGTATCACTGCCTCAAATACTTAGGCTCAAATTTGGGACTACCGTACATTACAAATGCAGGGTTCTACTCTACAACAAGGTTGTACAGGTTGTTGGTTTAATAATAGTTTTAATGTGAAAATACTTTCAATATTTTCCTACTGTCATTTCTCAGTATGTAAATATCAAACTAGCTAATCTCTAAATTGTACAGTGTTACAAGTTTGACTCTAGAAGTTACTGCCTGAGTTACTAACAAATTCATTAAGAAAAAAAAATTACATGAGGGTGTGGCTCAGCACTCAGGAGGCTGAGGCAGGCAGATCTCTGAGTTCTAAGACAGCCAGGGCTGCACAGGGAAACCCTGTCTCAAAACACACATACAAAGTTGGGCTGAAGAGATGGCTTAGTAGTTAAGAGCACCTATGGCCCTTGTAGAGGTCCTGGGTTCTATTTCCAGCACCCACATGGCAGCTCACAACTGTCTGTCACTCCAGGTCCAGGGGATCCAATATTTCTTCTGACTTCCTACATGCACACAGTACCCACATACCCTTGGGTACACACATATACACATTAAAAATAATTAAATATTTTGTTTATTTTTGGAAGTGGTTTTTCTGTGTAACAATCCTGGCTGTCCTGGAACTCAATCTGTAAACCTGGCTGGTCTGGAACTCAAAGAAATCTGCCTGTCTCTGCCTCCCAATGCTGGGATTAAAAGCATGTTCCACCACCAGCAGCTAAATACATATATTCTTTTTTCCTTTTTTCTTTTGTTTTTTGTGACAGAGTTTCTCTGTATAACAATCTTGGCTGTCCTGGAACTCACGTTGTAGAGCAGGCTGGCCTAGAACTCAGAGATCTACCTATCTCTGCCTTCTAAGTGCTGGGATTAAAGGCATGTGCCACTACTACTCAGCACATAAACATTTTAGGCTTAGGTCAGAATTTTCAATAATTTCTGAAATGTCCTTAAATATACTTTTCCATTTTATGTACATGTATGAATCATCATTTCCCACTCTGACAATTATAAAATCAGTATTACCAGTTAACATTGAAAATATTTTATGTAGCACAGCATCAAATGTTCATCCAAGCTTGAATTCTTTATATAAAAATAAACACACCTACCTCATTAGAATCCAAATACACTACACATTTAGTAAGTGGTAAAATTATACCAAAAATTATTTTAAGATAAGTATCTTTATGATTGAATAGCAGTAGATGCTTTGTTTGTATACATACTTTCAATGCCTACATGCTACAGTTACTTTAAAATGTCTAAGAACCAGACAGATAAAGAAGCTCATTCTTTTAATCCCAGTGTTGGGAAGGCAGAGGCCAGCCAGCCTGGATTGCATAGCAAAACCCCATCTAAAAGAGCCTGAGAAAAATGTGTTTAAGCAGAAAAAGTTTAGAATCTATGACCCAATATTGAGGGGATAAAAAGACAGAACCCAGAATAAACCATCCTTGAATCTGGAGGGAAAAAATCTAAGAGGACAATTAAACCAAGAGAAGGGGGTGCTTCTGAATTTGGCAATTAAGTCATCTGTAAGCCTGGCCAAGAGATAATTAGGATAATGAAAGGCAGAGGCAGGCGGGTCTTTGTGAGTTTGAGGCCAGCCTAGTCTACAGAGTTCCAGCACAGCCAGGGCCACACAGAGAAATCCTGTCTTAGACACACACACACCCCTCACAACTTGCTGCTCTTAAAGAGGATTCAAGTTCAGTTCTCAGCAGCCACATTGGCCTATAACTCTAGCTTCAAGGCATCCAACCCTTTTCTGGCCTTGGCAAGTAACTCAACATACCCCCAGACATATATGCATACACATACTTTAAAATAATCTTAAAAATTAAAAATAAAATAAAGAAAAAATTGGTTCAACCAAAATATAGGCATAAATATGAAGGAATTTCTCAGAAAAATAAGGAAGCTCCCACCTTACAGCCTCATTTTGGGAATATAAATATAGGAGGCTGACTCTCAAAGTGATGAAGACAGGAATGTGAAGATACATGTGAATGAGCGCTATTGGCAAATATTAATAAAAGAACCACCCATAAGGGCTGGAAAGATGGCTCAGAGTTTAAGAGCATTTGGCTGCTCTTCCTGAGGTCCTGAGTTCAATTTCCAGCAACCACATGGTGGCTAACAACTATCTGTAATGAGATCTGGCACCTTCTTCTGGCCTATAGGCATACATACAGACAGAATACTGTATACATAATAAATAAATAAACAGAAAAGAACTACCCATAACTAAGCACTTTAGTTACTGGCTACAATGTACTTCTGAGGATAAATCACAAAAATCTACAAAGATAAACACATATGCTAAGGGAGGAAAATGAGACAATGTAGGAAAGCACATATAATACAATACTGAAAAAAACTGAAACTATAAAAGTTATGCTTAATTTAAATAAAATTTCATGTCTAATTGAGTAAGAAACAGGTTTCATTAACCCTAGATCATTAGCTTGAAATTGTATTATAACACAAAGTCTCCTGTAGTGGGATTATGTTACATTGTAAATAATTTTCCCTACCTATTGGCTTAATAAAAATGCTGATTGGCCGAAGGCAGACAGGAAGTGTAGGTGGGGCTACCACACCATGAAAACTCTGGGAAGAGGAAGAACAGAGCAGAGATGCCAGCAGATACAGAGGAAAAAAGTTGAAATACTGCTCTGAGAAAAGGTACCGAGCTGCATAGCTAAACAAGATAAGAGTCATGGGTTAGTTTAAGGGTAAAGAGCTAGCAGGTTATATGTCTGGGCCCTAGGCTGATCAGCATAAAAGTAATACAAGAGTCGGTGTGTTTTTGTAGGACAGTGAGTCAGAACCTCAGGGTTAAGCTCAAAAGTCCAGTCCAGAAACTAAATACAACAGTCTCCACTAAGAATAGCAACAGAACTCTAAGGCCATAAGTAAAACTATGAACTCTCCTTCTTGATAAGACTCAATGCAAAACAGAGCCCAACTGAGAAAACTGTTAATCACACCCTGCTTCCAGCACCACAGACCACCAGGTTGGGTTTTTAAGGGTTACTCATGACACTTACCGAAAGGTGACTTCTGGTACAAGACACTTGACTCCATTGTGGAAGGGCCGAGTAAGAGAGATGGTCTGGCTGACCTGATCCACTGCTGACACTCTTCCCTGATAGACACCCAAGCTATCTCCACAGTTGATTGACACAATACTGCCTAGCCAATCCATAGCCATGTTCCAGATGTGGAGTCACTGTGAGGAGAAGAAAACATTCAGTGCACTTTGGAAAACAAAAACAAAAACCTTTTAAACTCAGAAAGTATGTCAGGCTCGTTCTTAGTGCTTTGTTGATGATGCTCTGACAGATGTGACAAAGCATTAAAAAAAGAAATCTGTTACGAAGTGAGGCATAATGGCACACACCTCTATATTACTTTTTATTTTTGTTTTATTGTTTTGAGACAGGATCTTACCATGTAACTGGCTGGCCTAAAACTAGCTACATAGACCTCAAACTCACAAAGATCTATCTGCCTCTGTCTCCTGAATGCTGGAGTTAATTTAAAGGTATATACCACCATGCCCAGCTGAAAACACCTTTAGTCCCAGTGTTAGGGGTGTGGAGGGGAGGCAGAGGCAGGGGAGGCAGAATCTCAATTGAGGCCAGCACGGTGTACACAGAGTTCTAGGTCAGCTAGAACTACACAGTAAGACTCTGTCTCAAAAACCAAAACCAAAAATCCTTTTTCAGTAGGGAGATACAGATTAATAAACAATTTTGATATATGTATACAAAGACCATGTGGACACCAGTACTTCACAGGCAGAGCCTGGGGAATCTCTGAGTTCGAGGTTGACACAGTGAATTCCAGGACAGCCAACTCACACAAAGAAACCCTGTCTCGAAAAAACCCAAAACAATAACAACAACAACAACAAAACCCCAAAACAACCCAAAAGCCATGTAGTTATTTTAGTGTGTACATTACAGATAACAGTGCATACTCTCCCAAAAAAGAAGGCTAGGGATGTGACCTAGCAGTAAAGTGGTATTTATTTACCTATAAAGTGGTATTTATTTACCTAGCAAGCACTAAGCTCTGGGTTTAATATTTAGCATCATCAAAACTTTTTAAAAACTGGAAAACCAAGAAAAAAGAACTGGAGAGAAGGCTCGGCAGTTAAAAACATTGGCTGCTTGTCAAGAGTATCCCAGTTCAATTCCCAGCACACACTGTGGTTCATAACTCCAGTTCCAGGGGATCTGATGTCTCTACTGGCTTCCTCAAGCACTTCACACACAGGATGCACAGAAATACATTCAGGTAAATAAATACTCATACATTTACTCTAGGCTTATTTCCTATTTCTGATCAGATTTTGCCTATTTTATGTCAGAGTATCATGAATTTCCTTGACTATCATTTATACTCCATCATAATCCTATTTCAGCACCTGCTTTAGCTGTAGATAGGTGCTTTATAAAAAGCTGTCATAAGAAAAAGAACAACTAGAATTTAACCAAATGGGAAACAGCTTCCTTTGCTTTTCCAGTCAACATGTGTGGGATATTTCATATTTAACAAAAACAGTCTGAGATATCAGAGAGATACCCACAGTCAATCCAGGAGGATCAGAGAGTGGTGATTTGCACCGTTAATCCCAGCACAAGGAATACCCCGGAGTGGTGACCTACGCCCTTAACCCAGCAGATCTGAGTCTGAGTTCATCTTAGTTTACAGTGGTGTTTCCTCTCTCTGATATCTCAGGCTTTCCCTGAGATTTGGTTCTGAGTTTCCTTTATTTGTGCAACAAACATGTATCTTTAATACCCTGATTATTTTACACTCAAATTTCTACTGTACTAACTATTGAATCAAATTTTAACACTTTGAAAATGTGGCTTTTAGTTGATAAGTGCAGTTTTTAAAATTTGGTTCTATATTAATGTTCAACTGCACATTTTTATTTGAAACTCCCTATAAAATACATTGATACCTTACTGAAAACTCATCAACAGGTTTACTCTATAAAGAAAAAATCCCCACTTGGGTGTGGTGGTACATGTCTGTAATCCTGGCCCTTGAAATCTGAATACAACCAGAAATAAACCTTTTTAATTTACAGACACTAAATATAAACCAAACAGTATAACCCATTCTGATGACTATTCCAAGGAAATGTGCTTCATTCATTTATAAGTCTAAGGCCTCCATGTCAAAAAAAAAAAAAAAAAAAAAAATGCTACCACACCCAGCTAGGGCTTTTTTAAAAAAAAAAAAAAAAAACAAAAACATGTGGTGTGTGTTTTGCTGCAGATCAGAGCCTGTGCTTGTTTCTAGACAAGCTCTGTCCCGGAGTTACATCCCTAGTACAGGACAAATCTGAGGCCTTTTATTTTCTATTTTTCCATCTGGTTATAATCCAAATAAAAGTGTATCATTCCACAGTAAAGCAAACAGACAAACAAAAACCGCTAAGACAGAGCCTAACTATGTAGCCCCAGCAGGCTCCAACTCAAGATCCCCCAGCTTCAACCTCCTGGGTACTGTAATTACAAGCATGCATCACGACATCTGGTCATCCAAGAATTTTCATAGTAATTCCTCATGGAACTATGACCTAACTAACTGTCACAAGGGGCTCCGCTGTCTCTATAAAAGTGCTGCTATTGTGACATCATGAAAGATCAGTTAATGCTGTTTTCAAACTTCACAGACCATGCAGGTTCATATGTCTGGCTTCCTTCAACAGTCCAACTGTGAAATTCAACTGCTGCATGTAGCAAAAGTTAATTACATTGTTTCTGCTGCATCTTAGGTACACCTTACATATTTTAACCTGTCTACTAAGATAAACAGTTGAATTATTTTCAGTTCTGTATTTCATTTTAAATAACTAACATTTTTACATGTGTTCTTGTGCATGGAAAATCAGAGTCATAAACTGTATTTGACTTTATTATCAGGAATAGTGATGTATATCTATAATCACAGTACTCCAGAGGCCAAAGCAACTGGGCTCAAATGGGAGACTGCCAGTTTACTAACACCAAACCAATAATTTTTGGCAGTTAAAAAGCCAAAGCCTATGGTTGCACAGGCTTTTAATCCCAGCACTCAGGAGCCAGAGGTAAGAGGATCTCTTTGAGTTCCAGGCCAGTTTAGCCTACATACAGAGTTCTAGGCCAGCCAGAGCTATACAGCAAGACACTGTCTCCAATAAAGATTCTTTGCAACCACTTTTACTTCAGACAGAGAAACCAAAAACTAGGAATTTTGTTTCTAATACATAAAACAAAAACAAAAACCTAAGGGTTCCCCCTTAGGTTTCCAGGTGAGATACTAACAGCTCAGAGTCATTTGTATTGTGGAAAGACTAAGGCTCCTTTTAGCTCTGAACTGGAAGGCTGAAAATCAACTAATGAAGTTGATGAGGGCTATCCCCCCAACACACTTCAATACTTAAACCACAGATCAAGTTTGACTAACAAATGCAGTCGCCTCACAGAAAGGACTGATAACTGGAGCAGTGTACCGAGAGCAGTTAACTGTGTGTACTTGGCAAGGCATCGCAGTACCTCTATTTCCACATTCCAGTCTGTCACAAGTTATCAACCACCATGTGACACTGGCATTCTTTCTGGATAGGAACCTCACTAGCCAGAAGGAAATGGAGGCAATGAGCAGTGAATGAGAGTAAATCGCCATGGCAACCTAAGGCCTGAGAGACCAGGCCGCTATCGCCTACAATGGCCTACCATCTATCTCTGGACTCCCACCTCAAACCCTAATCTTTACAGTAGGTGTAGAGACATCTAGCCCAGAGTGTGCCTGCCACACACACACCCCCACACACACACCAGTTTCTGCCAGCCACACGCATCCTGACACACACTCCAGTTCCTCTCCGCCACATGCATCCACGTACACACCCAGTTCCTGCCTGCCACAAGCATCCTCTCTCTCACACACACACACACAGTTCCTGCCTGCCACATCCATTCTCATTCTCTCTCTCTCTCTCTCTCTCTCTCTCTCTCTCTCTCTCTCTCTCTCTCTCTCTCTCTCTCTCTCACACACACACACACACACACACACCCAGTTCCTGCCTGCCACAAGCATCCATTCTCTCTCACACACACACCCAGTTCCTGCCTGCCACATCCATTCTCATTCTCTCTCTCTCTCTCTCTCTCTCTCTCTCTCTCTCTCTCTCTCTCTCTCTCTCTCTCTCTCTCTCTCTCTCACACACACACACACACACACACACACACACACACGCCAGTTCTTGCCTGGCACATCCATTCTCATTCTCTCCTCTCTCTCTCTCTCTCTCTCTCTCTCTCTCTCTCTCTCTCTCTCTCTCACACACACACACACACACACACACACACACACACACACACACACACACACACACACACACACGCCAGTTCTTGCCTGCCAATATAAAGGTTTACAAGGCCTGGAAGCCCGCAGCCTATAAAGCAAACCCAGTTGACCACCCCGGAAGCGCCAGCCAACGAGCACCGTGAACACCCGGCATCCCTCGCGCTCCCTTCCCCACCGTCTACCCCTGCCTGCAAGAGACACCACACCAAGCCGATCCCACGATGCCAAAACACCAAGGGGCCTCACGCCCACCTCCACAGTCACAGAAGCAGCCGCCGCCACCGCTACCGGAAACGCCCCCGCGCCTCACCGACCTGGACTGATGTCACTTCCGTTGACAGCGTAATAGGCTGGAGCAAGGATTCCAGGGGGCGGGACTCCCGGGAAATTTGAGAGGCTAGGTCTTCAGGGAGTGAGGGATGGAAGTGTGCTGGCCAGACTGTCAAATTGACACAAGGTAGAGTTATCTGAAAGGTGGGAGGGAACCTCAGCTGAGAAAAATGCCTCCCAAAGAATAAGATCCGGGGAATATGGAGATGGTTCAGAGGTTAAGAGCACTCACTATTCATCCAGAGGTCCTGAGTTCAGTTATCAGAACCCAAACGGTGGCTCACAACCATCTGATATAATGAGATCTGGTGCCCTGTTATGGACTGCAGGCAGAACACTGTATACATAATAAATAAGTATAAAAAATAACAACAGCAACAAAGAATATACACAAACCTATAAGGTTTTTGTTGGTTTTTTTTTTCAGTGATTGATGGGAGGACCCAGCCCATTATGGATGGTGCCATCCCTGGGCTGGTGGTCCTGGGTTCTATAAGAAGGCAGGCTAAGCAAACCAGTAAGCCCTCCTCCTTGGCCCTTACACCAGTTCTTGGACGATCCTCTAGGATCCTGCCTTGTTTGAATTTCTGTCCTGACTTCCTTCAATAATAAACCGTGATGTAGAAGTATAAGCAAAATAAACCTTTTCCTCCAAAAGTTGGGTTTTTTGTTTGTTTGTTTAGTTTTGTTGGTTGGTTTGTTTTGGTTTGGTTTTGGTCATAATGTTTCACTGAAGCAATAGAAACCCAAACTAAGACAAGCTGGTTCCAGGAGTGGAGTATTGCTGCCACAGACCTGATCATGTTCTGGGGAGGATTGTGGAAAAGCCATGGAGTGTTGAGAGCTCAGTGAGTTGTTCTATAGGAGTTCAGAAGATAGGAACATTGAGAGTGTTGCAGATGATGGAGGCCTGGCTTGTGAAGTTTCAGAGGGTGTTTAAAAACTGTACCAGAACCATCTGTTACTTTGAATTAAGATTCTGTAGTTCTAGTTAGTTGGGGCTGAAGAATCAGCTGTAGTTAACAAGATTGCTAAAGTGTAACCTTTGCTTGGCTGGGATACTCAATGCTGTTTGTCTGGAACTGAGAAATTAATGGTATTTAAGAAGAGAACAGTGCTGGGTGGTGGCCATGCCTTTAATCCTAGAACTCGGCAGGCAGATCTCTGTGAGTTTGAGGCCAGACTGATCTACAGAGCCAGTTCCAGGTCAGGTTCCAGTTACACAGAGAAATCCTGTCTTGAAAAAACCAGAGATAGAGAGGGGGGAAGTGAGAGGGGAGGGAAGGAAGGAGGGAGGGAAGGAGGGAAAGAGAGGGGTGGGGGGAGAGAGAACAGCATTGTTGAGATGCAATCTGGGAATTGTTTCCTGAAAGCCAGCACACTGAGAGAGGGGGAGAGGATTTATTGGAGTATATATGTATATACATATACCCTTAATTATACATATATGGAATTTATTGGAATGACTTACAAGCTGCAGCCCAACAATAGCTTGTTGTGAATGCAAAGTCTAGGAATCTAGTAGCTGCTCCCTCCCATAAAGCTGGGTGTCTCAGCTGGTCTTCTGTATATACCAGAATGCTGAAGAAGTAGGTTCCAGTGCCAGTGAACCAATGGAGGTGCTGACAAGGTCAGGGCAAGCATCTTCCATTGTCTTTATATAGGCTTCTAGCAGAAGGTGTGGCCCAGATTAGAGGTGTGCCTTCCGGCCTCAAGGTTTGGATTAAAGTCATGTGTCATCCAGCCTCAAGATCCTCATCAAAGGCTTGCTGTCTTCTTGCCTCAAGATCCAGATCACAAGTGTGCTTCCCATTTCTGGATTATAGTCATTCCAGATATGATAGCCATCATACCTCCTAATAATAGTGCCACTCCCCTTATGGGCAATTTTCTTTCAAACTACCAGAGTGCAATACGTTCGTACAGGCAAAACATCCAATATACATAAATTAATTTTTTATGAGCTCATGGATTCAAACACACTTGAAGGGTTTTAATTTATGGGAAAAATTTCTGAGTCAGTGTCTTGCTATGCAGTTCTAGCTAGACCTAAACCCAAAGCAATCCTTCTGCCTGAGCTTTGAGATTAAAGGTATGTGCCACCATACCCAGTAGAAATTATTATCAATATTCAAACTGTCCTATCTTCAGGAGTTGAAACCTGTTCAGATTTGTTCCAGAATGATTCAATTCGTTTCTGGAATCTTTGTAGCATCTGGCATGACCAAGTGTTCATTGTCTTTTATTTTTTTTAGCTACATCTTCTGTCCCAGATTTGTGGGCAATTGTTTTCCTAAGAAGCCTTGGATCACAATCTGGGTATTAGGAAGTTAGAATGCTCATTTCTATGAGCTGGCCATTGCCTCCAAGATCTAGAATGTTAGCCAGTCATGATGGTACATGCTTAGAAATTCTAGCACTCATGAGGCCAAGACTTGAAGATAAAGAGTTGGAGCCAGTCTGGACTACAAACTTTAAGATCCTGTGAGCCCCCAATCTAGGAAGTTGATAGACACGTGGAGATGCATTATATTGGTTAAACCTAACCACTCCTATGTAACATCAGTCTCTTTTTTTTCTATACTCTAAACTCCTAGCCCCCCCCAAGATAAAGGGGATGATGAATTTGAATACCATTATCAATTACTCATTTGTTTATCCCTCATCATACTATAATCTCAAGAGAGCAATAATAATATCACCATCATCAAGACAATATCTGAGAATGGTTGCATAAATTGTTTTACGTTTTCTTGTTTGTTGATTGGTTGGTTTATCGTTCAATGTAGGTTTTCACTGCTGAACTGAAACTCATTCTGTAGACAAGGCTGGCCTCGAACTCAGAGATCTGCCTGCCTCAGCCTCCCAAGTGCTGGAATTAAAGGTGTGTGTGGCCCCCTTCTCATTCAGAAATTGTTTTATATATGCTGTCCAGATTCTTTAGTTTTGAAATGGTATTTTCCCTATCATTTTAACCTGCATAATTTATTTTTTTAATGAAAGTTTACTTTTTGTAGGTATGTAGGTATTGGGGAAGTATATGCACATGTTGGGGGGGTGTGCAGATACCCAGAGATGCCAGAAGAGGGTGTCAGTTCCCCTGGTATTGGAGCTGCCCTACAAGAGTGCTGGGGGTGGTTCCTGGGTCCTCTGGAGGAGCAGCAAGGATTCCTAACTGTTGAGCCTTCTCTCTAGGCCTCCTTGGCTTACTGCTCTTTGTTTTTTTTTTTTTTAGAATATTCACACAGGTATATAATCATCACTCCTAGCTTTAGAATACCTTCTCTGTCTTTGGAAGAGTTGCTGCACCTCCCAGTTCCCTTTGCCCTGTGTCTCCTGGTAATCACTAACCCAATTTCTGGCTCATTAGTTTACCTGTTCTGGGTAGTTTATAAGCTCCTCTATATTATAGCTTATAATACTAATTTGTTTGTTGTTTCCAAGCAGGATCTCATGTTGTCCAGGCTTGCTGCAAACTTTCTGTAGCTGAGAGAAACAGAACTTTTAACCTCTGAACATCCTGTCTTTATCCCTTGATTGCTTGAATTACAGGTGTGTGCTACCATGGAACTCAAAGCTTTAGGCATGCTAGGCAACTGTCAATTGAGCTACATTTCCAGCTTCAAAGTTTGTTTTTTTTTTTTTTAATAAAAATGTAAGACTGGCAACTAGGCGCTGTTATTCCCTCTGACTTTGGTTTGCTCCTTGTGGTGATCTGAAACTCTTGGTTTGGAAACTATCTACTGCAATCAGAAAGCATGAATGGTAACTGCTAGGCACTACAGGCTGTTCAAGGAGATTGAGTGTGGTGATACTAGAAAGAGTCACATTCCAAGATGCATGTTCTCTTAACGAATTAGTCAGAGGAACTTCTGGTGGGTGGGTCTGGAGTTCAGCCCTACCTGACCCTGTCTTTCTAACATTCCTGAGGGAAGAGGCTTTCTGCATTGATATGTGAGCCTCTCAAGTGTGGTAATATTTTGCTTATGCTCTAACAAATAAAGCTTGTCTGAAGAGGGCAGAACCAGCCGTAGAGTTCAGGCAGTGGTGGCTCACATCTTTAATCCTAGCACCTAGGAGGCAGAGGCAGATGGATCTCTGTGAGTTCAAGGCCCTCCTAGGTACATGAGATTAATCTAATCTAAAAGAGAAACAGAGCCAGGCAGTGGAGGCTCACACCTTTAATGCCAGTACTGGGGATCTCATGCCTTGCTCCCAGCACTTGGGAAGCACACACACCCTTAATCCTACCACTAGGAAGGTTGAGATAGGAAGTGATGTGGTTGGCCAGAGACAGGAATATAAGGCAGATGGAGATAGGATCTCAGAGGCATTCAGTCTGAGGATTTGTAGAGACAGGGTCTCCCCCTTTCGGCTGAGGAGCTGGTGAGCTGAGAAGAGGCTTTGTCTCTCTGATCTTTCACTGTTTATTGCAATATTCAGCTCCAGATATTTATTACAAGGCTAATTAGGATTTGTGAAACACTCAAGAGGCTGATTAAGTAAGGCTCTGCTCAGATACCCCCTAAAGACCTAGGGCCCCAATATCCTTTCACACCTAGCTCCATCACTAACTCTAGAACCCATGCAGGACTAGCAAAGCCCTGGTTACCATGAATTAGATGATATGTTTATGGATCAAACTGTTTTACCAGTTTTGGGGGGCTTCTGAAAGTAGTCTTTTGCTTAGTGTTCAAGAGAATACACTCTATCAGTGTGTGATAAATTAGAGAGGCAGGCGCTGCTGATAATCTGTCTGAGAGGAGTCCCTTCACCTCTCCATTGCCTCTCCTCTCTTCCCTCACAGGAAAGCACTGCATAAAACTGAGCTCAAGAGCAAGTGAATGTGGCTTAACTTCAGGTTGAAAACCTCTCCACATGCCTGGGCTAAGGTGGCACTGGCCTTTGATCCCTGTACTCAGGAGGCAGAGACAGGTGGACCTCTGTGAGTTCAAGGCCAGTCTGGTCTACAGAGAAACTCTGTCTTAAAAAAAACAAAGAAACAAACAAACAAACAAAAAAACAACAACAACAAAAGCCATCTCCAGGTGTAGTAAATATTTCCAGGAAATATTTTATTTAGCTGAGGTAGGTATTTCATAGATATTTCTGAATACTTGAGTTAGGGTTTTCTCTGTGGCATTAAATGCTCTTGAGATATGACTAATATAAATGCGTAAGTGAAATACAGGCCAAAATAAAAAGCCTTGTGTATAAACATTTTTAAACGAACATTTTATACAGTAAAGAAGAGAGACCAAGAGCTGGTATAGTGGGTCATGACTATATCCTGGGACTTGGTAGGCTGGTGAAAGCAGAAAAAAAGGTATAAGGGATTCAAGGCCATCCTTGACTACATAGCAAGTTCAGAGGCAGTGTGAGCTACACAAGAATGTCTCCAAGGTCATCCCTTTACTCTAGACCTGGTCCGACTGCCCAGAGAATCTGTTCCTCTGCTCTCGGATCTTTCTAGACACAAGACCCAACACTTTCTCAACAGAAATGGGCCTTTGTAAGGATGAGAGAAACCCATTTATTCTTATTTAGGGTGAATGGACCCACAAACAGTGTCCTGGACCCACAAGGGAAGGCTTCTCAGCCTTAAAGAATGGCAGGAGCATCTCTGTGGCAGAGCTGTCTTCTCCCTCTATTCTGGGCAGTTCTCAGTTGTCAAAGAAACTGGACAGATCCTGGCATGACTCGCTCTAAGCATGTTTCAAACTGGTCAGCTGCTGGAGCACCCAGAGAGCTCTTCAAGGGATTTCTGAGGCCTAGAGACCTCCTTAGCCTTTCAGGCCTCCTAATTGATGCTGAACTTGGGTAGGCTCTGAAGTTCCTGTGGGCCTTTGCTGGGCCCAATGTCTGTGATGAGAACAGAGAAGCAAGTAGGAGGTACACACAATACCCCCAGAATCTGTTTCTGGCTGAAATTAGATCTCCAGAACAGCCCCCTGGTCTGGTGACCGTATAGGACAGTCTGAGTCTGGAGAAGCTAAGGTCCAGAAGACCGCATCTGTACTTGGAAGTGTTTACAGCGGCCATGCTTTAAAGTCAGCCCATAAATAGGAGTCATATCCACCTTCTCCCCTGGTGACACCTTGAATTCCATTTGCTGCAGCAAGATGGCCAGGAAGAGAAAAACCTCCAACCGGCCAATGATCTCCCCAATGCACTTCCGCTTGCCCAAGCCAAAGAGAATGACCTTCTCACTCAGGACCTTGTCCAGAGTCCCACTGGAGGTGAGAAACCTTTCAGGCCGGAACTTGTTTGGGTCACCCCACAGTTCCCTGTAAGCAAAGGGCAACGTTTGAAATAAATGTTCAGGGACTTACAAGCACTGATTAGGTCAATTCCCAGGTGGCAAGAATATCTGAAACCCAGGAAAAGATGGACCTAGCCCACCCAGGAATTTCCTTTGCCCCTGTCAACTTACTGGTCATGGTTAATCTGCCACTGGCTCACAAAGACACAGCATCCCTTAGGGATATAGAAGCCACACAAACTTGTGTCTCTTGTGGTGCTGGGAAAAGAGAAAGCTCAATCAGGCTCAGGGTCACAAGGGAAATCTACCTCATCTCCCATGCCATATTCCTCTCAGGAGCCCCAACTGGCTGTGTGTACTAAAATAAGGCCTAGTATCAAATATCAATGGCTCTGTGGCCTACCTGTGGGGAATAGTGAAGGGGAGGAAGGATGAATGTCGGAAAGTCTCCAGGATGAAGGCCTCCAGATAGGGCAACTGAGGTCTGTCGGAAAGCCGGGGCCGTCGATTCCTGCCAACCACTGTGTCTACAGAATACAGAGATTCAAGAGGAGTAAGGGTTGTCTAGACTTTATCAGCATCCCAGTCAGAGTCCTTTGAATGGAGCCACTGCCTACCTAGCTCCTCCTGGATCTTTCTCTGTATCCTAGGGTTTGTCACAAGGTACATGAGGCTCCAAGAGATAGCAGTTGTGACTGTGTCAAACCCTGAACAGGATAGAACAGAGTTAGGTATGTGGCAGCTTTGGGCACCTGAGCACAGAAAGAATATCAGTGAAGAGCACATACCAGCTCCAAAGAGGTCAAAAACAATACTAATGACTTTATTATCCGGCAGCTGGACGTTGGCATTCTCATCCAACCGTTTGTCCTGACAGTGCTCAATGAGGCTGTCTGTGATGTCCCGGATGTGGCCCTGGGAGGCAAAGGAGCACAAGGTGAGAAATTCCCCAATTCCAAACCTACCTCTCCATCTAGGCCTGGTCCCTCACTGTCATTAGCGCTTTGTTCAAGAGGCGACACTCTGAGGCCACTATCCTAGTTTCCTGGTCTCGCCAAGTCTGTTTCCTATCTCAGAGATCAGGTGGCTCCAGCCCAAGGGACCAAAGAGGCACGAACCTGAAACTCTTAGTAATTAGCTGTTCTTTAATTTTTTTTCCACCCTAAGGCCAAGAGACAGGTTCTTAACTCTTCCTGGTCCAGCAAGAACTGGCCCAGGGCTCCTTCTATTCCGTGGCTCTTGTCTGATAGACGCCCAGAAGGATTAACTAAGAAAAGTTCTAGTGATCTGATAAAGATGGAGTGCACCCTGCTTCAAGCTTGCCTGTGACATTCTGGCCTTGGGGCCTACCTACTTCCCACCACTACCTGCATCTCCCCAGGCTCTACCTTCGCAAATGTTCTGTAGTGCTCTTTGATTAGCTTCTGCATGAAGCTGTAGAACTTCTTATTCAAGTCCTTGAAGGCCTCCAGCGAAGAGTTAGGTAGGTAGCGTAGGACAGGGATGAAGTCAGCTGGATATCCAGAGCCAGTGACTTCCCCAAACTCATTGCTCAGATTGACTATGCTAAGCAGTTCTTGATTATCATGGTCATAACGTTGGCCAAAGCACATGGCACAGATGACATTGGCCACTGACACTACCAAATACTTATAAGGGTCAAAGTGGCCAACTTCTGCCATCAGCTTCTGGAACTTGCTGACTAGGTATTCAGCCTCCTTGCTCACGTGCTCCTCTAAGTAGCAAGAGGATGCTGAGGTCGGGTCTGAGGCTATGGAGAAACTCTTCAAGGCATTCTGGGCCAGGCGCCGACGGGCAGCCCACACCGGTCCAGAGTCTGGGTTGAAAGTCAGGCTTTGACCGTTACTAATAAAATTAAAACTGTAGAGGTCTGGCCGACCCTTGAAATCCTCACCCTGCTTCACCAGGGCCTGCCGGATGGTGTCCAGGCCACTCAGCACCACCACAGGTGTGGAGCCAATGCGGATCTGTAGGACATCACCGTACTGCTTGCTCAGCTTGGCCAGTGACAGGTGTGGGTTCTTCCCCAGAGTCAATATGTGCCCAATAAGGGGCCAGCCCCAGGGCCCTGGTGGAGTTTTCAGGCCTTTAGGGACATGGGTCCTTGTGGCTCTGACCACCCAGAATCCGAGGCAGAAGATGGTGATGGCCAGGAGCAGCTCTGTGGCTGACATGAAGTTTAGAGGTCCATTCATGGAAGGCATGATTCAGATGGCTGTTGAGAGGTCACGTGAGAAAGAAGAAAAAGCAGATCATCAGACCGAGGGTGAGGGATGAGCATCGCAAAGTGTCACTACGCTGGCCAAGGAATGGAGAAGCCTTTCATCTAGAGCTGCTCACTGGGCATGAAGGGAGACAGAGATTGTTGAGCTGCCACTGTGTGCCAAAAATCCCATAGTTCTTTTTTTTCCCCACACGCAGACAGGCTTGGGTCAGGTAGACTGAGCTCTCTTATAGAGAAGTCTCAGAACCCTGCAAGTTAGGTGTGGGTTTTTCTTTTTTCATATAATATATTTTTGATCATATTCTTCCTACACACACAGCCATTTTTTATTCAGTCTTAGCCCCAAGCCTATAAAAAAGGCTGCAGTAATGCTCAGATAAGGTAAGTAACATCTCAAAATTACACAGCTAGAAGATTTGGGTACACTTTCAACACAATTCATCTACTTCCAGAAAACCTCTCTTAACTACTACTGTGATATTTCAAACAGAGGCTTCCAATGTCTGTGGTTTCCATTAACCCCAAGGCTGTCATTTACTTTGTGTTTTCTAAAATCTGCTTTACAGTCCCTAGTCAGCATCATCCTAAGCAATCTCTATGCCTAAATGCAGCTTTGACCCCCCACCCCAACCCATTCCAATAAATGCACAATTCACACATATCACCCATAAAGTCTCTTTGGGCCCTACCCACCACCTTTGGGAAAGCCATCCTATCGAGACTTAGAAATCATTTGCTCCTTCTGCCTCATTTCATACTCTAGCAGGAAAAGAATCCTCCAAATGAGACATTGACTTGCCCAAGTCATTCTGCAGTAGTGAGAGAGCCAGGACTCAGAACTCTTAGGGAAAGTTCCATGGAATGTCCAGCTACTATCACAGGTGTCCCCTAGAGAATAAATCACGTTCTCAGTTCTCTATGTTCACCTCAGGATTTAAGATTCTCACCTAGCCCCAGAAGAGAACAGGAAAGGAGGAGGGCACAAAAAGCCAACTCCCAAGCTACATTTCTCTCAGCCCTGATTTTCCCAGCCTGGCTGAGCCACACTTTAAAAGAAGCTAGATCTAGCTCAGAGGAACAGTAATCCAGGCCAGGTTTTTTGTTGTGCTCAAGTCTCATGAATGAATAGCCTGGGCTTCCTCACTTATGCAGGTCATAAGAAAGCAAAAAATAAATGGAAGATTCCCATCAGGCTGTCTGGAGTGAGAAAAACCAAGAATGGATCTAAACTTAGCCAAACTTAAGAGGACACAGCGCATTATGTTCTCTTTAGGTTTGTTCTAAAAAATGTGTGCACATTTACAGATTGCTCAAAGGCTCTGCCCAGGCAGGAGAGCCACTTTGCTGTGAAGTACAGTCCAGGTAGTCTTGGACTAGTCATTTTACCTTTGAGACTTCAGTTACATAACCAAGAGAACGCTTTCCCAAGTCAGCTGGAAGGTGGTGGTACATGCTTTTTAATTCCAGCACTCAGGAGGCAGAGGCAGGCAGGTGAATCTCTAAGTTTGAGGCCACGTTGATCTACAGAGTTAGTTTCAGGACAGCTAGAGCTACACGGAGAAACCCTGTTTTGAAAATCAAACGAACAATAACAAATGATTGCCCAAATCAGAGGGTACAGATCCTAGGAAAAGATCTGAACCACATAAAACCAGAAGATGTAAGAGTCCTACCAAATACTACAGGCACCTTGGAATGGGAGGGGCTTCCAGCAGGAGCTGCCTCACAAAAACACTAGAGACTCGATTTCTTCAGTGATGTGGGGATACTGCCAGCCTGTGTGTGTCATGGTTTCTCCTTCTACACAGTTGGTATCTCCAAGGACCTAGATCTAGCCTTTGTAAGATGGAAGAGCCAGGGGAAATGCAACTCATGTTTCCACCAGCTACCAGTCTATCAAGCTGATTGTATCCAGCAAGGATGGAACAGACAGTAGGGAACCCCTGAGCAGTGGATGGTGCCGGCCAGAAACTCTCAGCTCTGAAATACTTTGGGATGATAGAGGCTATCAGGGGTAATTTTTAAATAAGAGTACAGCTAGTACTCTGCATCTGCTCTATCCCCGCTACCCATCTAGAGAGGAGCCCCCTCCTCCATTGGCAGTCTCGAGGAAGGGGATACTATACAGGAATGGGGGAGCCCCCAGTGATTAGTGAAGCAGTAGGAGTTGACCTGAAAATGGAGGGTCTCTTATTTCTATCTAAAGATCTGACACTAGCTCCTGGACCTTAGGCAAGTCCTTTTCGTTCTCTGGCCTCAGTATCTCCCCCGAGGAATTTGCCTGGTCACAAAGAAAGACTCTTGGTTTCCTATCATAGAGGAAACTAAGCACCCATTCATCCAAACTTTCCTTTTCTTGGGAAGAAGAGGCAAGCCAGGAGCCCCCAGTACTCACCTTTGACTGTGAGGAGGTGCTGAACTTAAGAGCGTTCTCTGGGAGACTATAAGAGGATCCCCAAGGAGGATCAGGGAAGGCGCCAAGGAACTACCACCTTCAGGGTCAGGGTGAAGGCACCAGAACCTTTATAGGACTCGGTGTCTGTGGCTCCGCCCTCTTCTCTGTAGCTTAGTGGTGGGACAGAGGGAGGGGCAGCCTTAGGGAGTGTTCTGGGGGGACGGGGAGGGGGCGGGGGAGAGAAGATACGCAAGAAGCCATTATGGAGACAGATGATGTAGGTGCAGGCACATAAAAATGTGAAGGCTGAGGTCACCCCCACTTTCAAGGAGCTCCATGAACATCACAGAATCTTTATGAGGGAAGGGCTTGAGGAGAAACCGTGGGCAGCCTAAAAAGCGAACATTGGGGGTCCTACAAAGGCCATGGGGATTCCCTTCCACTATTTTTTGAGCCCCGAAAGCACTGGGTGTGTAAGATCCTTTCGCCCACTACAAGCCAATGGGTGCCAGGAAAGGTTGGTGAAGGGAGAGCTGCTGGGTGGTGACTTGGTGACTTTCCTTCCCTGGTTTCTGAGTCTAAGCTTGCGTGAGAAGCGCAACGACCCCAGCCCCGAGGTAACTGGACAGGAAGGCTAGTGGCGCCATTGGACTGACTCTGTCTCCTACAGACTGGGTACCGCGGCCGAAGTTCGTGCTAGCGAAGTTCTAGCGGTGGAAATGAATGGCGGGCTTGCAGACAGCACATCTAGGGTCACCTTAGGCAAAGCTACAAGCCTGGTAGACCCCTCTTACAGCTGCCACTGGATAGTGGAGGAAAGGATGAAGGGAGGATCCACGCGATGGCAGGAGGGTCAGGGGCCACAAAGTGGGGAGGCAATGCTTGGCACGCATGCAGGCACTTGGGGCGTGCGTGCGTGCGTGCGTGCGTGAGCCTGCTTCATCCTGCCGGGCAGAGGTCGGTCTGCCTGTCCCGCCCCACCTAGCTGGGGGCGAGGTGCCCGCGAGTAGCGTGAGAAGGACCTGGAGGCCGGTGTGCAGCCACCCAACTCACAACGGGGCGCGGGTCCCAGTGCTGTCACGCTAGCAGTGGGAGGGGAACTAGGGGAGAGGCTCTTAAAGGGCCAGACTCTCTTGGGGCATTGGGGTAGGGCTTGGGAGATAGAAGTAGTCCAAGCTTTTCAAGGGCGCGACTAGACCGAGCGGGGCGGTGCAAAGGGCCGGTTTGCGTGCAGAGCTCGGCTTCTGCCTTAGAGCAAAGGCCTGACAGCGTGTGTCCACATTTTTAGTGGCAGGACACACAGCACCACCCAGCACGCCTAACTGGCTGCTTCGCAGGCACTCTCTGGCCTTGAAAGATGCCTAAGGAGAAAAGCTAAAGTTGTTTTTTAATTCAACCTATTTCTAACATCTTCACCTGCCCTCCCCTGTGAGTTCCCCAGGCCCAAGACCAGAAAACAAAACAAAGCACCTCATCCGCCACCCTCACCTCCCACTCCAATCACATGCCACCCTCAAGCATTGCCTAAATATTCACCAAGTGCCTACTATGCCCTGGCCACTAGGAACAAAACTAATAATGCTCTTTGATGGATCTCACCCTCTGTTGGGGGGAGACAAACAACGAAACACAGAGACTGGCATAGTGCAATAAGCGAGTAAGTAAATAAATAAGTGGGCAATGGAGAAATAAAATGATAAACAGAGGCCAGTTTACTGCAAATGGGGTGGCCAGGGGAGTGCTCGCTGACATGACAGTGGGCAGAGGTAAAACTGTGGAATGAAGAACCACACCTCCCAGGTACTTACCTGCAGGATGCATCTAGTAGAGGGTACACGTCCTAGGCATAGTGGTTCCAGAGGTGCTAGTTACGTGTAGAGGTTGTGGGAATGGGGGGGGGTGGTTTCCTTTGCCCCTATGTAAGAAGTAACCCCACCGAGGAAGGTGTAAATCTGTTGTGTGAATATGGTGTGACCTGAGCAAGATTATTTAGGCTTCTGTGCTGGAAACAGACTGAAGGGACAAGAATACTTTTGTCCCTTTTGACATCTGTCTAGCCCCGTGACTGCAGTCTCATCCAGGGCCCTTTCACTGCTCCCTAGAGAGTTCATCTCCTTCGTCCTCACTGTGCCTTCTGCGTGTGCAGAAACTATCAGTTACCACTTTTGCTTAAATCCTTTGGGTATCTGAAGATAGAAACAAGAACCTCTTGCAGAACTACCAGGCCTACCTGGCTAGAATTCTAAGAGTCCCAGTTTTGGGTCTTAAATAACCATGATTTCCCCCTGGATCCTCTCCAAAGCAAGTGAGATTCCACCTGATTTCAGTTCCAGCACTTTCTTTATGCCCATTCTCAGGACATCGGATCCCATAGCTATGATCCTTATCCAATCTGCCTCTTCTTCCTCTGTGCCCCAGTGCAGAAAATCTGCATGGGGAAAATTAATCTGATACACAAGTCTTTGTGAGATAAAAAGATTTCAAAACTGCATTATAGGCAGATACACGGCAACGGTGGTGTTGAGACCCAAGCATGTAATGATAAAAAGTAAGCAACAAGTGCTGGGCATGGTGGTACTTGCCTATAATCCTAATACTTGGAAAGCTGAAGCTAGAGGATTTTCGTGAGTTCAAGGTCAGCCTGGACTACATAGTAGCATTAGACCAGCCAGAAGCACTGGTGGGGGTGTAAACCGGACAACAGAGCAAGCAGGAGACACGGGAGGTAAAGTCCCCAGCATCTTCACGGTTATTCCACTCACTGCAGCTCTGATTCAGCCTAAGAAATTTAATGGTACCCACTTTGGAGCAAAAACTAGAGCTTGTATAGATATAAATCCTGGCCCGGAAGTGGGAACACGATACTTGCAGATCCCTCAGCCTGCTCTACAGTCACTCTGTACCTCCTATTTCCAGCTCTACCAAAGCCTTAGCTCCAGAAAGTCATGGAAGCCTGTTCCTCATGGCTGGAAGACCCAGTTCTGGGGCCTGTAGCCAGGAACACAAGAAGCCCCACTGTTTGGCTCGTGTCTTCTACCAAGTTCTTGACTTCAAAAACTTTATCAGTTAATAAAATCAGTCCGTCTTTTACTTCTCAGCTAGAGAAACTGATGCCAGCCAAAAACCGGCTCAGTGACCTGTGATAGATGAAATCGGAGCCTAAAACCCCGGCATCTTACTTCCAGGTGATGGCTCTTGCTGCTAAGGGAAGCCCCAGGGTGACAAGCTCAGGCTCTAAGCCAAGACCTTCATCTCCCCAGATTCTGCGCACCGGGGCAATGGGGGCCTTATATCACTATCACCAAGTCCTGTCTGGGTTAACAGCCACAATAGAATGAGTGAGGCCCTCTCTAATCCCTCACTAATCGACAGGCAGAAGGTTTGGAGACCTTGGCACAGAGTTTAACACCCAGTCTGAGGTCAAAGTTTATATGCCTTTGCGTGAGAAGCTTGCTGACTTTCTGACTGATATCAGGAACACATTGGGAGGGGAGAGGGATCTGGGCTGGAGGGAGGCAGACAGCTTGGGAGTCATCCTTGCAAAGTCAACATCTGGGGGCTTTTTGGCAGTACTGCTGAGGAGTGGGTAGCAGAAACCAGGCAACAAACAAGACCCTACAAAATTCCCTTACCCCCAGGAAAGAGAAGAGTCCCAACTCAAAGAAACCCTGAGCAGAGCCTAGGGATGCTACAGACCACCCCCCCCAATACATACACGCCTCAGAAGGCTAAGGCAGGTGACAGAGGGGCTCTGGGGAATGTGAGGAACTTAGGAAAGGTATTTCTGACCTAGGCAGGAGGCACAGCTGAACAAACACATAGTAGTGGAAGGTTGGAGGAAGAAGTATGGGAAGAGTGGGTAAACGCAGAAACAAGTGACTTGTCTCCTGATATGTCCTCATCCCACCCAGTCACCCTCCAGCACAGCCAAGATGTGAGCCCTGAGTACCTTCCCCTATCTGTGCCCAAAGAGCCAGCAAGATTCAACTGACAGAGACCAGGGCTCAGATGGCGCGGTCCTTCACTCCCTCGGGTCTTGTCTGCTGCAGTCAAAGCAATGTTTCTTTCCTAGAACGGTCTTGCTCTAATTCTGTTGTAGCGGTCAGTGTTGATAGTCAACTTAATGAATGTAGAATCACTATGGAACTCTACCTCTGAGTGTTTCTACAAAGGCATTCCCAAAGAAACTTGACTTCCAATGTGGATGGCACCATCTCGTGGGTCAGGGTCCAGGACTGAATCCAAGCGAGAAAGTCAGGAGCAGCAGTATCCACCTTCCTCGGTTTTCCGACTGCAGATGTAGTACAGCAGGCTGCCCGTGTTCCTACTGCTTCACCTTCCCTTCCCTACAATAAAGCCAAATAACCATGACAGTATGATTTTGATACCATGAAGGAACCAAGTCCTTGGAAGGCATGGAATCACACATTGGAGGTCTCGGTTTATTGGAGGAATAAAGACACTTTGTCAGCACAGCTTCATGACACTGAGATATAGGCAAGCATCTTTACCAGGGAAACAATGAAATTTTCTTGAGGGTGTTGTTTGAATGGGGAAGAGTGGTTGGAGGAGGGGGTCAGTTATTCTGGGTAGTGGGAACAACACATGTGGGTGCAGAGGCAGAAGCTGGGGAATCATATGGTGGCCCCTCTGGTAGAAGACGGAATGGGAAGATCACACATTGGGCAGTGTGGGAATATGGGGATCACATATGGAGCTAAGGAAATATGTTTTAAATGCCTTCAGAAGTTGAGGGAAATATGGCATGCAGTTTTACAGAGTTCCCTTAGGTGGCAGCATGGAGCACTGCTTGGAAAGCTGTGGGCGTCTAATTATGTTTAAAATTCAAGAGACTAAAGTGCTCAACATGTCAGTTCTACGAGCACATTTCACGGCTGTAGCAAACAAACAGCAAAAATAGAAAAGCTTTTTTTTCATCCCGGCAAGATAGACTGACAGCCTGAGTTTAATCCCCAAGACGGTCTCTTGTAGCTCAAACTGGCCTGAAACTCCCTTTGTAACTAAAGATTACCTTGACCTTCTGGTCTCCTGCTTTCCCCTCCCAAGTGTTGGGACAGCAGGCATATGCCACTGTGGCAGGTTTTATTAGGTGCCCGAGCTTGAACCTATGGCTTCATGTATGCTAGACAAGCTCTCTACCAAGTGAATGATATCCAAGTCCTGAATAGATGAGTGACACACATCACTATCTCTCCACTCACCTTAGCCTCAGGCCTCCTCTTTGAAGTGAATCCCCCTGATTCTTCACTCACAGTAACTTTCTGATTTTGCCCTCTTCTCTGCCCATGCCTACTGATGCCCTTTTCCTACATGTGGCTCAGGGTCAGTCACTCACTACCATCTCTAGGTCTCCATGGAGTCAAGCAAGAAATGAGACTATACTGTATCTTCCTGAAGCTGTCCTGTGTTAGCTGGTAGGAGAGCCTGAGTTTAGTAAATGGTCAGGGTACACTAAGCATTCTTACTCATCTAGAAGGCCAAAGCAGGAAATTCCCTAGGAAGAGTCATCACTAAATTCTTGTGTAGGTTCATGTTTTTGCATGAGAATAACAATTAATTTATCAAACCTTTTTCTGGGTGGATGCTGTGTGTTGGTCCCAGAACTAGAGAGACTATAGGTATACACAAAAGTTGAGGCTGTGTCAACCTCTGCTATCCAACTTTCTGTTCCTACAACAAATACTCGAGTTTATCAGCTTGGAGAGGGAAAGAGCTTATTAGCTCACAGTTTTAGAGTTTAAGTCCACAATCAGAAGGCCCTGTTGTTTTGGACCTGTGGACGGGTGAATGGCACAGAGCAAAATTGCTTTCACTAAAGCTAGAAGGTGAAAAAAGAGGAAATCTAGGGTCTCACAGTCCTCTTTAAAGGTAGTCCTTTGGTGATCCCAAACCTCCAACAAGGCCACAGGTCAAAGTTTTCACCCCTTACTAATATCATTGATCTGGATACCAAGCCTCAAACATATAGGCCTTTAAATAATACTCAAATACTCTGAGTCAAAGCAAACTCCATGTTACTCACAATGCCTGTGGAAAAAACATGGGAAATTCATATATGAAGTAAACAAGCCTTGGGGAAACACACAGATTAATAGAAATTGGTTAATTTAAGTTGTAAGAGCTGGTTGAAAACAAACCTAAGCTATCTGCCAAGCATTTACATTAATAATAAGTCTCTGTGTGACTATTTGGGAGCAACTGCCAGGACACAGAAAAATTTCACTTACCCATAGTCTTGAAGGGAAGTGGGTGATAGGTAGGGCTGTAAGAACTCAGAGGGTCCTGGTTAGTGTGGTGATAAGCGAGCAGGGTATGAAATAATGCAGGAATTGGGTCAGAAAGGCAGAGTGGAGTTCAACACGCAGAGAAAGACTGTGGAAGTATTCCTTCTCTCTTGCCATGTGGTGCCAGCATTGTCTTGGATGCAGCCCCTTAACTCTGAACTCAGATTCCTTGAAATAATCCAAAGAGCCAGGTGTGGACTGGGTAGATGGCTCAGTGGGTAAAGTGTTTGCCTCACAAGCATGAGGGCCCAAGTTCAGATCCCAAAAACCCGCATAGAGCCAGACTGTAGCAAGTGTCTGTAATTCCTGAGCAAGGACTTCATGATGGGAGTTCGAGCCAGAAAAAGATCCTTAGAAGCTCCAGAGTCAGAAGTCCTGTGGTGAGTAATGGGGAATAGAAATAGACCCTGTCTCATAAAAGATGGAGGTTAAGAACAGAAACCAGGGGTTGGACTCTGATCTGTGCCCACATTCATACATGCAAATATCCACATGTCATATATACAAAAATCTTTTAAATAAAATTTTAAAACAATTTTAAGAGCTTGGAATGGTAATATACACCTAAAACCCAAACACTG